>JAHTLZ010000204.1:6019999-6033756 GCA_023846285.1 Phrynocephalus versicolor | reverse complement strand
GTAGTAGTAGTAGTAGTAGTAGTAGTAGTAGTAGTAGTAGTAGTAGTTGTTGTTGTTGTTGTTCTCCAGGACATTCAATCAGGCTGAAGATGAGTTGATAGCATGTGGCAATAACAAGATTGGACCAGCCCTCTTGCCATTCTCAGAAAATAATATCAGATATATCAGTAGATGCTAGTCCATCACCAGGAAGGTATGTGGCTGATGCTGAGTCCCTAAGGCAAGAGTGGAAAACTAAGACAAAACTGGAGATCATATCAAATTTCTCTTTTGAAAAAAATGAGTTATTACTGGTGTTAAACACTTACAGGATTACAATGGAAAACACTTAAAAGGAACTGAGGTAGAAATGACAAAAATATCCATGGAAGTTGTTTATTGGCCCAGCCAGCACTTTGGACATGTTTATGGGCTTCACAAAATAAATAACTTTTGTTTTGTATATAAAGGCCACTCATGTGTGTGTGTGTGTTGTGTCGTTACAGTCGTGACCGACTCTTCGTGACCCCATGTCCATGGAGTTTTCTTGGCAGGAATACTGGAGTGGCTTGCCAGTTCCTACTCCAAAAGGCCACTCATACCCTCAGCCAAAACTTATGAAGTCACAATATAGATGGTCTAATTCAGGAAAGAAAGCCATGGCCCCCAGTTGGGCTTTAAATGATAGGACATTTCAGAAGACATTAATTTATAGAATCACTATAATGGAGAAAAGATTTGATGGTCTAAAAAAAACCCTCACACACAAAAATACTCTGTGGTCCTACCCTGTAGCTTACTTAATATGTACCTGCAGCACTCTGTAGGATGGCTGAGTATAAAAGAACACCACACCAATGACATAATCTACACAGTCACTTCTATTAATGCTGCCCCACACAGTCTGCTATCATAGTGTCCACCTATCTTAGGCGGTTACTTCACGTACTTCTCAACATGGTTCGCTGTCCCACTTGGGACCAGTATGAAGAAATGTTACTGCACGTCCATTGCGTGATGACAGAAATTTGTCCCGACCATGCCCCCTGAACTGGGATTTAAGCTTGATGAGCTATACCTCTCCCTGACCTTGGGAATATCTTGTCTCGGTTCTTGTTTCGAGATAAGAGCCCATGAAGTAAGGCTCATCATGTAATGTGCATATTCTCCATCTAGTGGCAGGAGTGCAAAGTTGCATTCTCCAGTACAATCCCAATGGCATAAACAATTCATCGCAGAGAGTGAAGAAGGCATAAAACCTCGAACTTTGCTGCTTAGCGCATGAAAGCCAAAGTTACGGAGATTCAAAATATCAAAAAACAGAAGGTTGGACCAAAAAATAAAAAGGGCAAACGAAGGCAGGGAAGTACAGATGTTATCACAAAACAAGGACCTGCAGTAACAGTCGTCACAATACCATCAATCATGCCTGTGGGTACACGGAAACAGGGACAGAACCGGGACAAGACCACGTGACAGCGAACGATGTTATCATGAAATGAACGTCATCTCAGAATGAGGAAGGACATGAAGTAACCGGCTTAGAGTAAGAAGCTTCCTTCCCCTTTGGGGAGAGGCTGACTGCTGACAACTCAGTGTAAGAGTAGCCCACAATCTAACTTCACATATAACAGAAGAAATAAGATTCTCCAGGGGTGTCCAAACTTTGGCCCTCCAGATATTTGGACCACAACTCCCAGAATTCCAACCCTGTATTGCCGATGACAAAGGACTGTGGGAATTGTGATCCAAAACATCAGGAGGACCGAAGCTTGGACACAACTTTTCTAATCCATGGGGATTTGGGTGGGAAATAGCCAAAACTCTGCTTTGCATACCAAAGGTTGCAGCTTCAGTCATGGAGGTCTCCAGCTAGTTCTGCCAGAAAATCCAAAGAGTCACTGGCAATCAGTGTTAGCAGACCCAGACTAGGTGGATTAATGTTCTCTTTCAGTAGACCACACCCTAATGCCTTCTGTTAATATAGCAATTATTTGATACAACCCAAAAGGTGACATTTGCTTATTGATTCCATTTTATTCTTCTCCCCTGTCCCTCCCCTGGTGGATAGCCAGGACAGAAAAGAAAATATTAAAAATCCACAATTAATTAAAATAACTATTAAAATTTAGAACTATGACATGTTTTTTTTAAACACACCCTCTGGGTGGTTTACAAGTAGAGATGAGGACAACTAGGGAAAATGACGTTTTCGAGTTGTCGTGTGTCGGAGGCGGCCCGTGTCGGCTCGTTTCCGTTTTTCGTGAAACTTCACAAAAAATAGTCGTTTCATTGCTCATTTTTTCGTCTGTCATTATACTGGTTTGGGGGGGGTAGCGGGCTCCTGGAGGCACCTCTGTGGGGTGGGTGCCTCCTCTGGCCCGCTATGAAGGGAAGCGGGCTCCTGGAGGCACCTCTTTCTGGGGGGGGTGCCTCCTCTCCTCACCCGCTAGGAAGGGAAAGCAGGCTCCTGGAGACCCCTCGTGGCATGGGGGCCTCCTCTCCTCTCCTGCTGCAAAAGGGCATGCATAGCCATATGGATATGCATACCAAGTTGCAGACACAGCAGACTGGCAGAGGCACCCCTCTTTTTGGGGTGCCTTCCCTGCATCAGTCAGGCCTCGACGGGCATGGTTTGCATGGCACACATGCTGCCAAGCCGAGCCTGCAGGAGTCAGCCAGAGCCACAAGTGACGAACTGGCAGACTCTCTGCATCTGCTGTGTCTCACTAAGAAGGGAAGCGTACTTGCGTAGTAGTGCAATGCAAGATCTGGCTTAGGGGACAGGGCTAGCACAAGGGCTAGGATTAGGCTAGTTACTGGTGAGGTTAGGGTGGGGTAGTGGGGTGCACCTCTGGGTGCCTCTCTGACCCACTAAGAGGACAGTGTACTGTGGCCCAGTGTGGCATATGGGTAAGGGTTAGGGTTAGGGTTAGGGCTAGGGCAGGGTTTAGTGGGCTTTTTGGCACATCCCAGAAGTCTCAGTGGCCAAGTGGCCATGCGGTTGGTGGAATGGCTCCAAAAATTTGCATGGTCCACTCCCATGGCCACATGGCCAGCCCATCATTGCGCAGGTGTAAAATCAAATAAAATCAAATAAAATAAAATCAATGGAGAGGAAAGAGGAGACATTTTGTTGCAAGAAAAACCCACTGCTACTGTAAAAATTCTGGCAGTTTTAAAATAGCAATTTTCACATGTTTCTGTGTGGTGCTTGTGTGTTTTTGGACCACTCCACGATTTCAAAAAAAAAAAAAAATTGTGGTCGCCGCCCCATTTTCGATCCCCCACCCGCACCGCATGGCATGGCGAGTCCGGCTTGTTGCTTGCGAGTCCCCACCAGAGCAGCCCAGGACAGGAGAGGGGGGGAGGCCGCCCCCCTCAGAAACCACCCCTCTGGTAGGTGCCCTCTCAGGCAGGCATATTTTCACCTGCTTTTTGGGCCGGGAATCGGGGGTTTTAAAACTTTTTTTCTGTGCTGCTTGAATTGCGGCAGCCGGCGGCGAGTCCGGTTTGTTGCGAGCGACTGCGAGACGACGAGGATTTCCCCCACCAGAGCAGCCCAGGACAGGAGAGGGGGGGAGGCCAGGGACCCCCCCCCCGAAACCACCCCTCTGGTAGGTGCACTCTCAGGCAGGCATATTTTCGCCTGCTTTTTGGGCCGGGAATCGGCTTTTTTTTTACTTTAAAAAGCTTTTTTTTCTGTGCCGCTTGAATGGCGGCGAGGCGGTGAGGCAGCGACTTTGGCGGGACGATGAGGATGCCCACCCCCAGCGCAGCCCAGGAGGGACAGGAGGAGAGGGGGAGGCCGGGGACCCCCCCCAGAAACCACCCCTCTGGTAGGTGCCCTGAGCCCTCACTCAGGCAGGCATATTTTCGCCTGCTCTTTGGCCGGGAATTGGTTTTTTTTTAAAATTTATTTTTAAAGCTTTTTTTCTGTGCCGCTTGGCATCGCGGGATCGCCGTGATGCCAGGAACGACAATGACAAATCAGACCCAATTATTCTTTAGTCGGTTCGAGTTCGAGTTCTGGCGGAGTAATTCCCGTTACCGTTTCCGTTCCATAATGGAAACGAGGAATGGAAACGGAAACGGGAATTCCGCTAAGTCGTGCCCATGTCTATTTACAAGTTAATTAGGTAGGCTACACATTGCCCCCTCCCCTCATAAGCTGCGTACTTGTTTTACTGACCACAGAGGATGGAAGGTTGAGTCAGCCTTGAGCCGGCTACCTGGGATTGAACCCCAGACATAAGCACAGGTTTGGCTGTAGTGCAGGAATTCAATCACTGTGCTATGAGGCTCTCACACAAATTGTTTAAAGAAAAGGAAGTCAAAATTTAAATGGCCATCCTATCTCAGCTGCCTATCAGGTTGTGTTTTCAGCTGATGGATTTTTTTCCCAGATGATGGACCTTCCACTGATGGCAGGAAAGGAGGGAAGTGGCCAGTCTTAAATCCTGAGGGAGGAAGTTCCACAATCTGGAAGCGGGTCTAGAAAAATCCCCTGTCAGGTCCTCACCAGGCCTGCTTGCGGAGGTAGACCTGAGAGGAGGCACTTCCCTATGAACCTTCATGTGGTCTCATGCAGAACTGAGAGAGAAGCGGAGTGTCCCATGTAAACCACGGAGCCTGAAGAAAAAACCCCACTTCTTCAAATGTTGGGGAGTGCTTTCCACTGGAAGATGAATCCAATTTCAGACTAGGTCCCAGGCACCACAGTCCAGGGAGTGGAGAAGGTCCAAGGCAAAATGGTGGTAAACCCACCAAATAAACCCAAATGCTAGCTTGAGGCCTCAGATCTGAGTCACAACCTTAGGTCAGGCTTTTATTTTTTATTTTTGACTGGGGAAAACTGATAAGGATAAAGAGGGTTAGAAAAAAGATTAAAATGCACAAAACAACCTTTTAATAAAACACGTGCCATAAAATGTCTTTCAAACCCATCATCCCACGACTCTTCTTTCTCTCTCAGGTCCTTCACGCCCGCCAAGACATGGTGACTTTGGCAGATAGATCGTGGAGCTCCTCATGCTGACTGCCTCGAAGAGCACTCCTTTACCCTTCCTCTATGACACATCTTGAAGGATATTAGTCTTGCTTTTCTACTCTTTACAAGCTCAAGGGCAATTATGTTCTTGCTGAGGTATTGTGACAAATGCTGTAGAAAATGGCCTGGCAGGGGTATAACGAGAGCCTTCCAGAGCAGTAATACCTCCTCCTAAGATTTATATTATACTCCTGAAGCGCTAAAAGCCAGTGCTGTGTTTATTTTCTCCACTGGAACTATACATTTTGCTGTAGCTTTCCTCCTCCTTGTTCCCATTATTTTCTCCTCAGTCACCTTAACAATTGAACATCCCCCATTCTTATGGTGGTGGTATTTCCCCCCCCCCCCCAAAAAAAACAAAGTGATTTCTGTTCAGGAGTTCTCCACATCAATGGCTTTCAAAGAAGACAATTTCAACTCAGGACTAGAATATCAGTGGATCGTAACCAGCGTGATCAGGGAGATTGTGTGTTTGGATATGCATTTTCCTCTGGTGCCAGATTTGCACCAGGATTTCATTCTTATAAACCATAACCTTTGAATGTGGCATGAAAAGCTTTCTAGGTCTCGTTGAACTGTGTTGCAGAGTTTTCAGTTTCTGGTTAAAACCCTTTGCTTCCCAACAGAAGTGCAAAGCTCCACAGGGGAGAATTATCCAGCCAGCCCATCCCTCTCTCATAAACAGACGATTGAGGTCTAAGTAGCCAATTCTGAGACATTTGTAAAAGAACAAACAAGGTTTCATGACTAGCCATTAGAGATGGGCACGAAACAAGTGATTTTTCATTTTTGTTTTCGTTTTTTCATTTCATTACGTAACAAAACGAAAAACAAATTTTGACTCCAAAATGAAACGAAACAACCCGAAACACGAAAAATTTTGTCGACCGCTTCGTTTCTGTTACGGCAAATACATTGAATTGTGCTAAATGGTAACGAAACAGCAATTTACCTAACAAAATGAAAATGATTTTTTTTTTGCAAAAAAACTCACAAAAATGAAAACAAACCGAAACGAACACCTAAACGACCAAACGACAAATGAAACACCATTTTTTTGAGTCGTGCCCATCTCTACTAGCCGTTGTGTTGGCAACTCTTTAGATTTTCAAGCAGGAACACCTAGAGATCTGAAGGATTGGATGTAGGCACACACGCTTGACTTGTTTTGGTAAAGGTGGAACCACATCTCCCCTCTACTCCCACCTGGAATATCTTTTGAATATTTACATCTGGTAGTCTCTCAGCTACCTCAATCACACTTTTAAAACCGTATTTGGTGCCAAGAAATGTGATATTTCTTCAAGTCACCCCAAGTGCTTATAAATAAATAAATAAATAAATAAATAACCAGCACTAGCCAATTCTTCTCTCCTGGCTCAAAGGGAGTCCCAATTCTTGGTTGAGTGTTCTCTTTTCCTCTCTTCCATCTGCTGAAGCACTCAGTATTGCTTCTTTGTTAGTTAACTCCACATCTAGGATGGACTGACATTCCATCTTCCGCCTAGCCCTAACAAAATTGGACCACAGAAGATGCCTTCTACTGAGTTTGACCACTGGTCCATCCAGCGCAGCTCAAATGTTATCAGGCCTTCAGGATTTTCTTTCTTCACCTTGCCTAAAGATGTTGGGAATGGAACTCGGTCTTTTTTTTTTATTCCAATAATGTTGTCCATCCCTGAGCCTCAGCTGTTTTCAAGTACTAACCCGGTCCAACCCTTATGTGCTTCTAAACTCAGCTGTGAGATTGGATACATTCAAGGTCATGGGGTAGCACTATTTCCCCAAGGCATTCACCGCACATTTCCATGCCCAAAGGAAACTGACATCATCTTCTTTCTATACTTCCTCAGATTCCTTTCTTTTCCTGTACCCCAATATGTTATTAGAGCTCTGTGTCCCATGCAATTGGCACTCCAACCTTCTTTGTACAACAACTGAGCCACCTGTCAATGTCACACTCCTCAAAGCTAAGCTTTCTTGTCTTTGAGTTTCAAAATCCCTTAAGGACTTCTTTTTGGACACCTGCAAAGAATCTACTCCCCTCCCTCTATCCCTGCTTTCTGTTGACAGGTGAGTAATCATTTAATACTTCTGCTCTGTTCCTTTCCCCCTTGTATTTAAATCTTCTGATAAATCTTCCGAGAGTCCTCCTTTTTATCTCATCATTGTTTACCATCTACAGTGTGAAATCATGTTATTTGTTTAGTGCCTAGTGTTATTCAAAGAGGTGGGGTGTGTTTTTCCCTTGCCGTTCACCCGCATTCTTTGTTATTGCCTCTTCTCTCGGTAATGAGCTCAATGCCTCTTGTTATTAGAACCTGTGTAACTTATAAAAGGTTTTTGATCTATCTTTTATATTCTTGTTTACATCTTGGTTTAAGCACAGTCCCCTTGTGCCTACCATGACTTGTTTCCTCTTTGACAATTAGAGTCCTGTTTATGAAACAAGTGAATAATTTCCATGACAATGATTTACGGCAGATCTAAATTTCCATCCTTGATACAGTGCCTTCATTATAATTCATTGAGCAGCTCTCTCTGAAAGAGATAGGAGAAGGAAGTGTTCAGTGATGATTTCCTTTCATCTTGAGTCCAATCCCACACATAGCGAATGAGTGAGTGAAAGATATAATGAAAATGCAAGTTGAATGATATGCAGTAATCAATACCAATGGGCCAGCTTGTCCATGTTCACATCAGATTGGCTCAGGAATGAGGAGAGACTCTTTAGTTCTTTGGGGTGGAAGCACAATGTAATGGTCAATAAATGTATTAGGTTGTGTCCATACCTGAGAATTGTCCCTTAAGTTTCTCACATTTCCTGTTTTGTGTTAAGTTGTGTGATTGTGTCATGTGATTAGTATAGCATGGTAAGAGTTCAGGCATCTATTATCAGCCTCAAAATGAAGAAGGGACAAAGAACCACTATGCTCCACCCCCACACTTATCACACAACATGCTGCTTTCACTATAATGGCATTTCTCATTAACCCTCCCCCCTTTAAAAATGATATGGTGACATTGATTCATTGAAGTTATGTCATCGCTGATAAGACATAGACTTTAGGGGCTGCTGCCTTCATCCCAGAGTCATTGCCATCAGTGGAGAAGAGACATCTAGCCACTGCATTGACCACTGTGTTGCAGTAGGGAGTGATGCTCCTTACAGAACTCAATTCTCAGGGGACCAGTGGAGCCAAGGTGCCACTGCCAATGGTACAGTTGAATTTCAAGCTGCACCATTCTCTTCACTCTTCACTCTTCACTCCTCCTCCTCCTCCTCCTCCTCCTCCTCCTCCTCCTGCTCCTTCTTCTTCTTCTCCTCCTCCTCCTCCTCCTCCTCCTCCTCCTCCTCCTCTGTGGCAGAGTTTGTAGTGAAGATGCCAGCTGGGATCTGTCCTTCCAGGCCAGATTGCTTTATATATACACCACTCCCCCACCCCTAGAATGCATGCTTCCATATATATTTTCTCCAAAACATGCTTTCTGCGGTCTACATTTTGATATGCACTTTTAGAGCCAAGAACTAGATTGCCAAATTTAGAGGGAACAATCAAAGTGGACCCTCATATAACAAACAGTTTGTATAACATAAAATCTGTACAACATAAAAATTGTGGAGATAGAGGAAATTTGCTCAACAGAATAATCCTTACTCACCACTGCACACAGGCAGACACATGGTGAGGTGAAATGTACGTGTGTGCAAGATTCAGAGTGTGGTTTGGAGAAACAAATGGTACCTCAAACCAAAGGGATATGATTTTAACATGCAAACCATGATACAGTGGACCCTCGAATAACAAACGGTTTATATAACATAGAATCTGTACAACATAAGAAATTGTGGAGATAGGGGAAATTTGCTTAACATAATCATCTATGGGGTGAATCCATACAACATAAAAATGGTCGCAATTAGGGATTACTCTGTTTTCAATGCATTCCTATGGGAAATTTGTATAAAGGAAACTTTGTTTAACATAATCTCATTTGGAATGAATTAATGCCTTTATACAAGGTACCACTGTATAGTAATTTATACTTCAGTAGAATAAAAGGTTTCCAGGGAGAGGGTACTCAGAAGTGGTTTACTAGTCCGTTCTTGAAGGGCTGCTGTGGGATGGTGAAGCTTGCCCAAAGCCAAACAGTCTGTCTCTTCTCCTCGGAGGCTCAGTAGGGAATTGAACCACTGAGCCATCCAGCAGCTTTTCGTTTTACTAGGGAGTAGAGATGGGCATGAGTCAAAAAAATGGTGTTTTGTTTGTCGTTTAGGGGTCCGTTTTGGTTCATTTTCGTTTTTTGTGAATTTTTTACAAAAAAAATTGTTTTCGTTTCATCATGTAATGAAACAAAAAAACAAAAATGAAAATGAAAAATTGTTTCGTTAGCATTCATTACAGTTCAATGTATTTGCCGCAACGAAAATGAAATGCACGACAAAATTTCTGGTGTTTCGTTTCGTTTCGTTTCATTTTGGAGACAAAAGTCATTTTTCGTTTCGTTACATAACAAAATGAAAAAACAAAAACGAAAATGAAAAATTGCTCGTTTCGTGCCCATCTCTACTAGGGAGGTTACTGTCACATGTTCTGACTTCAACTGAAATAAGTTTTCCTGTGCTTTCTTACAAGCTTATTGCATTTTGTTTTTCCTCCTTTCATTGTGTTTACACAGAAAGATCCAGAAGCAACAGTGAATTACCATGAGGAATGAGATCAGGGAGAGGTCATGCCAAAATAATTTCTGCAGGCTGCAATGACTTTGTGTGGAACAGAGAAGAAAATACAGCAAAGCAGAAGTTTTTAAAAAATCAACTCTCAGTAGATCCACAATTGATTTGACACCCAGATATTGCCTCAAGAAAAATATAAAGTAAATTTCGAGATCCCTCCTCTGATGGAACATCTCAGGAGGTCTGAGGGATGGAGTTGAAGTGAGGGGAAGCAACAACAACAACAACAACAACAACAACAAGGATTTATTACGGGCATTTACCAGCATAAGGGAATAAAATATAAACAGTTTTTAGTCCCATCACAAATCAAAATAAGGCTGTATCCCAATACTTGGCAGCAATCCACAAATGAACATTGATGTTAATCAAACTAATATAATCTAAGGAAAATAAGAGGAAATTATAAAATAGTTCCAAAAAAAAGTTATAAAAATGCAAATCCCGAATGGAGTTTTGCCCTGAGCAACCCAAAGGAAGGTAAGTCAGTGGTTGATTTCCTTCTGGAGGGTGGTTCCCAGTTCTGAACGCATGTTTCATTTTGGGACTGGACCTCTTCCGAAATGAAACACCCATCTCTAATAGTTATCAACAAAATAGAAGACCTGGCTTTCAGAAAAGAAGACGGACCTTTCATGGGTGGAAATCCTCAGGAAAGATCAGGCAGAAAAGCAACAGGTAGTGCACTCACAGTCTCCTCCCCAGCTAAGGATGGCAGAGGTCTCTTCTCCTGTTCTTCTGCTCTATAATAGACAAAAACAACCTGCACTTTTTGCATCTTCTGATATTTCCAACATGCACATCAAGGGTTCTTTCCAGGGATAAAATATAGAGTTATTCTTAAACACTACCAAACCTAATTAAAAACAAAAAAAAATCCATGAGTCAGATCAAACACTGCAATTTTGAAAATATCAAAGCTTGTTTGGGCCAGATTTGCATAAGGAGAATCGATGTGAGCAATTTTTTTTAAAAAAAATCCCACTTTTTATTAGAAGATGTAGAGATAAAAATGGGCAAAATAGCTAATAAAAAACAAATAATGCTGATCTTTGGAAACTTCAATTCCAGTTGATTTCATGTAGAGGAATAAAAGCAGTCTGTGCAAGAAACAAGTGGAATTATAATATTTTTCCCACTGAGCGAGTTTTCCCTTGGGAAGAAAGTTACTCAGGCACTCTTAAGTTGACACAACAGAATAGACAGAGTGGGTGCCTGACACCCAGATTGAAACAAGGGCAAGTAAAGTCAAGGAGGCTAATTGCTATCAGCAAACCAAATTTCCAACATACTCTCTGAAGGTAATCCATCCCGAAGAGTCAGGATTCTAGCAAAGAACAAGGACAGAGAGTTGTTCTTTAAAGGGAACATGATATGGTTTAGAGATGGGCATGAAACAAAAAGCAAAACACTGTTTTGTCATTTTGTTACATAACAAATCGTTTAGTTATGAGATGAAATGAAACACCATTTTTTTCCTTTAGAAACAAAATGATTCATCCTAGAGGAACCAAATTTGGTGGTAAGCTTCTTTGGACTCTTTCCTTTAAGCCTCCCAAACATGGAGATTTTTGGGGTTCAGGGGGCTGAGTTATTAAACTCCAAAGTGGTTTCCCCCAGGAGACAAATCATTTGTAATTATTTAGGAAAGAACTTAATTGCTCCCCTGCAGGCTTCCTGAGTCACGCCTTGAAACGAAAGACTTATCAACATCTCTTCCATTGACTTGAATCAGAAAATAAGTATGTCTCTTCTGTTTTGACACTGATGTCCATGAAATTTTGTAGTATGGTGTCTGTGAAGATTCTCAGTCATTCAGGTGAGTTTATCTGGAAGTTGAGTCATGGAAACTGGATTTTTTTTCTTGAGAGATTGAAATGTTTCGTGAAATGTGAAAGTCAAAAATATTTCACACCTCCACCAGCAAGGCCATGGTTAATGACTCATACTTTATGGGTGTTGGGAAGGTTGTAAAAGTGGAACTTTCAAACACCTTAGGCCATTGTCCACCTAATGAGCCAATTGAGGCTACTGTACACCCAATGAGCCTATTCAGGCCATTGTCCATTTTATGGGCCTATTTCAGACCAGGGTGACATGAGGTCAAATTGAACTATAAAATGGAGGACATGAAGCTAGCTTTCCTCAGACTGACAAAACTGTTTGAATGAGCAGTGAAGTGTCTCAAGAAAAGAAGTCCAGTTGCCAGGACTCAACTTGTATTATGGTAGGCCTGCCCAACAGGTAGACCGGGGGCTACCAGTAGCCTGTAAAGGGTTCAAAAGTAGCCCGCTGCCCATCAATAACAAAAGTGAAGGGATAAGTTCTCCACCTCTACCTCCCCCACCCCAAGGACCACCACTGCCCCAGCAAAGCTCTGGGTATGCCAGCCCACTGTCTCAGCCAAGCAGAGCATATGGTCAGAAGAGATAAAATTCATAAGTAGAGGTTTTAGTGTAGTAGCCCCCAGGCACTTTCGTCTGGAAAAGGTAGACCTCGACCTATTCAAAGTTGGACAGTCCTGTATTATGGTATAACCTACAGAGGAAAGCAAATTGGTTAGGTTTATTTTGCTTTTATTTTGAAAGAAAGAAAAAAAGAAAGAAAGAAAGAAAGAAAGAAATCCAATACTTGCTTGGCCTTTAAAAAAGCATTGAATGGGTTGCTTGTATCATTTCAACCCATCATGTATGCATTTAGTTCTATGAAGTTTTGCACAGTGACATAGCACAAGTCACAACAAAAATAAACTGCTAGTTGTCCTGTTCTTTTTCTGGAGGTGAGAATTCTTCCAAGGATTAAAGAACTCAGGCTATCTCTATTAAAACTAGAAGTGTAGTGAGATTTCTTCACATCCTTAGCTGACCACACTAGTTTAGGCAGAGGGAGGGAAGGATGTCAGCCTTATTTAAACCTTAACTGTTGCAATCCTCCTCACACCTTCTGCCTAGTTTTCTTTCTTTCTTTCTTTCTTTCTTTCTTTCTTTCTTTCTTTCTTTCTTTCAACGTTCCCTTCCCTCTTTCTTTTAAAAGCTTGCTGTCCTAGCAGTAGGCTAGGTGATCAAAGAGAGAAATAAAAACAATGAATCAATAGAGAGACAGGATTCGGCCTTGTTTCCACCTTCTGAAGGTAACTCATATCAACACAGGCTGGCCAGATTTGCAGTAACAGAAGAGTTAGAGAAGGAAGGAAGGAAGAAACAAAGAAAGAAAGAAAGAAAAAGAAAGAAAGAAAAAACAGGAGGTTAACTTATATAATGTGACCCATCTTATTTTATCTGTGCTTCAGGCACAAACTCTTTTAAATACTTACTGTATTTTTCACTCCCCTGTATTCCCCCCTTTAAAAGTAAGGGGAAATATCTGGGTGTCTTATAGAGCGAATACAGTAGTCTCCACTCTCCACCAGATATATATTGCACATTTTCATTTAGAGAGAAGTTACCTGCACGGAGCCTCGCTTGTCCCCTGCTGCAGCCTAGATTCCACTGTTCTAATCACCTGGTTTGCAAAGAGGCTTCCCCAGAGCCTTTCCCGTCCCCTGCTGAAGCTTGGATTCCCCAGTCCCAATCACTTCATTTGCAACCCTCCCCTTTTGCAACTTGGATTTCCCAGTTCCAATCACCTGGTTTGCAAAGAGGCTTCTTCCATCCCCTGCTGCTGCCGGGATTCCACAGATCCAATCACCTCCTTTGCAAAGAGACTTCCTCCAGGGAGCCTCTCCCCTTCCTTTCCCTTCTGCAGCCAGGATGCCCCAGTCAAAAATCACCTCATTTGCAAGGTCTCCTCCACCAACCATCTGCCCTTCCCTTCTGCAGCCAGGATTCCCCCTCCATGAAACCTTAGGCTAAATATTTCTTCTTCTTTTCCTCCTCTAAAAACTAGGTGTGTCTTATTGCCAGGTGTGTCTAATACTGTGAAAAATGTGGAACTTTGTTCCATCCTGGAATGGAATTAGATCATTCAGCTTTGATCCAGGACTCACCAAAA
>JAHTLZ010000204.1:5978497-6009999 GCA_023846285.1 Phrynocephalus versicolor | reverse complement strand
TGCCCATCTCTAGTGATGGGGGTTGCTGCATGGCAGAGGGTTGGATGAGATGGCCCTTGAGGTATCTTCCAACTCTTCCAGGATAAAGTCCTGATCTAGCATTAAGCCACAGCATTTTCAATGCCAGGATGGAACCATCACTAATGCTATCTGGTAGATTTGCACCTGGATAAAAACATCATGGATGATCCAAGAAATTTCTGCCATAGCATGAAGATGTGAGTGTGAGTCCAATCTTCCACAAGATCCCTGCTTTCTGGTCCTTGATTCTGTCCAGCTTCTTTGAAACATCTAGATTTTGCAGGCCATTCTTCATGAAATAATGGTCCAGTGAAATCTTTTCAATTGTACCCTGGCCTGCCTCTCTTCAGGGCTTTGGGGAATTTAAATGACTGCGGGGAAAGGGGCAGCACCAAGGCAGTTGAGCCAAAATTTCATTCAGGAGCAACCAGAGTAGGAAAAGAGAAGTCATTGATTCTCCCAGGAACTGTAATGTAGAAAAAAATTCCATATACAGATTCCAATTATGTTCTTGCCCGGAGGTGCTCAATAGGGGTTGAATGTAATGAGCATAAATGTCTGCACTTAACATGAAATGTCCAATAATAATAATAAAAAAATAACAATCAAGCTGTCCCACTCCAACTATCAACTCTCAGCCAACCCATGGATTTTTAAGTCGTTTAGACCCTGAAAAGCCTTAACGAACCTGTCTGTGTCTCACCAAGTGGACAACCCCCCCCCCAAAAAAAAAGATAATTTTGCATTTCTGAGTGTGTGAGGCAGCCTCCTGTTTCATCAGAGGAATTATGTTTTCAAGATGCTACCCAGTGGAAGCACAAATGTAGATCCTATCATGGTTCTGTCATAACATTACAAAAGCAGCATCTTTGCCAATAAGTTGATAAGGACAGGTATTTGACAATAAGCTGGGTTTTATCTCTCCCCTTCCCCCATCACAGATCTCTGAAAGATAAGCATATGCAAAGCATCCACCCTTCTGTTCTAAAATTAGAAAATATTATTGAGGGGGGCATATTGTTTTGTTATCCCTACACGGAGGGTGTTACTTGCTATGGATGTGAAGAATTCTCACTACAGTTCTAATTTTCATTGAGATAGCCTGAGTGCTTTAATCTCTGGGAGAATTCTCACCTTCAGAAAAAGAACAGGACAACCAGCACTTAATTTTTGTTGAGACCTGTGCTGTGACTCTGTGCAAACCTCCATAGAACTAAACGCATAAACGATGGGTTGAAATTGAAATTATACAACCAACCCATCCAATGCTTTTTTAAAGGCCATGAAACAAGTCAGCAAGTATTGGATTTCTTTTTCTTTCTTTCTTTCTTTCTTCCTGTCTCTTGTGTTATTTGTTTAACTTGAACAAAAACTATTTTTATAAACCTGAAACTACTAGTGGAGATTGATAGAATATATGAACCTCCTAGGCAAGAGAAAAACATTCTCAATTTCTTGTTGTGGATGCATAAGGATTTACAGTAATAAATTGCATGCTTTGAGTTAAGAAGAGACTTGAGCACTGATGCATTGAAAGCATCCATTCCTGGAGGCTTAGAGACATGTTCTTCATCTGCCCCTCCCCCGTTGCTCTCATGTTGATTGGAAGATTTCCAGTGGAAATGTACAATCTACCTAAATAATGCTGTATTAACCACATTACCTCTCCCCCAATAAGACTCTCTTCCATGGATGTTGCAGGACATTTTGAGCACTGATATAGATGCCTAATGGCTGGGTTTTCTCCACAGTCACATGTGACTAAAACCAGTGAATATTCCCATCACTCTAGATCAGTGATGGCAAACCTTTGGCACTCCAGATGTTTTGGACCACAACTCCCAGGATTCCAAGCCTGTACTGTCAATGACAAAGGACTGTGGGAGTTGTGGTCCAAAACATCTGGAGGGCTGAAGGTTTGCCACCACTGCTCTAGATTATCCAACAGCCCTCCACAATCTATTCAGAAACGCCCACACATTATATTCAGCCTAATAAATATTCAGTATAATGAAACCCAATGCAATGTTTTAGAATCTCCTGTTACGTTTCAGTCTTCTCTTGGGAGAATGCTGCCCATAGAAAGGATGGGCTACATTTGGTGCTAGCTTACTTACCGTATATACTCGAGTATAAGTCGACCCGAGTATAAGTCGGGGCCCCTAAATTAAACCCCAAAAACTGGGAAAATTTATTGACTCAAGTACAACCCTAGGGTGGGAAATGCAGCAGGGCCTGGCAACTCCTCCTTTGTGAGCTGAGTGTGTGTGTGATGTATAAAATGACTTTTAGCCACCGAGGCAAGTGCTTGAGTTGGTGGCAAAAAGTTATTTTAAACATTGGGGGGGGGGTAATGAGAAGTGGCACACAATGTTTAAAATGACTTTTAGCCACCGACCCAAACTTGCCTCAGTGGCTAAAAGTATTGACCTGAATATAAGCCGAGGACCCCTTTTTTCAGCCCAAAATTAGGGCTGAAAAATTAGGCTTATATTCGAGTATATACAGTATTTCATTATTATGGCAATACTCGGGTAGATGAAGCAGTGACCATACGGTTACAGAAATACTTCCATTGCTGTTATTTCTACAAAAAGCACCTTTTACAACTGCCCTCCAACTCCCTGCATCTAGGAAGACTGGGGGAAACCCGACAGGAGCTGAGTGGCATCCGGTTCAGAACACCTCATCCCCATGGAATGAGGTTGGAGAGGGTAGAGAATCAGATAGAGATGACATAACAGGTATTAGCACTGGGAGAATAATGGAATGTGATAGTTTACTGAAAATAAAAGCTGGGCGGGGGAGAACAAAGCAGCAGCTGTTGTTGGGGGACCCACTGTACAGGTGCTTCTGTGCCAATGTTCGAAGCCTCCAAGCAAAGATGGGAGAACTTGAACATTTAGCAGCTAGGGATAACATTGATATAATACCCATAACAGAAACCTGGTGGCATGTGGAGAACCAGTGGGATACAGCAATCCCAGGCTATAAACTCTATAGAAGGGATAGAGAGGGGCGGGTTGGAGGGGGAGTGGCCATCTATGTCAAAGAAGGGGTAAAATCCAGCAGAATGGAGATTGACAGAGGGTCTGACTCCACCATAGAATCACTGTGGGTTAAACTACCAGGTCCAAGGAGTGATGTGATAGTTGGGGTATGCTATAGTCCACCAGATCAAAAACTTGAGGGGGCCTTGAAATGAGGAGAGAAATCACGGAGGTGTCTAAGAGGGATAGGATAGTAATCATGGGGGACTTCAATTATCCCCACATTGACTGGGCTAATGCGAGCTTCGGGCAAGAAAGAGAAACCGAGTTTCTTGACTTGCTGAATGACTGTGCCTTAGAGCAACTTGTCATGGAGCCCACCCGAGAACAGGCAACTCTGGATCTAATACTGTGTGATAATCAGGACTTGGTCAGGGGTGTGAATGTCACTGAGCCTCTGGGGAACAGTGACCATGCTGCAATCTCCTTTGCCATGCATGTTGGAGGAAGAATGTCAAGCAAATCAGACATAAAAACTCTTGATTTCCGAAGGTCAAACTTCCCTCAGATGAGGAAACTAGTTAGAAAGAAACTTAAGGCGAAGATTAAAAGAATCCAAACTCTTCAGAGTGCATGGAGCCTGTTTAAAACAACGGTAATAGAGGCCCAGCACAAGTGCATACCACAAAGAAAGAAGAGCTCATTTAAGTCCAAGAGGGCGCCAGCATGATTAATGGGTGGAGTTAGAGAGGCTCTAAAGCACAAGGAGAGGTCTTTCTGTAAATGGAAATCCTCCCCAAATGAGGAAAATTAAAGGGAACACAAACTCTGGCAAAAGAAATGTAAGAAGATGATAAGAGAGGCAAAGAAAGAGTTTGAGGAACACATGGCTAGCAATATAAAGGGTAATAATAAAAATTTCTTTAAATATATTAGAAGTAGAAAACCTGCCAGAGAACCAGTTGGCCCTCTGGATCGTGAGGGAGGAAAAGGGGAGATTAAGGAGGACTTGGAAATTGCAGAGAAATTAAATGAGTTCTCTGCATCTGTCTTCACGACAGAAGACCTTGAGCAGTTTCTGCTGCCTGAACAGCCCCTCTTGACTAAAGAATTAAATCAAATACAGGTTAAAAGAGAGGATGTTATAGGACTAATTAATAAATTGAAGATTAACAAGTCACCAGGCCCAGATGGCATCCACCAAAGAGTTAGTAGGGAACTGAGAAATGAAATGGCAGATCTCTTAACAGTAATATGCAACTTGTCTCTTAAAACGGCCACAGTGCCGGAGGACTGGAGGATAGTGGATGCCACACCAATTTTTTTAAAAGGAAGGAGGGGACCCAGGAAACTACAGGCCGGTGAGCCTTACGTCTGTCCCAGGGAGGATGGTGGAAAGCCTCATCCAAGATAAAATCTTAAAACACATAGGAGAACAAACCTTGCTGAGAAAAAATCAGCACGGCTTCTCTAAGGGTAAGTCTTGTCTGACAAATCTTTTAGAATTCTTTGAAAAGGTCAACAGGCATGTGGATTTGGGTGAACCGGTGGATATAGTCTATCTGGATTTTCCAAAGGCTTTTGACACAGTCCCTCACTAAAGGCTGCGGAGAAAATTGCACAGCCAGTGGATAAGAGGGCAGGTCCTCTTATGAACTGAGAACTGGTTGAGATCCAGGAAACAAAGAGTAGTTGTCAATGGGAAATTTTCACAATGGAGAAAAGTGAAAAGCGGTGTGACCCAGGGATCTGTCCTGGGACTGGTGCTTTTCAATCTCTTTATAAATGACCTGGAGACAGGGATAAGCAGGGAGGTGCCAAGTTTGCAGATGACACAAAACTTTTCCAGGTGGTAAAAAACAGAGATGATTGTGAAGAGCTCCAGAAGGCTCTCTCCAAACTGGGGGAATGGGCTGCGAAATGGAAAATGTGTTTTAATGTAGCCAAATGTAAAGTAATGCATATTGGGGCAAAAAAAATCAAAACTTTATCTACCAACTCATTGGCTCTGAGTTATCTGTGACGGATCAGGAAAGAGATCTTGGTGTGCTGGTGGACAGCTCCATGAAGGTGTCTACCAAATGTGTGGCAGTGGTGAAGAAGGCCAATTCCATGCAAGGGATTATCAAAAAGGGGATTGAAAATAAAACAGTCAACATTATAATGTCATTATACAAAATAATAGTAAGGCCGCACCTGGAGTATTGTGTACAATTCTGGTCACCACATCTCAAGAAAGACATAGTGGAACTGGAAAAGGTACAAAAGGGAGTGACTGAAATGATTACTGGGCTGGGCCACCTCCCTTATGAGGAAAGGCTAAAGCATTTGGGGCTCTTTAGTCTGGAAAAAAGGCGCCTGAGGGGGGATATGATTGAGACGTGCAAAATAATGCAGGGCATGAGTAAAGTGGATAGAGGGAAGCTCTTCTCCCTCTCACAAAATACCAGAACTAGGGGACATCCACTCAAATTGAGGGCTGGGAGAGTAAGAACAGAGAAAAGAAAATATTTTTTCACCCAGCGCATAGTTAGTCTGTGGAACTATGGCATCTGGCCTGGATGCCTTCAAAAGGGGATTGGACAGATTCCTGGAGGAAAAGTCCATCATGGGTTACAAACCATGATGGAGATGTGTAATCTCCAGGCTTAAAAGTGGGGTACTTCAAGGGCCAGATGCAGGGGAGTGCTATCAGGAGACAGATATCTAGTCTCATGCGCTCCCAAACGCATCTGGTGGGGCCACTATGAGATACAGGAAGCTGGACTAGATGGGCCTTTGGCCTGATCCAGCATGGCTCTTCTTATGTTCTTATGTTCTTATGTTCTTGCCTGGTGCACATTGTCTAGCCAAGAATTTTAAGAATAACATTCTGGAAAAGCATATCTTTTCCAATGTTTCAACTTTTGGGACTTGCTTTGAAGGAGAGAATGTTGCACTCGAAAGCTTACAATGATTTTTTTTAATTTTTATTAGTAGCCTATAAAGGTATTGCCTGTAGCCTAGTTTGACAATTATATTCAGTGTTATTCCCTCGTGGGAGATGTTCAGCTGTCCTATTCCTTCTGTCGATGAGTAGTTATAATTCACTACACACCTTCTCTGCCCTCTTTTGGTTGAACTGTTGGTGCTGTAAAAGGATTTTAGAATCTCCTGTTACATTTCAGTCTTCTCTTGGGAGAATGCTGCTCATAGAAAGGATGGGCTGCATTTGGTGCTAGCTTACTTATTTCATTATTATGGCAATATTTGAGTATATGAAGCAGTGACCATACGGTTAGAGAAATACTTCCATTGCTTTTATTTCTGGGCTAACGCTGAGCTTAGGAGTCTGCTGGACAAGAAACTACACGGACGCATTAGCTCTTGGGGAGAAGAGAGGTGGCCACAACTTTATTGGCATTGGTGACACTAAGAAACTGCAGTACCCTGGCCAGGCATTGGGTCGGATCCATTTTCATCAGGGGACCCGCCTGGCCCCCGATGCATAGGTAACACCTCCAGGTGGAAGCACCCTCATTTCAGCTTCCAGACATCCCCATGGGCGCAAACTCCTTCGGGATTTCCTCACTAAGTCACACAGAGCTGCTGACTGATGTCCCGCCCGAGTTGGGACATTACTTGCTCTCTCGTGGGTCTGCTGTCCCACCTGTTGCTCCTGAGCTGCGCAGGCTCTGTCCTGCTGCCGCATCAGCCTGGATCTGGCCCCAATGCCTCCAAACCGCCAGACACCAAAGCTGTGACAAAAACAAGAAAATACAACAACAAACATAGACATAACCCACCATCCAATGCCCTAGGGTGGGGGGGGGGGGGTTGGGAACGCTTCATCACCAGGTCGAAAATGGCACTTCCCGGCAGGCCTGTCCCCTTTTAAATGTAGCGCCCAGGTGTGGGGGCGTGTGCGCGGCCGGGCGAGACCTGGATTCCCACCCGTGCCCACGTGCGGGGGGTGGGCGCTGGGATTGGCCATGACGCCTCACGTGGTTCCAGAGCCAGCTTCCCTGGATTCCACGTGGACGGCGCCATCTTCTCCAGCCTCGCTCAGCAGACCACCACCGCTGCCGCCCACAACTCTGGACCCGGTAAGTCGGGTCCGTCTAATTTCCAAAACAGAGCAGAGATTTCTAAAGCAAAGCAGAACAAAAGAAACATAATGAAAAACCCAAATACTGGCTATGACTGGTTGGTGTGGTAGTAGTTATAAATAGAGATGGGCACGACCAGAAAAAATTATGTTTTGAGTTGTCGTTTGTCAGGATGAGCCCGTTTCGGGTTGTTTCCGTTTGTTGTGAAATTTTTCAAAAATTTGTCGTTTCCGTTTGTCATATGTCGTTTGTACAGTGGTTTAGGGGTAGGGGTTAGGGTGGGCTTTGGGAGGCACCTCTCTGGGTGCCTCTGAGTTGACCCAGAAGGGAAGGGAAGCGTAACGCGTAGCCGCCACGTACCATACATTTTTACATTATGTTGGGTTGTTAGTGTGACAGAGGAACCTCGTCGGCACTTCTCTGTCTCACTAAAAACATTATGTTAGGGTTGGGGGGTTAGTGTGTCAGAGGAACCTCGTCGGCGTTTCTCTGACTCACTAAGAAGGAAAGCATACTGGCGTACTGGCGTACAGGTTACGCTTAGGGAGGGAGTGGGTCTGGAGTTGGAGGCACCTCTCGATGCATCACTCTGACCCATTAAGAAGGGAAGTGTTGTTGCGTACGAATCTGGGTTAGGGTTGGGGTTAGGGTAAGGGTTAGGGTTAGGGTAACGGTTAAGGTTAGGGTGGGTTAGTGGGCTGCACATCTGGGTGCCTCTGGCCCACTAAGAAGACAGTGTACTGGCATATGGGTTAGGGTTAGGCTTAGGATTAGGGTTAGGGTTAGGGTTGGTGGGCTTTTTATGCCCTCTCTGGCACATCCAGAAGTCTCAGTCAAAACCTGGCCATGCAATTGGTGGAATGGCTCCAAAAATCCCATGGCCCATCATTGCGCGTGCGCAGGTGTAAAAAAATAAAAATAAAAATAAAATAAAATAAAATCAATGAAGGCGTTTTATTGCAAGAAAAACCCACTGCTGCTACTATAAAAATTCAGGAATTTAAAATACCTAATTTTCACATGTTTCTGTTGTGCTTTGGTGGGTTTTTGGACCACGATTTAAAAAAAAATTGTGGTCGCCATTTTGGATCGCCCACCACCACATGGCATAGACTGAGACAACAAGGATGAACCCCCCCCCAGCCTGGTGCAAGCAGCCCAGGAAAGGAGAGGGGGGAAGGCCGAGGACCCCCCAGAAACCACCCCTCTCTGGTAGGTGCCCTCACTGAGGCAGGCATATTTTCGTCTGCTTTTATGGCCGGGAATCGGTTTTTTGTTTTGTTTTGTTATTTTTAAAACTTTTTTTCTGTGCTGCTTGGCATCATGCGGTCGCCGCAATGCCATCAACGAGAACGACCAATCAGACCCAATTTATCTTTATCGGGTCAGGTTCGAGCTGGAGCGGAGTAATTCTCATTACCGTTCCTCGTTAGGTAACGGAAACGACGAACGGAAATGGAAATGAGGATTTCGCCGAGTCGTGCCCATGTCTAGTTATAAATTACTTTGGGTGCTCCAAGGGATGGAATGGGAAAGTCCCATGACCTCTTTTGAAAGCATTCTTCTTATAGTGGACGCTGCAGAGCTATGTGTGTTTGATGCCAAGATTGATTGATTCCAGCTTCTCTAATAACCGTGCTAAAAGCATATTTAATAATTCCATGCATTTCCTGATCATTACTGCCATACAGTTCATTTACAGTATGTCTTTGGGGGGCCTCCTTAACAGCTGTTTACTTGTTCTTCATGTTCCACCACAACAGCGAAGCATATACTTGTTCCAAATTAAACATTGATAAATGCTTTCACCTCCTGGAGGGGAAAAAGGAAGCAGAGCTAATTGAAGCCCACCCGACAATGCCCTTTAAAAGCACTGCCTGCCACATGTAAGTGGCTTATCTGGAAGCAACATGGCAGAGAGTTGCACAAAAATAGCCCAGATATACGGGTGGCTCAGTTTGAATGAAAGACCCTCACCATTGGCTATCCTGACAGGACTGAATTTTTCCTGTGTTTTCTCTGGTAGGCGGGGTCTAGTCAGATATATGTGTGCATACTTTGTTCTGCTGCTTATATATATCATACCATACCACTTCAGGTGGTCTATGGGTGGTTTACAGTTTAATTACAGTATGCAGGCTACCCATTGCCACCCCCCAGCAAGCTAGGTACTCATTTTATCAACCTCAGAAGGATGAAAGGCTGAGTCAACTATGATCCTGCTACCTGGGATCTTACCATATTTCTTACCATATTTGTTTCACCTCATCCATTTGGTAGCCCTGAATCAAAGTTATATTTCCAAGGACCACCCAAAGTCTCCATTTATGGTTTGTCCCACCACTTTGATGAGCAAAACAATTCTTCATGTTTCCGGAACTAAATGGAACTAAATTGTTACCTTTTATTTACTTTTTAAAATTGGAAGGTTACTGGATAAAACATAGTCTCTTGCCACCCACCTTGCCATCACAGCATTTTGTACCACCCCTAGGGGTTGTGCGAAAATACTTCTGTTGTTGATGCACAGTTTTTAACGCATCAAACAACGTGCAACCCCAGAAAATGCACACCAATTAAATTCATACACCTTTTCCTGCCACTTCCTGTAGTTCTGCCTTGGTAATCGTTGATGCTACAGAATGCCCGCACAATTTTTACTGGCTGTCTGCCGTCAATTACAATTTCTTTTAAGAAAAAACTGCTACCTGGTTGCAATGCAGGTATTTGCCACAAGGGGAAAAGATGTGCAGTAAGCAAGTTGGGACAGACGCAGAGAAATAAAATTCTCCCCTGTCATCGGGGTGTTAACTGTGCATCAAGCCTCACGTGACCACCCGAAAAAGTAGTACACATCAAATTAAGATCCGCAGATAGTGGGCCATTGTATGATTTATTTTCCTGTATCAAGCACTGGGTTGGACTTGATGGCCTTGTAGCCCCGTTCCAGCTTTGTAATTCTATGATTCTATATGTTCTTATCTGTGTTTAATTCTTCTTTGCAAATTCCATTATTATCAGGCAGATGTAAAATCTCACAGACTCCACATCATGATTACCAATGAAGTAAACATGCCCCACCCCACTACTTTAGCAGGGTCTTTTTTTACCTTTCTCTTTAGTTTGTAGTAAGTTGGGACTTACATTCATTTAACACTGCTGTTTGTTCAGTAAATAAACATCAGAGAAACAATCAAGTCTTGCAAAGTTCCGGAAGAGGTAGCCAACATTTGGGAAATACTGTACACATAATTAGATAGGATTAATCAGTTACTCCAGTGGTGTCCAAACTTCATCCCTCCAGATGTTTTGGACCACAACTCCCATAATTCTAAGCCTGTACTGCCAATGGCAAAGGACTGTGGGAGTAGTGGTCTAATACATCTGGAGGGCCAAAGTTTGGACACCACTGAGTTACTCTGCACTGACCTCTAATGGACATCCAGTACATCATGGTCACTCACCACCTGTTTTGACATAACCTCTATCAATTTTCTGTGAAGATTCTCAGTCATCCAGGTGAGTTTATCTGGAGTTGTGACATGGCAATTGGACTCATTTTCTTGAGAGATTGAAATGTTTTGCTGCTCACCCAAACAGCTTTGTCAGTCTGAGCAACGCTCTACCAAGTGGTTAATTGCTGTTCAAACCTCAATATTATAATCATGTTCCACATTTCCAGAGTTACTATTCATACACTTATTTTATTAAGCAATACTTCATTTATTTGACATTCCAGTATGGGGAAGTCACTCTTATAGATTTTTCTCTGTTCCTCAATAGCCCAATTTGATGCAGGTTCTCTGACCATTGCTAAATAACAGAGTTTCTTCTTCCTCTTTCTTCTTCCTCCTCATATCTCATCCCTCTGCTCCACAAGATGTGTTAAAAATAAAAAATCCTGTGCCATCCAGTCAGTTCTTTTCAGGTTAACCAGAAGTTGAGTTACAACAATTGAGCCTTGTGGCTCAGTGGTTAAATGCCTGTACTGCAGGTAAAACTGACTGTGCTCACGACCTGGGGTTCAATCCCAGGTAGCCAGCTCATGGTTCACTCAGCCTTCCATCCTTCCGAGGTTGGTAAAATGAGTACCCAGCTTGTTGGGGCGGGCGGGCAATGTGTAGCCTGCATAATTAATAGAGATGGGCATGAATAAAAAAATGGCATTTCGTTTGTTGTTTGTCGTTTGGAGGGTCCGTTTCCATTCGTTTCCGTTTTTCGTGAATTTCTGCAAAAAATTCTTTTTCATTTTCGTTCGTTTTGTTACCATTTCATTACCATTTATTTCATTTTTTTAGGATTTTAAGCAATTCACTCATATTGCAGTAACGGAAACGAAACGCACAACAAAATTTCCAGTGTTTCTGTTTGTTTCGTTTCATTTTAGAGACAAAATTCATTTGTCGTTTCGTTACGTAGCAAAATGAAAAAAACGAAAACGGAAATGAAAAATTGTTCGTTTTGTGCCCATCTCTAATAATTAACTGCCCAGAGACTACTTGAAGTGGTATGGAGCGGTATATAAGTGGTATATATTTTCTTGTTTTGATCTCACATGACTCAACTTCCAGATAGCTTCTCCGGGATGACTTTCACAAAAGCCCTTTCCAGGTTGTTCCAAGTAGAGAATACTCAGAAGTGGTTTACCCTTCTCTTATCCTGGGCGTACCATAGGACAGTGCAGCTTGCTCAAGGCTGCATAGTCTTCCTCTATTTGCTGGACGCACAGTGTGGACTCAAACTCCTAATTTTTGGCTTCATGGCCAGATACATAAAATACTGAACTATCTAGCCAGGAATGGCTAAGAAGCTTTTATTTTATTTTTGTTCTATTCCATTTTTCAATTTCCAATATGGCTTCCTTCCGCAGCCTTGACTTTTAGGTCACCCTCTAAAACAATAGTCTTCATTAGGATTTTAGTCATTCTTAAATTACAGTACAGCAGACTTCAGTTTCTTCCAGTTCATGAAGAGATCACTAGAAGATGCTGGGTTATTTGTTTCTTATGCCTCCACACAGGCACTAAAACTTTACCCCTTCTTTCTTAGTAATTTGTGAAAAACATAATTTATACCCACAAGTCTGTTTCGATTCACCCCCATCAATCTTTAGAAAACTAGGTCAATACACTTCAATTTCTGCTTCTGCTTTTTTTAAAAAAAATAATAAAAATTAAAAAAAAAACATTAAAAAAAACCAGTTCCCGTACTGTTCTTTTAACAATCCCTGGAGTTGCATTAACATTTTGCTCTTGGTAATGGCCACATTTTTTATTTTTTATTGAGAGAGAGAGAGAGAGAGAAGGAGATTCAACTGAAAGGTTAACCTTAGCATTTGCCTCTAAATGTTTTAAATTGTTTCCACCGTCAAGCCATTAGGGGAGAACAGCAAAGTAGATGAGTCTTAAAATAAAATAATAAAGAGAAAATTCCAAATTACATGTTCATTGGCATTAAAGGCAGATTGAAAATTAAATTGGCTTCAGCAATGGGGGGGGGAAATTAATGAGGGAACAGTCTGTATGTTTGCAGCTATTTGGCTGCAGAATCAGAATTTCTAGAATCTTTTTTAGTATTGTTTGTGCCTCCTTGAAATGTCACAAGTTACTCATTGGTTTCCGAGGATGAGAGATTAACAGTATTCAAATTGGATTAGAACTGGTAGTGAGATTTCGCACCCAGGTATCAGCTCCTGCATATTTATTTATTTATTTTGAATATTTTTACCCCACCTTTCTCTTTGGAAAAGGACCCAAGGTGGCTTACAATAATGAGTGACAATATACAGCCCAGAACATTTAAGGCATATTCAAATTAAGAACAGGGAATTAGAAGAGGCATCTTAGAACATTAAAAGGTAACATTAAAGCTACAAAGAGCACACAAAAAGAAAAACTCCATTATGAGGGGTGGAAACTATCATGGAAAACACTGGTGTTCTTATGAAATCAATCAGTGTAATCATGCATGGCAATCCATATAAAGTCACAAAGTAGGTAATCCTTCATTCAGGGAAAGCTTGTCTGAAGAGGAAGATCTTTGCCTGCTCCTGGAAAGACAGCAGATACGGGGCAGTCCTGGCCTCCAGTGGGAGGGAGCAGTAACAGAGAAGGCCATTTCATGGGTTCTTCTGAAACACACCTGTCAAGGTGGGGGGCTGGAGAGAAACACCTCTCATGATGACCTAAGCACCCGAGCCAATTAGAGATGGGCACGACTCAGGAAAAATGGTTTTTCGTTTTTCATTTTTCATTTAGGGGTCCGTTTCGGCTCGTTTCTGTTTTCGTGAGCTAATTTTCAAAATTTTTCATTTTCATTTCGTTTCCCCATTTAGTGCCATTAAATGTTTTTGCTGTAACGAAAAACGAAAATTGGCTCAAAATTAGTCGTTTTGTTTCCGTTTCCGTTCCATTTTGGAACCAATTTTTGTTTTTCGGTTCGTTGCGTAACGAAAACGAAAAACAAAAACGGAAATGAAAATTTCGCTAAGTCATGCCCATCTCTAGAGCCAATTCATATTGCAAAATTCAATCTGTGAGATAGCTTGGATCCAGGCTATTTTGTGCTTTGTAGGTTAAGGTCAGCACCTTGGATTGTGCTCATTAGCTGATTGGCAACCAGTGGAGCTGCTTTAGTAAGGGTGTAATGTGATCTCCGTAACCCACCCCAGTCAGCAATCTGGCCGCTGCATTTTGGACCCATTGAAGTTTCCTGAGACTTTTCATTGATAGCCCCACATAGAGCACATCACAGTAGTCCAGCCAGGATGTCACTAGGGCATGTGTAACAGTGGCCAGAGCAGGTTTCTCAGGAAATGGGCGTAACTGGTGTGCTAGTTTTAATTGTGCAAATGCACTCTTGGCCACAGCTGTGACCTGGGCATCTAGGCTCAAGGACGAGTCCAGGAGCACCCCCAAGCCACACACCTCTTTATTCAATTGGGATGATAATCCCATCCAGTACAGGTTGCATCCCTATCCCTTGATCTCCCCAGAAGCAGAGGTCAGCATACATGGACTCTAATCAGAATGCTCCATTGAATCCCAGTGTTGTTGAGAGTGGTCATCTTCCCTCCTTCCACAAGAATGCTCCTTCATTTGAAAGGTTGCCAGAAGACAATCCTCTTTTTGAAGATGTTCTACATTTGAAGGTCTCTCCAAGGTTTGCCTGATGTACATAAAAAGAAGCACAAGACAAAAGGATGAAGTTGACTATCTAGCCAACTTTGGGTCTCCAGATGTTTTTGGAGCACAATCCCCAGAAATCCTGGGCAGCACAGCTACTGGTGAAGACTTCTGGGAATTTCAGTCCAAGAATACCTGGAGTTTCCAGGTTGGGAACAACTGACCTACAGTAAGAACCTGGAGAGCAACCTGTAGACTTCACTTTTTGAGTGAAAGGCACTGTACATCTGTTTAAATGATAAGGACAATGTCCAGCTATTGGTACGGAGAAGTTAATACATGCCATTTTGTTCAAATCGGTATTCCCCCTTTGTCTTCCTTTTAAGTGGCCCACCTATTGATGGCTGACCTTGTAGTCCAAGAGTGGAGGAGAGAAAAAAATAGGGATGATTGTGCAGCTCGTTTCAGCTTATTATTTTCTAAGAATTGAAGGAAATCCAGCAATTTCTCAATGTCCACTGTGAAAAAAATGAAATTGATAAGAAATTCAAATATGAGCAAAGCCAGAAACTTATATCTTTATGACTAAGACTTTGAGTGCTCACTTCTAAATGTTTGACTTTGAAATCCTACATTTTCAGCTGTACATCTTGAATTATGGCCTGGTTTTGCTTCTTGCTTTCCAGTGTTTCTGTTTCTCTCTGGTTTTATTGCTAATTAAGTCGTTTGTGTATTCCCCTGAATATTATTTTTATGTGTGATGCTTGCATTATGGTTCATTTGTTTAACAGAATTATTATTGCATCAGATTCTATTTTATCTTTTAATTTTGCATACTACTTTCAAATTGAAAAAAATTGTTGTTGGTTCTTAAATTCATCTGGGACTAGAGATATGTGGAAAACCACCCAGCCTGCTCTGTACCAAAAGAAAGGGCACACAGATCAGGGATGACTCTCTCTACATTCTTTAAAAGTGTTCTGCTTATATATTGCCCCATACCACTTCAAGGAGCCTGTGGGCGGTTTATAGTTCAATTATGCAACATTGCCCCCCCCAGCAACCAACATTGCCCCCCCCCCAGCAAGCTGGGTACTCAATTTACTGACCTTGGAAGGATGGAAGGATGAGTCAACCTTGAGCTGGCTACCTGGGATTGAACCCCAGGTTGTGAGCACAGTTTTACCTGCAGTACAGGAATTTAACCACTGAGCCACAAGGCCCTTTAGAAATCATCCTGACCCTCTCTGTTTGCAGCTCTGTGGCACTGAACAACCTCATGGTGCAATGGTTAAACTGCAGTCTTGCAGCCAGAAATCTGCCCACACCCTGTGTTCGGTCGCAATAGATTCAGGTAGCCAGCTCACAATGGAATCAGCCTTCCATCCTTCTTGGATTGGTAAACAGAGTGTCCAGCTTGGTGGGGGGGGACGGATAAATGTATATTCTGCATAATTAACTTATAAATCACCCAGAGAGTGTTTAAAATGTTATGGGTTGATATTAGGGATGGGCTGTTTGTTTCAGAAGCAGTAGCTTCTGAAGCGACCAATGTGGCCCCAGATGCTGTTGGAAGCCTCCGAAATGTCGCATTGGGCTATACTCTAACCCAACCAGAAAGAAGTCTCCTGACATCATCTGTCCTTCTCCCTGGCACTTGCCAATTAGACAGGGAGGCGGCATGATGCATTTTCCTGCACAGCTCCTGATTGGTCAGTGCCAGGGAAAAGGACAGATGATGTCAGGAGACTTCTTCCTGGTTGGAGTTTAGCTCGATGCAACTTGCAGGAAGGTAAGTGATAGGCTGCTGGTTTTTCAGAGGCTCTCAACAGCACCTGGGCTAGCCCAATCCCTAGCTGATATCTAAGCAGCACACTTTACATAAGAACATAAGAACATAAGAAGAGCCATGCTGGATCCGGCCAAAGGCCCATCTAGTCCAGCTTCCTGTATCTCACAGCGGCCCCACCAGATGCGTTTGGGAGCGCATGAGACTAGATATCTGTCTCCTGATACCACTCCACTGCATCTGGCCCTTGAAGTACCCTGGTTCCTCCAGGAATCTGTCCAATCCCCTTTTGAAGGCATCCAGCCTAGATGCCATCACCACATTGTGTGGCAGGGAATTCCATAGACTTACAACGCGCTGGGTGAAAAAATATTTTCTTTTGTCAGTTTTTACTCTCCCAGCCCTCAATTTGAGTGTATGTCCCCTAGTTCTGGTATTTTGGGAGAGAGAGAAGAGCTTCCCTCTATCCACTTTACTCATACCCTGCGTTATTTTGTATGTCTCAATCATATCCCCCTCAAGCACCTTTTTTCCAGACTAAAGAGGCCCAAATGTTTTAGCCTTTCTTCATAAGGGAGGTGCCCCAGGCCAGTAATCATTTTAGTCGCTCTCTTCTGCACCTTTTCCAGTTCCACTATGTCTTTCTTGAGATGTGGTGACCAGAATTGTACACAATACTCCAGGTGGGGCCTTACTATTGTTTTGTATAATGGCATTATAATGTTGGCTGTTTTATTTTCAATCCCCTTTTTGATAATCCCTAGCATGGAATTGGCCTTCTTCACCGCTGCCACACATTGGGTAGACACCTTCATGGAGCTGTCCACCAACACACCGAGATCTCTTTCCTGATCCGTCGTGGATAACTCAGAGCCCATGACTTGATAGATGAAGTTTGGATTTTTTGCCCCATTCCCCCAGTTTGGAGAGATCCTTCTGGAGCTCTTCACAATATTCTCTGGTTTTTAACACACGGAAAAGTTTTGTGTCATCTGCAAACTTGGCCACCTCACTGTTTATCCCTGTCTCCAGGTCATTTATGAACAGATTGAAAAGCACCGGTCCCAGGACAGAGCCCTGGGCCACACCGCTTTTCACTTCTCTCCATTGTGAAAATTTCCCATTGACACCTACTCTTTGTTTCCGGGATCTCAACCAGTTCTCAATCCATATGAGGACCTGTCCTCTTATCCCCTGACTGTGCAATTTTCTCAGCAGCCTTTGGTGAGGGACTGTGTCAAAAGCCTTTTGAAAATCCAGATAGACTATATCCACCGGTTCACCCAAATCCACGTGCCTGTTGACTTTTTCAAAAAATTCTAAAAGGTTTGTCAGAGAAGATTTACCCTTACAGAAGCCATGCTGATTTTCTCTCAGCAAGGTTTGTTCTTTTATGTGTTTTAAGATTTTCTCTTGGATGAGGCTTTCCACCATCTTCCCTGGGACAGATGTAAGGCTAACTGGCCTGTAGTTTCCTGGGTCCCCCCTCCTTCCTTTTTTAAAAATTGGTGTGACATCTGCTATCCTTTTTTAAAAATTGGTGTGACATCTGCCATCTGCTTGATCTATACCATAAAACCTTATTTTTAGCACTTGTTCAAATTAGTATTATTATAGGTAAAGAGCTCAGTTATGTCTGCAAGAGAACACACACTTCATTTGTAGGAGGGGATGTCATATGGTCAGTGGCCACAGATAAGGTCCTGGCTTAAGCCTGTAACAAACTGTTCATCACATTTGAATCAAATGTGGTAGCACATTTGAATCCATGATTGGTGGGTGATGGGGGAAGTTTAGCGAATCTTCCAAACAATTGCCAGTGCTTCCAGTAGACGACATCAATAGGCAGGAATACCCAATAGAAGCTAGAGTAGTCTGGCTAATTTATTAGCAGCCCAGCTTCTTACCTGTACATCAGAACCCTTGGCAGGCTTTCAGAGAAGCCGTTTGAAAAGCGAACCCTCCTTTGCTCCGTTTCCTCCCGGAACATCCGACAATTAGCTTGGGGACGCCCACGTCACTCTCCCTGCTTCCCCTCTCTCTTGCGCAAAGTTGGCTCCGATCCCAGCCATCTTCCCTGTAATCACAGGTGTCCTGCTACATCCCAGCCTGTCATTGGTACTAAAACACAAAGCCACAAAGGCTCTTCAAGAAGGCCCCGGAGGTAAGTTGGTGGGCAAGGAGGTGGGCGGGCGAGGAGGGTTTTGACAGCCTGAAGGCTTATTGTTGTTTGCTTGGGAAAGAACATTGCTGGCATCCTGGGCGGGCGGGGGGGGGCAAAATGATAGAGCGACAAACTGCCTACCAGCCTATACTGTCAACACATTGTGCTCAACTTCTTCCCACTGCTCCTTTCCTGTGCCATCGCTGGACTGCTGTACACTCAACTGTCTGCAGTGGGAGGTAAGAACCTCAGTTCTCTCCCTCGATCCACTTCTTATTTCTCTGGGTATTTAAAGTGTCAAGCAGTGCTAAAGCCTGTCATCAAATCCTCTTAGGTCTGTCATCTTATGAAAAGATGCATAGTTCAATAAAGAAACATAGCAGTATGTTCACTCCACCAGACTCAGGACTAATTTACATGCTCACTGCAATTCTAATTTTGTCTGTCATTTTCTTCTCAGTGCCTTCAGTCCCTCACTTTAAGTAATTCTTCCTTGAACGGGTGTTTTTCATGTGTGGCCATCTGCATCAGGGAGTCCGGAGATGCAGGAATCTGGATTAAAGGGGCAAATTTTGGTTTTATGGTTGAAGCTAAAGTAAGCTTACTGGATCCATGGGGCTTATATAAATGTTTGACGTATCCAGTCCTATTCATGTAATAGGTCTACCTGACTATTGAATTTAGCCCCAGATGGTTTAGATAGAAGAACAGCATAACGCTGCAAAGTATAGATATACAATGGTACCTCTACTTACGAGCAGCTCAAGAGCGAAAAAATGTTGGCATTTTAACTGCTGCCTTACAAATTTTAGATGTGGTCTGCTCTACTTACTTTTGCATTTTGTATTTTTTTATATTTGTTTTTGATTTTTAGATAGGACTGCTCTACTTGAGAGTTGTTTAACTTAAGAGCATGCATTTGGAACGGATTAAACTCATGAGTAGAGGCACCACTGTACTCATATACATATAATTGTGAGTGGTTTTGTTTCAAATAGATGGATATACAGTAATACCTAGGTTTACGAGTGCCCTGGTCTACCAGGGTTTTGCAAGATGAGCAGAAATTTGGGTTAACAAGCTCCATCTTGCAAAACGAACACCTGTGCACCGAGTGGCAGAGAGGAGCCGAGGGCCGCTGGTCCCTCAATGCCATGGCCATGCAGTCCCTTGTAGAGATGGGCACGAAATGCCAAAAAGGCGTTTCATGGTTGTTATTCGGGCCCTGGGATCCGCTTCTTTCCATTTCAATTTTTCAGGGCCCCGGGGCCCGCTTCGTTTCGGTTTCTTCGTTTTTCGGGTGCGGCAGGCTGCGGCCACAGAGAGCCCTCCCAGGGCTGGGCGCCACCGGAGCGAGCGGCATGCAGGCCGGGAGAGCGTTCCCGCAGCCACGGGGAGCCCTCCTGGAGCCAGGACAAGCCTCCTGGGAGAGCCATCCCACAGCCACGGGGAGCCCTCCCGGGGCCGGGCACCACCAGAGCCGGTGGCAAGCCTTCCAGGAGAGCATTCCCGTGGCCATGGGAAGTCCTCCTGGAGCTGCTCTGATCACCACCCCCAACAGGCCGCCACCCCTGGAGCACTGCCGAGCACCGCCCTCCCTTGGCCCCCCTCCCCAAGGACCGATCCGCTGCACCATTCGCCACCCCCGTCGAGTCGCAACCCCCGGAGGTCCATGCAGCGCTGCCCTAACTGGGGCCCTGGGAACCACTCCACCCCGGGAGCCACCGACCTAGCAGACCGCCACCCCACACACCCCTGGCCTAGACCGGGGAAACCTGTAGGGGGTGCTGCTGCACTCCCCCCATGCTCCAACAAAGCCCTCCACTCCAGCTTCTGAGCCGGCTGCACCGTCGCTGCTTTGCCATATGGCCGAAATCCTGGAGCCCAGCCCATAATGGCTCAGATCCCGCCTCTTCTCACAAGACCGGCAAAGTCTTGCGTCGGCTCCGGCAGGGAGGGGGCAAAGAGGCTCTACCAGGCCCAGGCCCCTCTCGCTGTCCTCCACTTGTTGAATGAGAGCCCAGTGGGCTGTCATTCACCAATCGGAGATGGCTGGACAGGGGGCTGGGATCCCACCTCCGCGCGTAGAGGTGGGATCCCAGCTCCCTCTCGCTGCCCTCCGCTGCTCCATTTTTCATTGTGCGAGCGGTGCGACGCCAGTAACGAAAATGAACAGAACTGAAGAAAATTTTCTTGGTTCTGTTTGGTTCAAGCCTGCCCCATCGCAACAGTCATTATTTGTACCATTACGTAACGGAACAAATAACGGAGAATGGTAACGAAAAAATTGTCGTTTTTGTGTCCATCTCTAGTCCCTTGTCACCGTAGTCACTGGTACCTTACCACCGCTGATATGTAGCCCTGGTTGAAGCAGCCACCAGCCCCTCATTGCCACCACTTCTGGCCCCTTGCTGCTGCACCCATGCAGCTATGGTGGCCTTCATCTCTCATGATGGCCGCAGCCACAGCCTTCAGCAGCCACAGCAGCAAAAGGGTGACAGCAACTGTGGTGGTGAAAGACCCCAGAATGAATCTGATAAGTTTCCTTTGTTCCTATGGAGAAATTTGTTTTGGTTTACACATATTGTCTGGGGGCTCAGTGGGCTAGAGTACTGAAAACTGTTGGCTGCAAAGTCGGCAACTTGGCGGTTCAAATCCCAGGTGCCACGCAGCAGAATGAGCTCCCACTGTTAACCCCAGCTCCTCCCACCCCACCTAGCAGTTCAAAATCATTCAAATGCATGTAGATAAATAGGCACCACCATAAAAAGCAGGGAGGTAAACAGTGTTATGTGCACAGAAATGTGTTCAGCCATGCTGGCCACATGGTCACAACACTGGCTTTTTGGCTTGGAAATGGAGATGAGTCGGACATCACTAGCACACATGTGCAGGGGGGAACTTTTTATGAGTATTTTTGTTTACAGAACAAATTATAGTCATAAACCAAATTACTACTGTATATAGTCAGATATCAAACAAGATGAACATATACAAGTGCAAGGTTTTGATTAGGATTTGATAGGAATATTTCAGAATTATTCCTGTCCAAAATTTCCCAGGGTTTGATACCTGGTCCCATATGAGGCAAAGCACAACACAATCCCCACTTGCGTATTAAGCCATCATCTGCCCTGCGTTCAAAGAGGGTGAAACTCTACATTATTGGGAATGGGGTTTCCCTGCTATTAGCTTGTCCTCCCTCCCACAATGGGATTACTTTCATTTTCCATAAGGTGATCACTCGTAAGTTCTGCTGACAGTGTCTCCCACATTGTTCTGCAGCTGTGACCAAGAAACTTAAAAGTGGTGGTACCACGCTAGCTTTCCAGGATGCTCTCTCTCAGTCAGTGTGCAGAAGCTTCCAAAAGTGGCTGAAACCATCATATTTTGCATGTCCTTTGGATATCAAAGCTGTTTTTAGAATCCCCTTTGATCTTTTTAAGTAGATTTATTAAACATGGTCATGCCTTGCCTGGCTGAGACAGCTGCAGGAGAGGACCTCATGTGGCCAGAGGAGGTTGATGGAGAAAGAGCTTGCATGATCCAAATCATCAGTGCTGTCATAGAAGCAGTGCAGCCAACAGGGAAGTATCAGAGGATGAAGAGAGTGCAGTAGATGTGAAGCCCTTTTGTCCCAGGGAGAGACACAGATTGCAAAAGGACAGCCAGCATTACAAAGGTGCCTAAGTTTTAAATGGGGAAAACTGGTCACCAGCTGGCTAGCAGCTTCTTGCAATGTGGAGGGTGATGGGGAAGAAAACAAGAATACTTGGTTCTTGTTCTGACTACCACTGGCTTTGGACTCATCTGCCACTAGTTTGGCTCCACCTACCATTGGTTCCAAATCTATTTACAGATGACGACGGCTCTCCTTATTGTTTTGTGTGTCCCCAGCAAGGAGACATCTAGGATTGAAATACTCGCTGTCATTTTGCTCAAATGCGGGCCTTGTTTCTAGGTCAGAATCCAGGATGAGGTTGAGAGTCATCCTGACAGTACTTGGGGGTCTTTAACAGATTCTTTTTGTCAAGATAGGAAATCTTCACTGAAAGCTGGAATGTTCAAAATCAGTAAGAACGACTACTGTTTCACTATGGCTGCTATCTCACCTTGGGAAGGTCCTGATCTTCGGAAGGCCTGGCTTTTCCTCTGACTCCGCTCATGTGACTGAATATGTGGGATGGCAGTTCCTATGGGCAAAGTTTTTTTTTTTAAAAGCACCATTCAGCCCCATGGCCAGAAGGTGGCACTAGGATTTTTAAAAGGACCAGCTGACTGGCACTAGGGTTGGGAGGAAGTTTTTTAAAAAGCATGATCACCAGCTGGCTGGTGCTAGGAGGGTGGGGGGGGAATTAAAAATAAATTAAAAAGTGCTAGACCAGCTGGAGGACCAGCTGACTGGCGCTAGGGGTGGGGGGAAGTTAAAAGAAAAAAGAAAACAGCATCCAATCGGCCAGCTGACTGTCACTAGGAAGGTGGAGGGGAATTAAAAAAACAAACAGTACCAGACCAGCCAGAGGACCAGCTGACTGGTGCTAGAGGTGGGGGAAAATGTAAAAAAAAAAAAAAACATTGTCAACTGGCCTCAGGAACAGCCGGTTGGAGCTATGAGGAAGGGGAAAAAAGTAAACTGGATGATGACACCTGCCTCTTTAAAAGGTGGATTTTTTAAGCAAGGCAAAAAAAAATCCATACCTCTCTGGTAGGTCTTGGAGACCTTGCTTAAGGGGGCCTTACTGGGTTTTCTTTTTACTTTTTTCAAAAAGCCCGGTGGCCGTGGGGACAACATTTTTGGACACAGTTTATATACACATTTAATCTGCATTTAAAGGGATGTGGTATAGGGCTTTTTGTGGCTGTGGAAGCTTTGGTACTTGCAGGCAGGCAGCAGATAATCTGAATCAGTCAGATGGATGTTAATTGATATTGACTTTGTTTGTATACAGGAATTCAGTGCTGGACATCACATGGAATAAAAGCAAGGAGATGCTTGTCAGGGGCAGATAGCTATGGATGATTCATTTCCTTGATAAAAAAGGCCGGGCCACCTGGGGCAGATAGCTATGGATGATTCATTTCCTTGATTAAAAAAAAAAGGCCAGGCCACCTTACAATGTGACTTATTGATTATTGTGTTCTGTCCTCTTTCTTTTCAAGATAGCCTATACTGGTAGCACTGGAGACCAGGACCATTTGCATTGCACCAGAAAATTCATAGAGAAGGCTTTTTAATAGGAATTTAAGAGTGGATCAAAGATCTGCTTCATTCACAAGGTTTGTTAATGGGGGAGGACTCTTTAAGGCAGTGGTGGAGAACCTTCGGTTCCTTTGCCATTGGCAATCTAGGCTCGGAATTCTGAGAGTTGTGGTCCAAAACATCTGACGTGCCGAATGTTCACCACTGCTTTAAGGAATCCTTAAAGCATTCTTCTTGGCTTTCAGCATTGCCTAGAATACCTCTACGGTGAATGTTCCAGCAAGGCTGTTCTTATGTTTTTATCCTTTCCCTCAATATTTCCTGCCACCACTCACACAACTCTTAGTACAGAGTCCTTACATACAATATCTCTTCTCTTGCTGTTGTCTACTTTTTGCTATTTAGTGATGCCTTTCTCAGCTTGCTTGGCCTTGATCTAAGCATGATGGTTTCAAACTACAGGAAAAAAAAGATTCAATTTAAACTTTAGGAAGAAGTTTCTGATGGTTAGAGCTGTCCAGAAGCGGAATATGCCCCCACGGAGGGTGGTGGACTCGCCTTCTTTGGAGGTTTTTAAATAGAGGCTGGATGGCCATCTGTTGGGAGTACTGCGATCGGGGCTTCCTGCATGGAAGGGGGGGTTGGACTGGATGGCCCTTGAGGTCTCTTCCAACTCCATGATTCTATGATTCTATGGTTCTATGTCAACCAATTCCTCCTGCAGCCCAACCAGTTGAACACAAGTCTCCCACAAATTAATATATTAAAGGCTTCATGCTCTTTGCAAAATAATTTTCTAGTGCAGGACCACAGCCCAGAAAACTCTGGGTGAGATGAACCTGTCAATGTCCACATATTCTTCTCTAAAGGACATGTTGAGCTGGCCTGGCCAGTACCAAGGGTAGCTCAAAAATTCAGCTTTGAAATAATTAATAACAGTTTTAAAAAGAATGGAATGATTAATGAGTATTTTTAAAAAATCATGATCATTATTATCATTGACAACTAACATGCATTTATGTCGGTTCCACCAAAACGATGATATATCCTAATTGTGGTACTCCTCTGTATGGGATGAGTTATGTGTTGAATTTTTGGGTCAGGAATGCCTAAACTCCAGATTCTCCTTCAAAAGGCAGCAAAATGAGGAACTGCAGGGAAATGACAAAAACCCTTAGCATTATTTGCAATCTGAGAAGAGAAAGACAGAAGAAAAGATGAGTTTGCAGCCAGTTTTAGTCCTTTTTAAAAGAATGACTCTGTGAACATGAGGGCAATGACCTGCAGCTAAAATTATAATTACGGCAAACAATTTTTACTGAGGCATGAATCCTTATCTTCCCAGTTAAATAATTCGATGGGCTATACTCTCCATGTAAGACATGTAATTTCTCATAATGCATTGATTCATGAAGGTGACTAGCATGTCCCCATTCTGTTCTGTGGGACATCATGACTTGGTGAAAATACATCTTATGGAACACTCATTTTCTTTTTATCAACCTCCACTTCGTAAATTAGAACAGTACAATATAGTATTACTCAGCTATGTTTTTTACAATCCCTGCCCTTGAATCTCTTTCATTCTCTGAATGGCATTCCATTTTCTCTGGTCATCAAACACAATCAACCATGGTCTTACCTCGCTGTAGGTTGCGTATGGTGAAATTCCAATCAGGAAGCAGCCTCCAATGCCTCATCTTTCCTGCTCCATGGCACTGGCCATTCAGACAGGGAGGAGGGAGGAGGTATGTCCTTGCACACCTCCTGATTAGCCAGCACCAGCGAGAGGGGGAAATGATGCATCGGAGGCTGCTTCCTGATTGGAATTTCACCATACGCAAACTACAGTAGGAGCCCTGTATCTACTGATTCATTATCCACTGATTCAATTATCCACAGTTGGCAGAGGGGGGGAAATTAGATAACTCAGCAGCCACAAAGCAAGCAATTGTCACAAACAGCATCTGTAAAGCAAGCTACTGTCTCAAAACAGCAGTCATAAAGCAAGCTAATGTCAGGAAACAGCAATCATAAAGCAAGCTACTGTCAGGAAACAGCAATTTGGAGGTGGGTGGGCAGGCGCTCTCTCTTATCTACAGTTTTCATTATAGGCCTGGAATCAGCGGATACCAGGGTCCTACAGTACAGCAGGGTAAGACCGTGATTGATTTTGTTCTGGAGGGTGGGCTTCTGAGTGCCAGCTGCACTGGCGTGTTTCATTTCTGAACCAGTCCCCTTCCAAAATGAAATACCCATCTCTACTGACAATACCAATGACAAGAGTCAAGATAGTCTACCTACAGGATACTGTCTTCTGCTCAATACCACTCATAAAATGACACCATGCAAGATAAAATCCCAGAAACTGACTCCGTTTATTTGTCTATTAACTACAAAATAATTAAGGCTGCCCCCCTCCCCAACATGTGTGAATGCTAGATATAGATTAATATAGATAGGTGCTGGATGAAGAGGTCAGTCTTTTAGGTGTCTGGTCCTTGAGCCAGATTGTGGGAATGGTTGACTCACTTGGTTGTGTGCCTGGGAGCACAAGGAATAGCCAGCACATGGTGAAGCTTCTGCTTGTGCATTTGCCTTTAAGCACACAGGATTTTGTAACAGGATTATGGCTACTGTTTCTATAAACTTATCAGACATTTTATCTCTTCCTGTCTACTCTGTTCCAAAATTATTCTGGAAAGATCCCCATGGCATTGTCTGACTTGCAAAATGTTATTTCAATTAGTTGAATATCATTCTTTACAGGATTCAGGTCAAACGAGGGGCACAGCTCCATCCAAACCAAACAATGTATGCCTGCAATAAATATCTGTTCTTGAATTATTCATACATAACAGCATAGGTGACTCCTCAAGCATTCTGAATTAACTGGAATTGATTTCTCACTTTTTTTTTATACCTAGTCGTACAAGCTTTTTTGTACTTTTACTTCTCCTTAACAAATAAAGTATTGATTTAACTCTGTGGAACATGTTTTATTTAAACTTTGGCCTTTGTCAGCAACTTGCTCCACTACCCAGAATCCCTTGCTCTGACTTTCCATTGTCTCCTGCTCCTGAAGGTGAAATCCATTGGCTAGACTGTTCTTCCTACCATCTAAGCTACAGAAATATATCTAAAATTGCTAAGAGCAGTAGCCATAAAAAGCACAAAGTGTGTTTTTAAAAGCTTTAAAGAGAGAGAGGGAGGGGGGGGGGCAGAGAAAGCAAGACATTTGGCTTTTCATAGCTGAGACATTCACTCTGCTCTTTCAGAGGTTGGGGGACAGTATTCAGAGCCAAAAAATGTTTCCTGAAAACTAGGCTTATTTCTCCCCAAAATGCTCTGCTCACTTTTTCCCTTTTATAGTCATACAATCATACAACAATCTACTTCGAAGGCCATTGAGATCAACCCCCTGTTCCATGCAGGAATCCAAATCAAAGGATATCTGAGAGGTGATGGTCTAAATTTCACTTGAATACTTCCAGAGACAGAGCACTCACCACTTCCTGAGGTAACTGGTTCCAATGCTGTACTGCTCTAACAGTCAGGGATAGAGATGGGCACGACCAGAAAAAATGACGTTTCGAGTTGTCGTTTGTCGGGACGGGCCCGTTTCGGGTCGTTTCTGTTTGTCGTGGAAATTTTCAAAAATTTGTCGTTTCTGTTTGTCGTTTGTCGTTTGGGTTGGGGTTGGGGTAAGTGGGCTCTGGGAGGCACCTCTCTGGGTGCCTCTGACCCACTAAGAAGGGAAGCATACTTGCGTACAGATCTCGGTTAGGGTTGGGGTTAGGGTAAGGGCTAGGCTTAAGGTTATGGTTAAGGTTAGGGTGGGTTAGTGGGCTGCACCTCTGGGTGCCTCTGACCCACTAAGAAGGACAGTGTACTGGCGTATGGGTTAGGGTTAGGGTTAGTGGGCTTTTTATGCCCTCTGGCACATCCAGAAGTCTCAGTCAAAACCTGGCCATGCCATTGGTGGAATGGGTCAAAAAAAAATTGCATGGTCCCATCCCATGGCCAGCCCATCATTGCACAGGTGTAAAAAAATAAAAATAAAAATAAAAATAAAAATAAAATCATCGTTTTATTGCAAGAAAAACCCACTGCTGCTACTATAAAAATCAGGCATTTAAAATACCTAATTTTCAAATGTTTCTGTGGTGCTTTGGTGGGTTTTTGGACCACAATTTAAAAATAAATACTGTGGTCGCAATTTTGGATCCCCCCCACCGCATGGGATACGACGAGGATGACCCCCCCTAGCCTGGTGCAAGTAGCCCAGGACAGGAGGGGGGAAGGCCGGGGGGGACCCCCCCCAGAAACCACCCCTCTCTGGTAGGTGCCCTCACTCAGGCAGGCATATTTTCGCCTGCTTTTTTGGCCGGGAATCGTTTTTTTTTTAAACTTTTTAAAACTTTTTTTCTGTGCTGCTGTTGGTAATGGCATCACGTGAGCCCGCGATGCCATTAACGACGACAAACCCGACCAAATTTTTCTTTTTTTGGGTCGGTTTCGAGCTGGAGTGGAGTAATTCTCGTTACCGTTTTCATTACATAATGATAAAAAAAATGGAAATGAGAATTTCGCCGAGTCATGCCCATGTCTAGTCAGGGACTTTCTCCTGATACTAAACTGAAATCTGGCTTCCTGAAATTTGGTGACATTTCCGCCTCTCTCTTATTTTCTAAAGGCTAAACCAGCTCAGGCTATACAAGTATATCTGGGGAAAGAGATCTTGGTGTGTTGGTGGACAGCTTCATGAAGGTGTCTACCCAGTGTGTGGCAGTGGCGAAGAAGTCCAATTCCATGCTAGGGATGATCAAAAAGGGGATTGAAAACATTACAATGCCATTAAACAAAACGATAGTAAGGCCGCACCTGGAGTATTGTATACAATTCTGGTCACCGCATCTCAAAAAATAAAAATAAAAAAAATAAATAAATAAAATAGTGGAACTAGAAAAGGTGCAGAAGAGAGCGACTACAACTATTACTGGGCTGGGGGACCTCCAGTATGGGGAATATTCATTTTCACAGAAATGTCCCGAGCAGCAGCAGGGATGGGTGGAGCAGAGAGGCGTGGCGGAGCAGAAGTGGCATCCAGGTGAGGGGGCTCGAGCCCGGCCTGGACAATCGAGGGAGTCCACACATGTGTGTTAGGGGGCAGGTGGGTGTGGCTGAGAGGCAGAAAACACAAATGTCTGGTGGCAGTTGCTGCTTAAAGCCTTGTGGACAGGATTTGGATTTCCCTCCCACCAGCAGAGGGAGGAGCGATTGGCCCTCTTAATGGATCCTTTTCTCTTTCACTTCATGGTAACCAGCCACCACCACTACCGAGTGTGCAAGCAAAAGAAAGGCTAAGGGAGCCAGAGGGCTGCACCCCCCTCTCATTGTGCACCCATAAACACTCGAAGGAGGAGGCCCGGTCCACTCTGCTCACAGGCCGAGCGCCCTTCAATTCCTTTCTCACTTCCCACCAAAACTAGGTCAACTCCTCAGTGGCTTAGTGGGGTGGAAGGGGCAAAGGTGAGTGTGTGTGCATGGGTGGCCATTTGTGTCTCTCTGTGTGTGCATTAGCACACGCCATCACACACCACTCACCTCTCTCTCCTCCCATCCTGCCAAGCTAAAGGAAAAACTTGACAGCTATGCTGTGGAATTTTTCTTAGAAAAATAGGAATATGTGTGTTTGACAGAGTATGTCTGTGCTTAATCAATGACTCTAGACACCCCATGCTTTTTGACTAATGAGCATGATAGGTGTGTAAAATGGAGAGTACAATTGATGTACTTTTTATAGTTGTGTAGAAGGTGAAATTCAGCAGATTCTGTAGGTGTCCACTCCTTGGTCTCAGGGCTAGGTGGGTGGCACATGGGGCCATTTGCCCTCCCCCAACCCCAAATTTCTGGTTCATCATTGGCATCCTTCAGTCTCGAAAGACTATGGTATAATGCCTGGAGTAGAGATCCTAAGAAGAACACCTAGTGTGACTAAATAGACCAATTCAGGAATGGCAGTCTCTACCGCACTGGGGACAGATGTATTCTGTTTCTTGCCCGGTCCTCGAGTTTCGTTATTTCCGTGCCTGCCTCTTTTCCTCTGCCTGTTGGACAAATGCCTCTTCAAATTTATGTAGACCATACTGTATCTTTTGCCTCCAGACAGTGCGATTGGAGGTCAGGGTTTCCCATTTGTTGAGGTCCATTCCCAAGGCCTTCAGGTCCCTCTTACAGATATCCTTATACCGCAGCTCTGGTCTCCCTCTGGGGCGCATTCCCTGCACTAGTTCTCCATATGGAAGATCTTTTGGGATCCTTTTTATAGTTGTGCAGAAGATGAAATTCAGCAGATTCTGTAGGTGTCCACTCCCTGGTCTCAGGGCTAGGTGGGTGGCACATGGAGCCATTTGCCCTCCCCCAACCCCAAATTTCTGGTTATAGCTCCAGTATTAGATACATCCCATTTTTTTCCTCATGAGGAAAAAAAGACTTCTGCTTGCCTAGGATGAAACCCATTCAATACTAAAATGGGATAAGCCCATTCATTACTGAAAAAGGAATGTTACCTAGTAGTTCCAGTCCTGCTGTGCTAATGTGGAACGTCCATGGGCCTTCTTGTTGGTATGTCTGTCTGTGTGTGTGAGAGAGAGGGGGAGCTGCTCTTTCTTGGTATACTCATACAATCGCCACTTTCCTTTCCATCAATACTTTCAGCACTGTTGGAAACATTTCTACAATGATTTTTCCCCCCAACGGTCTGGCCAAAATCAAAGTGAGGATTTATGCATGCAGAGTGCAAGTGAGAAGAGCTCAAGTTGGCTGGTAAGATCTCCGTGCTTTGTCCTTCTTCCCTGTTGGTGTTGTTTGCCCATCATGAAATTGATTTCTATTGGAAATGTCGAGTTTTGAGATTACCACCTTCACTGCATGAAACTCAGCGGGATGGAATCCCTCTTGGTAAGGGAATGCTGTGCAGACCGGAAGAAAGCACCAACCCAGCATCATTGCATCCCTGATTAAGAGCTCAAGCATTCCATCCTTTCAGTGGAAATAAAAGTTTTTTTAAAAAAATCCAGGGGTCAGCAAAATCATTCTCGGCACTCAAGTGAAAAAATGCAGATGAAAAGCACTGTTTAAGGGGGACCAATTGATAACTTGATAGGATTAAATGCAACTATCTCCAAAGTAGTAAATGCAATTGCATGGGTTGCTATTTCATGGTGTTCAGTGGAGAAATCCATTAGAGCAGTCCAATTTGTGCTGCCCTGCAATTCATCTGTTTTTATTAGGCTTGCTCATATATTTATGTTATAGAAATAAAAGTGTCTCCTTCTGCAATTGCACACAGTAATTTGGAGGCAACACCACAGGGTTATGCAGTTAATAACCTACCCAAGTGACATTACAATGCCAGCACGAAAGATGGAGAGCGAGTGTATGGTGATCATCATCTTTGTGCCAGTGCCAAGCCGTATAAATGAAGGAGATTATTATCAGACCTGTTGAAAATAACGTTCCATTTGTGAAGGCCGTTGAGTACCACTGTTGAAAAATACACTGAAACATCACCCTAGTCTTCCATTCAAATTTGCTTCTATAGGCTTGAACAAACTGTGAAACTCTACCTCTCAGATGAAAACAGTTGACCACTAAGTAGTGAATTGCATCTACATGAATCCTCTATGTGGAGTCACTCGTCAAACACAAACATGCTATATAGGAATTGCATCTCAACCAAGTCGATAAAGCCCTTACCAGTCTAAGGAGCAACAGCAGCTCTGGTCCCTTCAACATTCCCTCTCTTCCTAATCCAAATATCTACCTTATTTCCACCACTAGAGATGGGCACGAAATGAAAAAAAAAATCTTTTATCCATTATTCGTTCCGTTATGTAACGGAACGAATAATGACGCCCAGAGTAATTTAGGAGTGAACCAAACAGAACCAGAACAAATTAGTTCTGTTCGGTTTGGTTCATTCCTCCCTGCTGGCGATGACACCTGGGCTGTCATCGCCAGCGGGGCAGGACTGTGAGAGCCCCATTCTCGCCTCTGCACACAAAGCCGGGACCGGAGCTCTTGATCTCTGCTGTGGGGAGGTGACAGCCAGCTTGGCTGTC
>JAHTLZ010000204.1:5955125-5967230 GCA_023846285.1 Phrynocephalus versicolor | reverse complement strand
TATCTATCTATCTATCTATCTATCTATCTATCTATCTATCTATCTATTGTGTAGAATAAGATTTAAATTAGAAAAGAGGATTAGTTCAACAATTTACAAAAGCATTGTTAATGAAAATATGTAAACTATTAATATATCAGAAAAATACATAGACAAAATATATGGAATACCTAAATGGATAAATCAGTATTGTTTACATCTGGAGAAAAGGTGTTAAGAACCATTCATGCGTGACATTTGTGCCCTACAAAATTTCATAAAATTAATGAGATACCAAATAGTGCTGGAGAATAGAGATGGGCACGACTTGGCGAAATTCTCGTTTCCGTTACGCAACTAAACGAAGAACGACAATTACTCTGCCAGAACTCGAACTCGAAACGAAAAAAGAAAAATTGGGTCTGATTTGTTGTCTTGTCGTTCCTGGCATCGCGCGATCGCGCGATGCCAAGCGGCACAGAAAAAAAGTTTTTAAAAGCCCGATTCACGGCCAAAAAAGCAGGCGAAAATATGCCTGCCTGAGGGCATCTACCTGAGGGGTGGTTTCTGGGGGGGGTGTCCCCACTCCAGCCTCCCCCCCTGTCCAGGGCTGCTGGTGGTACCAGGGTGGGGGGGCATCCTCGGCGTAATCCATTTGCCATGCGGTGCGGGGGGGATCCAAAATGGCGACCGCAATATTTTTTTTTAATCGTGGTCCAAAAACCCACCAAAGCACCACAGAAACATGCGAAAATTAGCTGTTTTAACTGCTTGAATTTTTACAGTAGCAGCAGTGGGTTTTTCTTGCAATAAAATGTCTCCGTTGATTTTATTTTATTTTATTTTTATTTTATTTTTTTACACGTGCACAAAGATGGGCATGCCATGGGATGGGACCATGCAAATTTTTGGAGCCGTTCCACCAATCACATGGCCAGGTTGTGACTGAAACTTCTGGATGTGCAAGAGGGTATAAAAAGCCGGGGCACTCCCAAGAACAGTCGCAGTCCGGGCTTGGAGTGGGTGGGAGAGGGCTGTGTAGCTGGCTGCTGTGCTAGTAGTTTCGATTTCGCGGTCGCGGTCGCGGAGCCTTTAGATTCAGTTAGGCAGGCAAGGAGGGAATTCAATTTAATTTTTAGGAATAGGAATTTGGAAATATTTCATCCCCTGTCTGCTGTGTGGGGGGAATAGCAAGCAACGCAGTTCATTCCTGCAGTTTGTCAGGATTTTTTTTCTGATATTGGTTTAGGTTTGACTGGGGTGTGTGTGGATTGAGTATACTACCATTCAATATTTATTTTCTATTTTCCAAAGTTCATTTTTTCATTTCATTGCTAGCAGTTTTGTTTATTTTCTCCTCACCTTTTTGTGAGACAGAGGGAGAATTTTTTCCATTTAGTGCTTCAACAGGGGAGGTTTTTTGGAGGGGACTTATATTAATATACCCTACCATTTATTTTCTATTCTATATTCAAAAGTTCATTGGCAGCAGGCCAGGCAACAAGTTGTTCCTTTACCCTGCCTCCATCAAGTGCTTTCAGGCTGGGAAGGGAATAAAGCAAGCCTAATATAGCAGTTCTCTATTCTCCCTTGTATAGCCTAGTGGGCTATGGGCTGTAAAACTTAAGTCAGAGCAACCCAGAGCCCACATTCCCTACCTAAACTATTCCTTCCTATAACCCTAACCCAACCCTAATATCAGACTCTAATAACCGCTAAATGACCAGCAGGGTTACATTGGCTTTGGCTTAATTGCGTGTCTTTGTTTACAGTGTGTGAAGCCAGAAGGACCTTGGAGATGGGGGGCCAATTTGAGAGGAGTAGAGTAGACCCCTCATCCAGATTTGGGGAGGAACGGAATGTCTGTTTCTCCTGCTGCCTCTGAGAGAGGTGGAGGGGAGATGGGATGGATTAAAGCATCAAAACAAAACAACAAAAAAGTATAACAGGCACGGCAGCCAGACCAAGTAGGATGGCCGGCCGGTTCAGCATCAGCTTCAGCATCAGCACCAGCAGCATGATTGACCAAGAGAAAAAAAAGAGAAATATATTGCATTCTGCCCACTTTGTTTGCTTTAGGATGCACTAGTCTTGTGCAGCAAGTCCATTCATCACCCAGTTTAACAAACTGTTTTTCGCCTGCTCTGGGTCATTTGCGGGACCCGCGCCCACCGGCCACCCGCGCGCCTGCCGCCTGCACGCCCGCTCCTCCCCCTGCCACTGCTGCCGCCCGCACATGGATCCCCCCGCCACCGCCGCTCGCCCTGCGCCCGCACCTCCCCGCCCCCGCAAAAATAGTGCTGGTTGCGCCGGACGTCAAATCACGCGAAATCGCGGTAGAAATGACAAACGAAAAAACGACACGATGAAACGACAAATTTTTGAAAAATTTTGCGAAAAACGGAAATGAGCCGAAATGGACCCGTCCCGAAAAACGATAACTCAAAAAAAATTTTTCCTGGTCATGCCCATCTCTACTGGAGAAACTATGGACTAAGGTGTCCACAATATACATGGATTTCCTGTTTGAAGGTGAAATCATTTTGACATGAGATAATAACCTGGTTAGAGTTTTTTATGTTACTTAATTAAAATATGTTGATCCTGCCTTTCTCTTTAAATAGGACTTGATAGTTTACATTAGAGATGGGCACAAAACCGATATACTGTTTTGTTTTGTTTCATTTCTTTAGTAGTTTCATTTCATTTTGTTTGTAACAAATTTTTAAAGTATTTTAAATATATGAAATGAAATGCTATGCTCTCCTGGGTCCTAGGAGCACCAAAATCACAGAGGAGCTTCTTTGGACACTCCCCTGTAAGCCCTCCAAATAGGTCGAGGTCAGAGTCTCAGGGGGCTGAGTTATTAAACTCCAAAGGTGGTCTCCCTAGGAGAAAATCCTTTCAAATTGAGTTGAGAAGCCACTAATTGCTTGCCTGTGTGTGGGGGGGGGGCTATGTATCTGTTTCCAGAAGCACTGCAGAGAGAGGTCCCCCCCGCTGTTGTTTTTAAACGTGTCTTTAAGTATCGATTTTTGTTAACTGGTTTTAATATACTTGTTTAATTCTTTTTTTAATATTTGTGACTCATAGTTTTTTAACTTTTAAATGTTGTCTTTTAATTTTTGCAAGCCCCCTTTAGGTCCTTCTGAGGAGAAAAGTAGGGTACAAATATTGTAAATAAATAAATAATCAATATGGGGAAAAGTGAAATATCAATTGCTTATTGATATCTATATACTTAAATGACAGTACATGTTTGTATTAGGCTATACATTTTAGCATAAGCATTAGGGCTTTGTATTAGTATTAAGCTATAGGTTTTCTTTATAATTTATATTGTTTTGTCTTTTTTATTCTGAAGGATTGCCAAAAAGACCTTTTAAAAAAAAGGAAATGTGAAACAAATAAACAAGACCCCTTTTCCCCTTCTTATCCTACATGGATCTGTGCAGCTTAGCAGTGCACAGGTTCATTCCCAAACCTGCCAGATACACCTTGTTATGAGTCTTGTTTCAGCAGTCCAACAGACTGGAGCTAAAATGGGATTCTCCCCTCCTATATTTGCTCTATTACACAGCCTCAGTTCCCATTAGATGGGAAACAACCAACCCAGAGAGATCTTTATTTATCCTCTTTATTCCTTCCCTCTGTCCAATACAGGAAACGTATTATTAAGCAATCAAGAATGTGCGGCAGCAATCATAAGGTGATTATATTCCAACATTACAAGTGGCAAGTTACTGCCAAGAAAAGCTTTCTCTTGAGAGGCTGCAGTTATCTGCAGAATATGAATTTTTATTAGGAGCTAGGATGGTAGATTGGTCGGGCGTCGGGCACTTTTGTCAGTCTTCTCCTCCCTTGATCAACTACTGGGCTGTAGATCTTCTGCACTTAAGAATGCAGCATAAGTTCTGCTTGTCCGTCTCCATCAGCATAGGGAACTGAGAAAGCCACCCTTGATACCAGGTAGAGATGGGCACTACTCAAAAAATTAATTTTTCATTTGTCGTTTGTCGTTTAGGGGTCCGTTTCGGTTCATTTTCGTTTTTTGGGTTTTTTTTGCACATTTTTCATTTTCATTTTTGTTACGAAATGAAATGGAAAAAAAACAAAAACAAAAATTTTTCATTTCGTTAGCATTCTTTTCAATGCAATGTGTCCGCCATAACGAAAATCAAAAACACGGCAAAATTTTTCGTTTCGTTTCCGTTGTCGTTTTGCTTCTGAAAAATTTTTCATTTTCATTTTCGTTATGAAATGAAATGAAAAAATGCAAACAAAAATGAAAATTTTGCTGAGTCATGCCCATCTCTAATACCAGGGCAGACCTTAGTACTGCTGATGGTGGCCATGTCTCAGTATTCTCAACTATTCTCATTGGAAGCCCTCCCTCTCCACCAACTGTATTTGAACACAAAAAATAACACGTGGATCAAGACCAAACTGACAAATTTGGTGGCACCGTAGAAATGGGAGAAACTGAATTTACTGCATATTTTCAGTGTCCTGTTGTTGCAACAGAAGCAAACAAGTAAGCATTTTCAAGTGAAGTTTCTAAATCCAGCCCCTGTCGGTGGTTTAGGAAACCTCGCTGAAACTGCTGTTTGAGGGGCGTGGTCGGCCGGGAGCAGAATTTGCTTCTCTTCCTGGTTAGCACGCGATCTTTTACTGCGTAGTTTGCCGATGGGAAACTACGCAGAAAATGCAGGTATTACCGCATTGCTAGACAGCTTGGGGAGCCATTTGGTGCAATCTTCTTGCTGGCAATCACACAGTGCACAGGGAGGGATGCAATCCAGGCCAAACCCAATTTGTGCTCAAGCTGTATATTTTTGATCCAGCTGTGGGGCTTCTACTTTTAGGGGTCAGGCTGGAGCAATCCTGGGGCAGATGGAAGGGTCTCTTGAACAGAGAACACTCCTAGGAAAGCAACCTTTTCTGGTGGGATCCATCACATGCCGTTGCAGCCATTTGATAGCACTCTATAAAGTTCCACAGAAAAGTGACTATATGTTCAGCCTCCTAAGTGCAAACGTAGCAAGCAGATGAGTTCTATTCCCCATATTCTCAGCTTTTATTTCTGCATCTCTAGATTAAGCAGCTTGCCTTCCCATGCCATTCCGTGGAATTCAACTCGGTATGTGTGTGTGTCACTGGAGGATTACATAACTATGCAGATTACTGAAAGCAAGAAACTTCTTTGAGTTCTGAGTTCTCATTCTTTCCTTGTGCAAAGTGACAAGGGACCGAAGCCCTTTGCCTGGAAGCTCAGCCTGAAAAGCCGCTTAATTTTTTATTGGTTCCATCCGGTGTTCCTTTTTAACTCATTCACACGATCTTTTGTAAATGCTGCTGACCTGCTTTCAGTGAAGCCTGTTGCTGTGAGCCAGAACTCCATGCAGCCTTGGGTAACTGCTGCCCCTTTTCCCCAACATGTAGTCAGCCACCCTTCTCCATCCTGCTAAATCATAACAGACCATGGAACAACAGACTTTTATAACAGACCATGGAATCAATAATTAAAGCTGGGGGGTGGGGGAGCTGGGTGTGTGAAACAAATGACACTTCATTACCTAGTAAGAATATGTATGTATGTATGTATGTATGTATGTATGTATGTATGTATGTATGTATGTATGTATGTATGTATGTATGTATGTATGTATGTATGTATGTATGTATGTATGTATGTCATTTCACTTTCTCTTTCTCTTTCTCTTTCTCTTTCTCTTTCTCTTTCTCTTTCTCTTTCTCTTTCTCTTTCTCTTTCTCTTTCTCCTTAAAAGGATGCAAGCTGGAAGTTTTCCTTCAAGCACTTTTGTTCCTCCAAGATTAGACCAGTTAGACTTTTGGAGCCTCGTGGCATAGTGGTTAAATGCCTGTACTAGAGGTAAAACTGTGCTCACGACCAGGGGTTCAATCCCAGGTAACAGGCTCAAGGTTCACTCAGCCTTCCATACTTCTAAGGTTGGTCAAAATGAGTACCCAGCTTGATGATGGGAGGAACAATGTGTAGCCTACATATACAGTTATTAAACTACTTGAGAGACTACTAGAAGTTGTATGGGGTGCTAGAGAGGCAGAACACTTTGCTTTGCTTTGCTTTACATGTCACAGAATCCAATGGCCAACAGGGATTCTAAAATCACTGGCAATGTAGAGCCATAAGGCTTTTAGAATCAGACTAGCTGACATTGCCTGGAATTTTGCCATTGCCGCCACCCTAACCCTAACCCTAACCCTAACCCTAACCCTTATTACAACACCAAAATACTTTCATATTCAGATTAAATGTTGATATAATTCTCAATGATTGTTTCATCTCATTCTGGACTTAATCCTTTTGGGGATAATTCCATGGAGTTTTATAACATTTTGTAGGACTCTTAGAGAGTGTTGGTATCTGTTCAGCCAATCTGACATCAGAAGATTATGTAACCCCTATTGGTTCTGAGTCCCAACCCCAAAAGGGTGGGGCTCAGAAAGAGCAGGGCTGTAACTAAGAGATTTGAATTAGAAAGGGCAGGAGAGATGAAGAAGGTGGAGTGGCTGCTGTTACAGCCTTGCCAGCTTTGTCTAGGTTCTGACATGTTTGCATTGAACAGGTGAATCCACATAGAGAATTCATGTATATGCAATTGATTTGCTAATTTTCTAGCATTTTGCAGACTCTGCATGTGGAGTTGATTTTTTCCCCTTTGTTATGGATACCCAACCCAGTTGAGGAAGATGCCTTGATTTTTGTGTGTGTGAACTTTGTGATTCTAGAAGCAACTCCTGTGTGGGAGCCCATGTCCTCCCTTATATAGATATAAAGAAGAAATTCTTTTTGTTGAATTGTGATCCCAAAGTTCATCGGTAGATGTCTAGTGAACAAATAGCCCCCATAGACCTTAAAAGTGTTGCAAAGTGAGTCAGGGATGCTGCAAAGGTGAGCCAGAAATCAATCTCTTTGCAACAGTGTGGTACGTACAAGAAGAGCATCACGAAAAACATGAATGGAATGCACAGAAGCCATGGATGTGCCAGAAGAAATGGCATCTCTTCCCCAGGAGAAGCATTTAAGTGGAAAATCAGAGAGCAAATTCTTAAAGAGTATGACCACGGTCATACCTGTATTTTCTGCATAGTTTCCCATTGTCGAACTACGCAGTAAAAGATCATGTACTAACCAGGAAGAGAAGCAAATTCTGCTCCCGGCCAACCACGTCCCTTGAACAGCAGTTTCAGAGAACATTTCTAAACCACCACTAGGGGCTGGATTTAGAAACTTCGCTCAAAAATGCTTACTTGTTTGCTTCTGTTGTAATGACAGGACACTGAAAATACGCAGTAAATTCAGTTTCTCCCCTTTCTACCAGTCTTAAAAGATAGAGCCTTGGAAACTGGAGCCAGAAAGTAGGACAAAATGCGTAATACACAGGTTAGGACAGAACCTGAATAGGAAGGTACAACACAGAAGAGAGGACACCAACTGCTCATTAAAAACCATGTGACCGCTCCTGAAACAAATATGCAGGAAATTTAAATATGAAGGAAACCCAGGTATGACCGCAGTCTATGTGTTTGTTCAGGTATAGAGAGACACTGCCCTTCTGCATAGCAGGTGCTTTGAGCAAATAATAGGGGAGTTTGCTTGTCTCTCCTCCTCACTACTTCCCGAAGACATCAGACCGGCCATTTTTGCAAAGAACAGTTTGGGGGAAAGTTTTTGATCTGGCGAAACAATATATTAAAGTACAGTAAAAAGCAAAGTGTGCACATTCTTTTTCCGAACGATCCTTCCTCAGCAGATAACATCTTTAGGCAGGGGGAGAAATGGCAAGGTGAATCAGAGAGGACGACCATTCCTTCGAAGTGGCAGCGGCCAAGGTGAGTGTCTGCTATTGTCATTTTGTCAGGGCCCCATCTGCGGTGCCTACTTCCCTCCAATATCCATTGACAGCAATGACTTTTATGCAGAGCAGCATGTGACAAATTGATTTTTCCCCTTTTGCTTGCAACTTTCAGCTGACCTTTAAGTACACAATATGTCACTAACACAAAGGTGGGGAAAGTGCACACTTCTTTGTTTGCTTTGCCGCCTAGCCTTTAATGAAACCTATATTTCTTAATATCAGCTCAATAGTATCTGTTTTTCATTTGATCGTTTTGGCTTCAGGTCCCTTTTTACACCCTACACAAATCTGCTCTGCCCTTTGTTTGTGTCTTGCTTTGAGGATGTTTTGCCCCAGCTTCAGAGTCAAAATCCTTTTGCCTATTATTTGTTTTTCTTTCAGTTGCATTCTGTCAGCGGACATCTGAGATTTTTTTTTTTTTGCTTCAGTTCTGTTTTGAGCAGAATGTCTCAAAATGCACAAAATCTGAATATGGGGGGAAACTCCTGAAACAGATATATTTGTTCTTCTGCATGTTATCTCTTTCTCTCACACACAGTTGGCCCTCTGGATGGTGAGGGAGAAAAAGGGGAGGTTAAGGAGGATTTGGAAATTGCAGAGAAATTAAATGAGTTCTTTGCACCTATCTTCACAACAGAAGACCATGGGCAGATTCTGCTGCCCGAACAGCCCCTCTTGACCAAATAATTAATTCAAATGCAGGTTAAAAGAGAGGATGTCTTGGGACTAATTGATACATTAAAGATCAACAAGTCACGGGACCCAGATGGCATCCACCCAAGGGTTATTAGGGAACTGAGAAATGAAATTGCGGGTCTCTTAACGGTAATATGCATATTGTCTCTTAAAATGGCCACAGTGCCGGAGGACTGGAGGATAGCGGATATCACGCCAATTTTTAAAAAAGGAAGGAGGGGGAACCCAGGAAACTACAGGCCGGTTAGCCTTACGTCTGTCCCAGGGAGGATGGTGGAAAGCCTCATCCAAGAGAAAATCTTAAAACACATAGAAGAACAAACCTTGCTGAGAGAAAATCAGCATGGCTTCTGTAAGGGTAAGTCATGTCTGACAAGACTTTTAGAATTCTTTGAAAAGGTCAACAGGCATATGGATTTGGGTGAACTGGTGGATATTGTCTATCTGGATTTTCCGAAGGCTTTTGAGAAAATTGCACAGCCAGGGGATAAGAGGGCAGGTCCTCTTATGGACTGAGAACTGGTTGAGATCCAGGAAACAAAGAGTAAGTGTCAATGGGAAATTTTCACAATGGAGAAAAGTGAAAAGCGGTGTGCCCCAGGGATCTGTCCTGGGACCAGTGCTTTTCAATCTGTTCATAAATGACCTGGAGACAGGGATAAGCAGTGAGGTGGCCAAGTTTGCAGATGACACAAACCTTTTCCATGTGGTAAAAACCAGAGAAGATTGTGAAGAGCTCCAGAAGGATCTCTCCAAATTCGGGGAATGGGCTGCGAAATGGCATTGTGTTTTAATGTTGCGAAATGTAAAGTAATGCAGACTGGGGCAAAAAATCAAAACTTTATCTATCAACTCATGGGCTCTGAGTTATCCATGAAGGATCAAGAAAGAGATCTTGGTGTGTTGGTGGACAGCTCCATGAAGGTGTCTACCCAATGTGTGGCAGTGGTGAAGAAGGCCAATTCCATGGTAAGGATTATCAAAAAGGGGATTGAAAATAAACCAGCCAACATTATAATGGCATTATACAAAATGGTAGTAAGGCCGCACCTGGAGTATTGTGTACAATTATGGTCACTGCATCTCAAAAAGACATAGTGGAACTGAAAAAGGTACAGAAAAGAGTGACTAAAATGATTACTGTGCTGGAGCACCTCCCTTATAAGGAAAGGCTAAAGCATTTGGGCCTCATTAGTCTGGAAAAGAGGTTCCTGGGTGGGATATGATTGAGACGTACAAAATAATGCAGGGCATGAGTAAAGTGGATAGAGGGAAGCTCTTCTCCCTCTCACAAAATACCAGAACTAGGGGACATCCACTCAAATTGAGGGCTGGGAGAGTAAGAACAGACAAAAGAAAATATTTTTTCACCTAGCGTGTTGTTAGTCTGTGGAACTCCCTGCCACAGGATGTGGTGATGGCATCTGCCTTTAAAAGGGGACTGGACAGATTCCTGGAGGAGAAGTCCATCACAGGTTAGAAACCATGATGGAGATATGTAATATCCAGGCTTAAAACTGGGGTACTTCAAGGGCCAGATGCAGGGGAGTGGGGCCACTGTGAGATACAGGAAGCTGGACTAGATGGGCCTTTGGCCTGATCCAGCATGGCTCTTCTTATGTTCTTATGTTCTTACACTTAAATTCTCTTTACATTTCCAGTACTGAAAAAAATATAAGTCACAGCCAGAGAACATCTGGGCCTCCATTGGATGCTGGATCATGGTTCCCATCAGCATGAGCTAGTTAAATAATGCAGAATGATGGGGATAATGTCTGCCAACATCTGGATACCCACAATTTGTCCACCTCTGGATTAGTTGCATGGAGCACAGTTTTTTTTTATTACAAGAACTCAAAAAATGATTCCTTATCATTGCACGAAAGTTGGGTATCCTGCTGCTGAATTAGTGATGTTTCTATTGGGCATAAAATGCAGACTTCTTTAATAACGTATCATACATCTAACTCCTTTCAGTGCAGATTTCCACATGGTGTCTTGTTGGTATTTCTGTTTCTGCACAACTGGAAAACTGTCTATCCCAGTCTGGGAAAAATCCTATACAGTGGCCCCCCGTCCTTTCGCGGTTCATATACTGCGGTGCTGGTATATCGTGGGACCATAGTATATGAAAAAAGCCCCCCATGGGTAAGTGGCAGAGGTCTGTTTCAGGCCTCCTATACTTACCCCAGGACTGGGACTGCCCCAAACGTGCCTGTGAGGGCCTTCCCAGGCCTTCTGGAGGACCCAAAAGGGCCTCTCTGCAAACCAGAAGTGACTTCCGAGTCACCGGAAATCATTTCTGAGGCCTCCAAGGGCCTTTCTAGGCCTGTCGGAACTTCAGAAATGATTTTCAGCAACCCAGAAGTCACTTCTGGTTCATAGGGACCCCCTTTTGGGGCCTCCAGAAGGTGTGGGAAGGGCAGCACCAGGCTGGGGGTAAGTACGAGAGCCCCCAATTAGGCCCCCCAGGCCCAACCCGACTTGCATTCGCATATTGCAGATTTTCAATTATTGTGGGTCAGGTCAGGTCCCTAACCCCCACAATAGGTGGCGGGGTCACTGTACTCCCTATATTTTAGTGAGCAACTGGAAGTCTACAGATTATATGCTTCCTTTGCTTTCTTGACAGCAACCTCACATCATGCCTATAATCCTTTTATCAGTTGCAGTCTCCCACAGCCAGAGTATTCCCTGATGCATCCCATAGCCTCTGGCCTGCAGGTATAAGCAAGAAATCACCCTGTTAAAAGTCACGGGCCTTACCTCATCTGCAAGGGGGTAGTGAATTGCCCCTCATGTAATTTAGGACCTAGATACCAGGGCTTAGGACCTAGATACCTGAAGGACCGCCTCCTTCCATATGAACCTACCCAACAATTAACGTCTAGCCAGGGAGCCCTCCTGAAAGAGCCATCCCTCAAGGAGGTGAGAGGGATGGCTTGTAGAAACAGGGCCTTTTCAGCACCTGCCCCCAGATTATGGAATGCCCTCCCAAGTGAGACCCGCTTGGCGCCGACGTTGATGACATTCCGGCGCCAGGTAAAAACCTTCCTGTTCCAGAAGTTTTTTTAACTTATTATTGTTGGTTCTGATGGCAATTTTAGTGCAGTATTTTAATGTATTATATTTATTGTATTTAAATGTTTTTTATTGTTTTAGTTTTATTGCAATTTTGATGTTTTAATTGTGTGAATTGTTTATTTTGATTGTGAGCTGCCCAGAGACTTTTGGGTCGTGGGCGGCATAAAAGCTATATAAATAAATAAATAAATAAATAAATAAAATCTCTCTCCTTCTCTCTCTCTCTCTATCTCTCTCTCTCACACACACACACACACACACACACACACACACACACACACACACACACACACACACACACACACACACACCATTCAATCCCAGTGTACAGAAAATATTCAAAGAATCATAGAATCACGGGGGGCTACAAGGCCATCAAGCATAACCCTCACCCACCACAAACCCACTCCATGCAAGAGTACAAATCAAAGCAGATCTGTGCCTG
>JAHTLZ010000204.1:5903781-5914687 GCA_023846285.1 Phrynocephalus versicolor | reverse complement strand
ATCCATCCATCCATCCATCCATCCATCCATCCATCCATCCATCCATCAACCAGCCAGCCAATCAGTCAATCAATCAATGGGAGAAAAGCAAAACAGATTCACCTCTCCATCTTTTGGGCTTTCATTGCTTAACTTTTAGGAATCCTGGTTTTGAAACCTTATGTATTCCACCCTCCTGCTGATCTGAGGGCAGCACTTCTTTTCTTCTGAGGGGGTCCCTCTCTCTTCGGAGAACCTCCTTTAAAACTTAAAGGTCAAGCAGGTGTAACCTGTCCTCTCTGTGTGGGGCATCAACATCCTTTTTAAATTGAGGCACACAGAACTGGACACAGTACTCCAGGTGGGGTCTGACCAGAGCAGAAGAGAGTGGTACTATCACTTCCCATGATCCAGGCACTATGGTTCTGATCTAGACATGGGAATACCAGGTGCTGTAGGCACCTGGAGTAGGAACTAACGAACCACTCCAGTATTCCTGCCAAGAAAACTCCATGGACATGGAGCCATGAAAAGTCGGTCATGAGTGTAATGACACAACACACACAATTCATGTCCACCAATGGAAAGCTGGTTATGAGCAAACCATTTCAGCAACTGGGCCATTCAAGTTTCTTCTGCTCACCTGCCTCCTTCCGAGACCCTAACATTTCACCACCATACGTGCAACACAAATCTCTCCTGTGTTACATTACAAACTTTGGAGTTTGTATGCTTGCTTTCTCTTGGTTTGGAAGGCAACCTGGCTATGGCATTGCTACTAGCCAATCTACTCAGTTTCATATCATATTACTCTGAATAATTTCCCTGATAGTCTAAAAACTGAAAAAGTTACGTCCTGAAAGGGGCTATTAGGAATAAAGCTTTTAAAGGGAATAATTAGGAATTAAAGTTGGCAGGGATATAAATTGAGTCATCACCAGTGGCTTGCAAAGAAATGATCTGACATGAAAGAAAATTGCTGCTGCTAATTTGATCTGCCTCAGTATCATTTTCCTTCTCATTTTTTCAAAGGGGTATAAAAGGAACTTATTTCCATAAAGCTTTTAAGAGTGCTTCGGAGTTTGTTTGTTTGTATAAACAAAAAGGGGGGGTAGAAGAAAACTGGGCACATACAATTGTGCTTTAATCTCAACAGAGATATCTTTTTCCTACAAAATTCCATATATTAGTGCAGCCATGAGGCATTTGTTCTAGAAACTATAGATTAGAGATGGGCACGACTCAGAAAAAAATTTTCGTTTTCGTTTTCGTTTTCGGCTAGGGTCCATTTCGTTTCGTTTCCGTTTTTGTGAGCTAATTTCAAAATTTTTCGTTTTTGTTTCGTTACGTAACAAAAACGGAAAAACGAAAACGAAAACAAAAAATTTTTCGTTTCTCCCCATTTAGCTCCATTATGTGTTTTTTCAGTAACGAAAAATGAAAATTGGCTCAAAATTAGTCGTTTCGTTTCCGTTTTCGGTCCATTTTTGAACCGTTTTTCGTTTTCGTTTCGTTACGTAACGAAAACGAAAAAATGAAAACGAAAACAAAAATACCGCTAAGTCGTGCCCATCTCTACTATAGATGTAAGAGGAAGGCAGTTTGCATCTGCAGTTTGATGGGCCCACCTTAGTCTAAAGTGGCTGAACCATGGAGAGGGAAAGGATTGTTTTTAGTATGATAAGGAAAGAAATGTGGGCTTAGCATGGCACCAGTGTCGATACCAATAGGGCTTCCCGAGTTTTCCTGTCAAGCATGTAATACCGGAAACATAGCACATCCTTGATAACCCTGTTAGAAACCTCTGAGAAAAGTAAACCCACCATATTCTAACGTAGCCTATTCTGACTTTCAAACTGGGCACAAAATAAAAAACAAAATGCTGTTTCGTCATGCCGTTACGTAATGAAATGAAATGAAACGAAACAAGGAAGCAACATTTCGTTACAGATCAAACGAAATTGTGTGTTTTTTTGTTGAAACAAACCACATTGTTCCATCTGTAAGCTGCACATGCGGGCTTGGGGAAGGGGGGAAGCTTTTTTAAAAAGCCCAGGCTTTTTTAAAAAACATTTTTCCTGTCCCCAAGCCTGGGCTACTTCTATATTTGTAATGATTCCTTTTTAAAAAATGACTTGTTTGCTATTTTCTGTTTTCTCATGTGAATTATGTTGCTGCAAAACTCCCCTGCCAAAACTATCTCCCATCGCTAATGCGAACCACCCAGATACTTTTTTTTGGTGTGGCGTTGCCGTATAAATTATGCAAACAAAGATATCCTATGAATATGACTAGCAAAAATTATTTACTAAGCCTCATCTGAGAGAGATCAATCTCTGCCCTCTACCACCCTCAACCAGCCAGACTCTGCTGAGATAAGACCTGACTTTGGCTGCTTTCACATGACCCCTAAAATCCGTTGCAAAATGTTCACAGATGCAGAGCATAAAATTGTTTTCCCACCAGCAGTGGGCTTTAAACAAAATAAAGTATGAGCACACCCACTTAAACGCGCTCCAGTGCATTTTACAAGTACCTGGTCTCGATCAGGTAAAAAATTTTCCGATGAGGATTTTAAAGTTGTCAGTGCCTGGCTCTCCTCCGCCTTTTGTTTGTTTTTGTTGCCCTCCCCCAACAGACAGGAATCCCTAACGGGCTTCCTGTCCTACGACGGCAGATGGAGTTGAACCTGCATTTTTTTCTCTCCCTCCCTTCACAGCAGACAGAAGCAATAGAATCAGAGGGTGAGAGGGTGGGAACACAGGAAGCAGAACAAAAACCACATGATCACTGGTTGGAGGGGTCCGAAATTAAGTTGCCAGCGGATTTTAGGGGTCGTGTGAAAGCAGCCTTACTCGATTCTAAACCTCTTGCTTGACTCCATGAATATTTCCCAGTTTGTGACCCAGGCTTGTCTTCAACGCCCATGTTCCTTAGATTATTGTGCAGGCGGGTTCTTCTGAAATCAAAAAGTTCAGCAACTCTGTCAATAAGAGTAGAGAACAGCCAGGAGTTTGGGGGATTTGAAAGAACAACAGACATCAATCCTTGCCTTCTGTACATATTCCAGCTCCCACGCACATCGCTTCCCTAGACTTGAATATATTGTTGCAGATCACTTATGGATTGCTGAATATTTCAAATGTCAAAGAATAAGATAATAGCAGAAATTGACAATAAATGCAGTTCACTTTCTTCACTCCCATCTTCCTACATGAAGCCATCAAGCCTAAGGAAAGTTGCACTTATTATACCAGCTGGCAGATGAAGGGTGCTCTGTATCTCTGCCACTTCCTTGCTTAACTTGGTGTATTAATGTAAGGGATTGGGCATGTGCCTAAATCCAGAGTCCAAGAACAGCCTGGGTTAGAGACGGGCATGAACCCTAGTTTATCAGTTTGGCCCATTTTGGTGTGGTGCCTGCATAAGCATTCTGCAGGTGTCATGTGCTTCCCTCCCCTGCTTCTCCTGGAAAATGACCCACTCACCAGTGGAAGTGTGCCTTCTTCCTCTGTTTCGTTTGGTAACTCTCCCACTCACCCACAACAGCATGCTTCCTTGCTCCTTCTGCTCCAGTGACTAGCTACTAGAGATGGGCATGACTCAAAAAAAAAAAAAAAAGGTGTTTCATTTGTCGTTTGGTCGTTTAGGGGTCCATTTCGGTTCGTTTTCGTTTCCGTGAGTTTTTTTGCAAAAAAATTCATTTTTGTTTCGTTAGGTAACGAAACGAAAAAACAAAAATGAAAACGAAAACTTGCTGTTTCGTTACCATTTAGCACAATTCAATGTATTTGCTGTAATGGTAACGAAGCGGTCGACAACATTTTTCATGTTTTGGGTCGTTTCGTTTCATTTTGGAGTCAAAATTCGTTTTTCATTTCGTTACATAACAAAACGAAAAAACAAAAATGAAAACGAAAAATCACTCGTTTCGTGCCCATCTCTACTAGCTACTGAAAAAAAGGTTGGGTAGGGGAATCCTGCAGTGCTCTCTGTGAGTGGACACCTACGTGGGTGCCATGCTCATCCAGGCTGCTCTAATCTGGGGCCTTTGTGGGAGAAAGCAGGCACCCTTGAAATTAACAGAGCCTAATACTGACCAAGGGAAATCTTTGTGATAGCTTTAATTGTTGGTCTAATGCTGAGTATGCCAAGTCCAGGAGTAAACACACCATCCAGGTGCCTGTGAGGGAAAATGCCAGAACTTTATTAATTACAGCAATCGTTTCCTTGGCCCAGCACTGAGTCTGGATCCAGTTCATTAACAGACCTGCATATTTCCAGGTTCCTCTGCTGCAAGCTAACTGATGTGCACCAGAAATTCTTATGAGTGATATTCAGAAAATCAGAGAAGAGAGATTTCAGGAAACTTCCTGGTGAAATCACCTTGCAGCATTGCGGTTTCCCTAGAAGACCTCCAGAAAACAATTTAGCAATCATCGTAAAGCCCTCCAAACATATAGTATTATGCGTGGATTGCATACACTTCTTCCCCTAGTTGCTTTTCTCCTCCTTAAAATTCATCTTTGTTAGCCTTTAGAAATCCTGAACCGAGAGTGCAGGATGGCATAATGAAGACATGTCCTTTGAAAGTATATTTTTATCAGCATCCTTCTGCAGGGAAAAAAAATCACTTTTCTACCATGTGCAGGGCCATTAAATCATTTTAGAGAGATCATGTTGTCCCAATATGATGAGGTGCTGCCAGAACTGAAAGATTTTTGGTCTGAAGTCTCCTATAAATGCATGTCAACTCCATCCATTCCTTTCTGTTCAGTGCATCTCACCACCCCCACAACCCCTAATAAGTTGCCTGCTTAGATCATGACATTTTTATCCATCAATTTCTCAAGCAACTACAAAAAAAGTGGGGAAGATCAACAAAGTTAAGGTCATGCATCTATGCATTCATAAAAAGATCTTCCTTCAGTTAGCTGTTTCTACCTGTTAGTTATCCTGGAATGTTTTGATAGCTTCTTGTCGGCAATGAATCATTCAAGTACTTCTCAGGACAGAGATTTTCCCCCTTTCCTTGTATTGATCTGGAGACTTCAAATGCAAGCGAGGCTTTGAAAAACTGTACGAGCGAGAAAGAGAAAGAAATACATCCCTGGTTCATCTCTCAGTCACAGGCACACAGGGATAAAATAAGGATCGGCCATCAGTTGGCATGTCAGACTCATCACCCATTACAAATCACAGCCGCGGCTCTTTCTCTGTGCTTAGGACAGATGAAGAAAGAACAATCAGAGGCAGGAGAGAGGTAAATTGAGGGGTTACACATAGGGAAAAAAGAATGTCAGGAAAAGGAAGAATAATAAAAGCCAAGGAAAAATGAATGAATGGATGGGTGGATGGATGGGTGGATGGATGGATGGGTGAATGGATGGATGGATGGGTGGATGGGTGGATGGATGGATGGATGGATAGGTGGATGGATGGGTGGATGGATAAAGCAGGATAAAATGAAGGGAGAAAGTCAAATGGAGATGGGGGGCATAGGTTTGTGCAGAAACCACAACCAACAATGAAAACGGCAGAACAAAAGAAAAAGAAAAGCTCATTTCCAAATAACATTCCAACCTGTGTACACACTGATTTGCAGACTAGGGAGAGTGTCTTAATCCATTCTAAAGAAGAAATCATAGAGTCATAGAATTATGAAGCTGGAAGTTGGAAGAGGTCTACAAGACCATTGAGCCCAACCTTCTGCTCAAGGCAGGAATCCAAATCATAGGATATTTGCCAGGTGGTTGTCTGAATTTCTTTTGAAAGACTTCAGAGTTGGAGCACTCACCACCTCTTGGAGTCATTGGCTGCATTGTTATTTTGTATGTTACCACCTTAGTAGGGTCAAATGTGTTTTGGTGTTGCTCTTCCTTACTGTTTTTAGTACAGTCCTTCTTTAATCCTTTTTAGTATTTATATAGGTTCTGTTATTCACTTCAATATTGTTTTTTGTGAGGTAAGCCACCTTGGGTGCTTTTCTGGAGAAAAATAGGGCAAAAATAATTTAAATAAATCATAAAATGGATAAGGTTTAACATGGGACTAGCTGAACATACTGGATATGGTTGTTGCAAATGGTGGAGATTGTGGGTTTCAAGGCAGTCGGTTTTTGGAAAATGTATCAAATTGCTGTTGGCTGTGGCCTACAGGCCTTGCAACCTAGGTATTGGGGGCACTGTGGCTCCCTATATAATCCTGCCTGGTCAATAAGATGTATTGAGGAGGCCATCTTTCATATTTCACAGTTGAGAAGTGTGGATTGTAAGCCGCCCAGTTGGATTGTAAGCCGCCCAGAGACCTTTGGGTAGTGGGCGGCATATAAGTTAAATAAATAAATAAATAAAATAAAATAAATTCTGAGGAGCCATGCATAGTGGGAGCCATGCATTCTTGGCTGGAACATCCCAACTGTGGAATGCTCTCTCCTTGGAGGCTCAACTGGCACTTACAGTGGCATTACTCTGGTGACAAATCAACACATATTTATTATGAGAGCCTTTGCTGGGAGCGGCTGAGGACCCTGGACCATTCCAATATTATGTGTTAATAATTTAATTTATCAATTTATTAAATCATTAACACTATTTAATTTGATTTTTAACAAAAAAAATTACCTGTAGCCTGCTCTGATTTTGTGATACAAGGGGGGACTACAAATACTTAAAAAATGAATAATTAAATTTGCAAATTGGTTTATACTCAGGAAGGAACTGTTGGAGTGTTTTGGCTACCATGCATGCCGACTCTAGGTGTGGTCTGGAGGACATTTCTGGATGGGGTGGCTGTCATTTAGAGATAGGGATAAATTTTAAGGTGATTTGTTGTGATTCATTATTCAGTTATAAATTGGAAGCCTCCTACAAACTTTTTCGCAGACTGAAGCAGCTACTTGGATGAGTAGCAAAATGTTTCGATCTCACAAGAAAAGAAGTCCAGATGCCATGAATCAACTCCCAGATAAGAATGCAAATTCAATAGAAAACTGTAGCCAACATTTTCACACTCCTTATCTTCTCTGATTGTGTTTATGCTATGTGGCTTCTTGATATATAGTACAGTGGTACCTTGTATAAAGGAATTAATTCGTTCCAAATGAAATTATGTTAAGCAATTTTCCTTTATACAAATTTCCCATAGGAATGCATTGAAAATTGAGTAATCCCATTTTGATGTTGTACGGATTTGTCCCATAGGCGATTCTGTTAAGCAAATTTCCCCTATCTCTGGATTTTTTTAATGTTGTACAGATTTTATGTTATACAAAGTGTTTGTTATACAAGGTTCCACTGTATTTGTAACTTTGATGTTATCTATTATCTTGATTGTAGATACTCTGGTGAACTTTGGGGCAGTCTTGATGTGATACAACACACTTGTGAACCCATGTGTTACAGTTTTCTTTTGATTTTCTTTCCAACCCCATTTTCCATTCTGTTGTTTCCTGGCTTCTCTTTCTGTTTGTTAAGTTTTGAATAAATCGATTGACCACCTTTGCATTGTACATCTGTCTTTCTGATCTTACTTCTGCTGCGGGCTGTAGTAGATGATTAAATGCACAGCATTATTCTTTCCCCTACTAACATCTGAAGGAGTTTTGTGGTGCAGTGGTTAAATGCCTGCACTGGAGCTAAAACTGTGCTCACAACCTGGGGTTCAATCCCAAGTAGCCAGCTCATGGTTGACTCAGCCTTCCATGCTTCCAAGGTCGGTAAAATGAGTACCCAGCTTGATGGGGGCAGCGGCAATGTGTAGCCTGCATACTGTAATTAAAACTGTAAATCGCCCAGAGACTTCTTGAAGTGGTATGGGGTGATATGTAAGCAGGACACTTTGCTTTTGCTTTTGAGACTGTAAGTGCCAAGTGATGACAGAAAGGGGTGACTAATCTGGGGAACATAAAGCTAATTCTGCTATGTGGTTCCCAGAACTTCTGATGTGCAGTGAGACAAATGTGACCAGATTTTCAGAACTCTGCAACTGGAACAAACTTGAAGAGTTTTTGTTTGCTTGGTTTTTGTTTTCATAGGAAGAATGGTGAAAGCACAAACTTTCTCATGCCTATTCCCTGAAGTCTGAAGTGCAGTTTGGCACGTCCATTTCAGAGCAACCTTGAATTTCTTTCCTGCCAGCTTAATATATAATCGGCAGACATATACACATATGTGCACGCTAGAGATGGGCACGACTCAGCGAAATTTTCGTTAGGTAACAAAACGAAAACGAAATTTTTTCAAAAAACAAAACAAAAACGGAAACAAAACGAAAATTTTTGCCGTGTTTTTCATTTTCGTTGCGGCAAACACATTGAACTGAAAAGAATGCTAACGAAACAGAAATGTTTTGTTTTTGTTTTGTTTTTTGTTTTCATTAGGTAACGAAACGAAAACGAAAAATTTGCGGAAAAACCCAACGAAAACGAAAATGAACCGAAACGGACCCCTCAACAAAAAACGAAAAACGAAAAACCATTTTTTTTAAGTCATGCCCATCTCTAGTGCACGCACCCCAGACTTCCACAAGAGCATCATGTTGGACATGTCTGTGGACTAACTCCCGCTGTGTGAAGGGCATGCATTTTCTTTGGCCTGCTAGGAATCGGATGTGCTGCAAGGAACCGGGGGCGGGTGGGGATTGACAATCTCTATTTAAGGATTACCAATCCACCTGCCTGGCGGACATCCTTTAGCAACTTGTCTGAATGCCAAAAAGAATTATTTTGAACCTTTTAGACCTTTAGCTCGGCCGGTTATATGTAATTTATAGGAAATCTGTCTAGGCAAACTCAGATGCATTTGCCAAAGTAGGCCAAATGCAGTGGGAGGAGGAGATGAGCGAGAACACAAGTATTCCTTACTCCAGATCATAATAACTATACTTCTTTCTGGAAATAGCGTTTATTATAATCTAACCATTAAAATTCCATAACCAATTGCTTCCAGCTATTCACATGTGCAAAATGCGGCACAGCTTCTCAATTCTGTTCTGGCTCTTACTTTGCCGCTTCCAGGCCCCTGTGGAGAGACATTTCTGCAGCGAGTGACTTCATCTAAATAATATTTAACTACCTGGTGAAGGATATCAACAAAGACAAATTGCCGCCGTATTTCAAGACAATTCAAATGACTGCCTGCCACTGAAAGGAAACTCAGGGTGTTGCTGTGCGGCTGACTTTCCTTAGCACCCCTGGAAGTGGGCACCATCCAGGTCATTCTGGACACATGAAAGGATGGTATGTGTCCCAGTGGTCTTGGAAGGCTTTCCCTTTCACCGAGCATAAAATGTGCCCACATTTGGGGTCTTGTTTTTCCACAGGTGCTCCCAGTTTGCCAGTGGGGTGCCTTGACGCCTCATGATCCCTTTTTCATAGATAATGAGAAAAATTACGAAATTTGCACTAGGGATGGGCACGAAACACCAAAATGGTGTTTCATTTCGTTCTTTGTTTCTCCCTCTCCCATTTTGTTTCATTTATTATGGAATTATTTTTTTTTAAAAAAAAATATTTTGTATCAGTTGTTTCATTTTGCTTCCCAACCTCCCCCCTCGCCCCCGTGGTGGGTCAGTGGCATTTTACAGAGGAAATGAAATAGTTCATTTTAACGGAAAAAATACCGTTTCATTTCTTCTGTAACGTAATGCTGCTTCGTTTCATTTCGTTTTGTTTCATTTTGTTTCATTATGTAACAAAATGACAAAACAGCATTTCGTTTTTCATTTTGTGCCCATCCCTAATTTGCACCTTTACTCTGCCATATGGAAGTGGGCCCCCACCATTTGCAATGCTTTCCTGACTCATCCTCTGACTGAAGCTTTCCTGTGCCATGCCTATAAACCCAGTAGTCTTCCATATCAGGACCTACCAGGGTGAAAAGCACAGAGCGGAACTGCAGAGCGTTTTCACAAGAGGTAGGCTAGAGACACCTGCCAGATGTGGAGGTTGCACAAATTTGTAAAGGGTGTGCTACTTGGGCTGGGACTAAGACATCTCTAAATCATGTCAGCTTTCCATGTCTTCAGGCACAAGCCTGTAGAGTTTGATTTTCAAACCAGTGTGTGATTACCTACACACAGAGAAACATACACTCTGAGTGTTAAAATTCCTTTCTAGAGATGGGCACAAATCTGGGGGGAGAAATGGTGGTTCGTGATGGTTTGTGGTTAGTCACAAACCAGAAACCACCCCAAACCAAACAGAAAACTGAACCAGTTTTCAGTTCAGTATTCAGTTCATGCATGAGGGGGTTTATCTACTCCTGTTCTGCCACTGCCCTGTACCCCCCACACCGCCGCCACCATGGAAACCAGGAGGTGCCTCTGTGCAGGTGTCCAACCCCTAGCTGATCACTTTAATCAGCTGGGGGGTGGGCGCATGGAGAGAGGCAGCAGGCCCAGCAACTGGAAGGCTAGCTGGACCAGCATCTCCAACAATGGCAGCAGCAGCAGGGAAAGCAGCAGCAGCGATGGTGGTATGACCAGGCTGGGAAGCAATGGGTGCAGTGCCATTCATTCTGCTAAAGCAAAACGAAGCACTGGGGAGGGGGAGTTCAGCACTTTGCTTCATTTCAGCAAAACAGGATCCCCAAACAGGGTCATCAACTCAAGCAAGCTCCAGCCCAATTTGTCTGTTTTTCTGGTTTGTAGTTTGATTTGTTCCCATCTCTATTCCATACCCTTGACTGCTAATGTCCTATGTCCCTCCTTCTTTTGCAAGACAAGCTGCCATATTTGCATCCATTTTCATAGGCTGTGCTCCCTAACACACATATTTTGTCCCCAATATCTCCAAAAGTATGGACTTTTTACATACAACTTTTCAGCTGACTTCCTTACTCTTGTCAGTATTGAAACAGTATTGAAATTTCACCTCCTTTTTATTATTATTATTATTATTATTATTATTATTATTATTATTATTATT
>JAHTLZ010000204.1:5878204-5888540 GCA_023846285.1 Phrynocephalus versicolor | reverse complement strand
AGAGAGAGAGAGAGAGAGAGAGAGAGAGAGAGAGAGAGAGAGAGAGACTGAGAGACTGAGAGAGAGAGAGAGAGAGAGAGAGAGAGACTGAGAGACTGAGAGACTGAGAGAGAGAGAGACTGAGAGAATATATATATATGGTGGACCCTCATATAACAAACGGTTTCTATAACATAAAAGCTGTACAACATAAAAATTCTGGAGATAGGGGAAATTTGCTTAACAAAATTACCAATGGGGCAAATCTGTACACCATAAAATGGTCGTGATTAGGGTTTACTCTGTTTTCAATGCATTCCTATGGGAAATTTGTATAAAGGAAAATTTGCTTAACATAATTTCATTTGGAATGAATTAATTCCTTTATACAAGGTACCACTGTATATAAGGATAAACATGCATTATCAGAACTGGCCTCTAGATGGTGCCAGATACCATGCTAGGTATAATATTTTCAGACAGTGGATGAGTGAAACTGCAGGTATGAGGTTCTAGGATTGAATGTGTTTATGTGTGGGTGTGTAGGTAAATGCTGCCATTCTTCTTCTATGGACTTGAGTCTCTAGGTCAGAATTAGGGGTTTTCTCTACTTCACTGCCTCCTTCTAGTTGATGCATGGTACAAATCATTTGCTGGCCTTTGCATCACTTCTAGAAGGTTGCCTTGTAGCAGATGTAAAATCTTCCTATAGGTTTCACTCTGAGGTCTGCCTAAAACCTATGGGTGAATGGAGTCCTACCTCTTTCCCCTACCTCTGCCCCCTAGGATATTGTTATCTGCATTTCAGCATTTGTGAGAACTGGATCCTTTCTAAAGAATTGGAAGCATGTCCTCCTGAAGGACTGTCTCCTTCCATATGAACCTACTCGGCAATTAAGATCTAGCCAGAGGGCCCTTCTGAAAGAGCCATCCCCCAAGGAGGTGAAAGGGGTGGCTTGTAGGAACAGGGCCTTTTTGGCATCTGCCCCAGATTGTGGAATGCCCTCCCAAGCGAGACCCACCTGGTACCAATATTGATGACATTCTGGCGCCAGGTAAAAACATTCCTGTTCCAGAAGTCTTTTAACTGATTATTGTGGGTCCTGATGGTTGTATTTTAATATATTGTATTTATTGTATTTAAATGTTTTATTGTTTTAATTTTATTGCAATTTGATGTTTTAATTATCTGAATTAAATTGTTTACTTTGAAGGTGAGCCACCCAGAGACCTTTGGGTAGTGGGTGGCATACAAGCTAAATAAATAAATAAATAAATGGCCCCTGACATGGATCAGGTCAAGGTGTTATCCAAAGGGGAAAGGGCAAGTTGGGCACAAATATGTATACCCCTGTCCAGGCAGAGACTGGATCAGGAGGGCAATGCTTGTCCCAAATCCACATATCATACCCATAGACACAGACAACAGCTTCCTGGAATCGTTGTTTCGAGGTGTGTCTTTTTAAATTTTATTTTCCAAGCGTCTGACTGCAGCACAAATTGGGTCTCATAAGAATTAACTGCATTAGTGCCAGTGGAAAAGGAGAGGGAGGAAGTCAACAAATTAGCATCGTTCTTCCAACAGATCATTTTGAGAGCCTGAAAGGTGCCACACGTTGCAAACGTGCTAATGCTTCTTTTATTATGCATTGGAAATTTGAAATCATTTGAAATAATGGGATGTTAGGTAAGCTCTTTGTTTCAGCTAATGGATTTTGTTCTTTAAGATCACGGTAGCTGGAATATTTGCTTCTACAGCTGAGAAGGGTGATGCTCACAGGACCTTGGTTTGTCTCCCAGTACAGTACAGAAGGAAGAAAGCTAGTTATGGGTACATGTGCAATTAACCAAAACAATTCCTTCTAAAGGCAAACGGAATCTGTCTAACAAATGGATTGCTCCATTGTCAAGAATTATGCACCTAAGGATGTTATTTCTCAGTGATGGCTTTCTCGTTGGAGGACACAACACCATGAAATGCATTGCCTGTTGACAAGGGATGGGCACAAAACAAAAAACAAAATGCTGTTTTGTCATGTCATTACGTAACGAACTGAACCGAACCGAAATGAGGAAGCAGCATTTCATTACAGACAAAATGAAATGGTGGGGGGGGGGGGTTGTTATTGCAATGAACCATTTCGTTCCATCTGGCTTTTAAATAAAAGCTTCTTTTGGGCCATTGAAACTGTGGCAATTGAAACGAAACAAAAATGTGTGTGGGGGACTAAATGAAACAAAATGAAACATTTTTTTTTCCATTTCGTGCCCATCACCGACTGTTGACATAGGCCAGGCTCCCTCCCTCTTGACCTTCAAGAAACTGTAAACTCTGAGCTTATCAACAAGCCTTTGGGAACATCCCTCCATTTTGACAGCCTCGCAGATCCATGAGTTGTAATTTAAATTTTATTTGCCATCACCTCTGGATGTGTTGTTATGTATTGTGTGTGTGTGTGATGCTTTTGTGGGTGTATATTTGTTTTCAGTTGTTGTTAGCCATCCAGAGTAGTGGCTTGTAGAGACGGGCATTTCCTTTCGGAAGGGGACTGGTTCCAAAACAAAACAATCCAACACAGCTCACACTCAGAATCCAATCTCACTCTCCGGAAAAAAGTCAACCACTGTGGTGCCTTGCTTTACCTTTCACTGGGCAAAATTCCAATCAGGAAGCAGCCTCCGGTGCATCATATTTCCCTCTCTCTGGTGCTGGCCAATCCGGAGCTGTGCAAAGACATGCATCATCCCACTTCACTGACTGATTGGCCACGCCAGGGAGACAGAAAGATAATGTGCTGGAGGCTGCTTCCTGGTTGAAGTTTCACCCCCCACAAGGTAAAGCAAGGTAAGTCAGTGAGTGATTTTGTTCCAGAGGGTAGGACTATGTTCTGAACAAATGGCTTGTCACTAGATGGGCATGATATAAATGTACAGAATGAATGAATCCTATAATCCATCCATCCATCCATCTGCAACAACCATTCTATCTATCTATCTATCTATCTATCTATCTATCTATCTATCTATCTATCTATCTATCTATCTATCTATCTATCTATCTATCTGTCTGCCTGCCTGCCTGCCTGCCTGCCTGCCTGCCTGCCTGCCTGCCTGCCTGCCTGCCTGCCTGCATGTCTGTCTGTCTGTCTGTCTGTCTGTCTGTCTGTCTGTCTGTCCGTCCGTCCGTCCGTCCGTCCGTCCGTCCGTCTGTCTGTCTGTCTCTCTGTGGTCTCCCCACCCCACCTCAGCATTGTTGATGGCCAAGGCTCACCAACTGTCAGGCGGCTCCATTTTCCACGTCTTCTCTCAATCAAGATGAATTTCGGGGAAATACAGTCCAAAAGGTAACAATTCAAGTTCTGCAAGGGGTAGAACTTCTCTCCCTCCTTTTGGAGTTGGAGAGGCATATGAGGTGTTTGGGAATCCATCACCATAATCAGGAAGCTGTAGAAGTGGAAGCCATTGCAAAGGTAATCAAATTGAATTCATTGCTAATGCAGGAAAAATCACCAGTGAAGGAGAATCCACCACTTGCCATGGAAGCCAATTTCACTGTTGAAGAGCTCTTACTGCCAGTTCTTTCTTGTGCTTATTTAGAATCTCTCTCCTTGTCACTTGTATCAAAAGCAGCTCAGCAATTCCAAAGTTGCACCACCTGTCGTGATTACAAGTGGAGGAAAGAAAGCAAAACTAAGGAAGATCCTCAATGGTATATGGTAAACATCTGAGCTGTCCTACAGGTGTATTTATTTATTTATTTATTTATTGTGACATCTTCTACAGAGCTTTTATTTATTTATTTATTTTATTTACAATATTTTAGCCACCTCACTACCAGGTCAAAGGCTGTTTTTATTGATTTCCTCCCCAAGTTCTATAGATATAGATGATTAAATTTTGCAAAGCAGCCTAACAAGTTTCAGGCTTCATGTGATTCTTTGCCTCCAGTCTGAGAATGAGACAGGGAGCTCCTCTACCCTAGAACATAAGAACATAAGAACATAAGAAGAGCCATGCTGGATCAGGCCAACGACCCATCTAGTCCAGCTTCCTGTATCTCACAGTGGCCCCACCAGATGCGTTTGGGAGCGCATGAGACTAGATATCTGTCTCCTGATACCACTCCCCTGCATCTGGCCCTTGAAGTACCCCAGGTTTAAGCCTGGAGATTACGGCCTTGATTAATTGTGCAAATTGTCCCTATTGAAAAGTAGCAATTTTTCTATATTTTTCTCTATTTCTGCAACAACCATTCTTGCAAATGTGAACATTCTGATCTAAATTAAGATACAACACCATGCCGTCTCACAGCTAAGGATAAGAAAAATCCCCATTTGACCCTTCCAATACAAGCGAATAGCTGATAAAGAGTTGCTAAAGCGAATGAAAGGAAAAGAACATGTCAAGAGCAGTTCATCACACCCTCTTCACAAGCCAGTCCATGGTGTGCTTGAGTCATGGAGTTGTTAAATCTAGCTTGGACAGTGAATTCCGGATTCCTACTAAGTGGACTGACTATCACAGGGATTGCCATCTCTTTGTGCACATGAATGGTTCATTTAAGGTCAACATTCCTCTGACATATAAGAGACAACCTATTTATGAACAAGGGTTGGAAACAGATTGGTTAGATCCAAAAATGTTGAGAGTTTAGATACCACCCACCCCCCATCTAGCACACACCCCCCTGCCCACAGTAGCCCAGTAGCTAGATGGGTGGTGTGTGTGTGCGTGTTGTGTCGTTACAGTCATGACTGACTCTACGTGACTCCATGTCCATGGAGTTTTCTTGGCAGGAGTACTGGAGTGGCTTGCCAGTTCCTACTCCAGGCGCCTACAGCACCTGGTATCCCCTGGTGGTCGCCCATCCAAGTACTAACCAGGGCCGACCCTGCTTAGCTTCCAAAATCAAGTGAGATCGGATGTGCTTAGGGCATCTAGGCAGCTGTAGATGGGTGGTACATACGTCTAATAAATAAATACAGTGCCCCCCCCGCCCTTTCGCAGTTCATATACTGTGGTTCCCGCTATATCACAGGACCACAGAATGTTAAAAAGGCCTCCTAGGGTAAGAGGGTAACGTCCTGTTTCAAGCCTCCCATACTCACCCCAGGACTGGAGCTGCCCCGAACAGGCCTATGAGGGCCTTCCTGGGTCTTCTGGAGGCCCCAAAAGGGCCTCCCTGCAAACCGGAAGTGATTTCCAGATCACTGAAAATCATTTCTGAGGCCTCCAAGAGCCTTTCTAGGCCTGTCGGAGGCCTCCGAAATGATTTCCGGTTTACTGGAAGTCACTTCCGGTTCGCAGAGAGGCCCTTTTGGGGCCTCCAGAAGGCTCGGAAAGACTCCCAAAGGCCTATTCAGGGCAGTGCCAGGCTGGGGGTAAGTACAAGAGCCCCCAGCTAGGCCCCCCCAGGCCTGACTCGACCTGCATCTGCATATTGCGGATTTCCAATTATCGCAGGTCAGGTCAGGTCCCTAACCCCCACGATAGGCAGGGGGGTCACTGTAAACGAGATATAAACAGTAGAGTGCATGCTCAGCATATGCAAGCAGCAGTTTCAGGAACAGGCGTCTCTCAGCAAGGCTCCAAACAGGATGTGAGAGTATTGAAGCCATAGTCCAAACAAAACAAAACAAAACAAAAAACCCTGACGTTTCCCACCATTAGTTATGCTGGCTAGGATTTCTGGAAGTCACACTCCAAGAAGTGTTGGCCGGGCATGCTTTGCTGAATCAGAAATCATTTGCTTGAAGCTCCTTGACTTCCTGCAAACAGCTAAGCAACCGACCAACACAGAAGGTGAAGAGAATCAAGAGGGAGACAAGCAAACTGGAGAGAAGGGCAAGAAGGTGGCCTGGCAGTGATGAAACCGGTTATTAGAGTTGTTATTATTTCCCCCTTTTTTAAAGGGAGGACTCACTTAGTCCTTTGTTAGGTGCTGGCACAAGCCCTAACCTTGTGAAGAGTGAAGAGGCATTTTGAAGCAGCCAGCGCAGCTGTGCAAGGAACACACAAAAGACCCAGGCAAGAGCCCGGGAAAGCTGAGGATTTTAGCTGTTGCACCTGGACCTCTTTTTGATGGCAGCTTGATGAAGCAGAGGAGGCAAGGAGGGATGCGGATAAGAGCCAAGGCATTTTGGCACTTCCCTTGGCAATCACAATGCCTTGAAAGCGAAACTCAGTGTCTCCCTGCTCCGTTCCCACACCCGACTCGCCAGCTGTCCCAGAGTCAAATCTGGTCATGTAGCCGTGTTAATAGGGTGTTGTACAATTTGGCTGATGGACTGTAGGCTGCCACCCAAGAAGGAAGACCATCCAGTTCGCCAGGGAATGGAGGAAGGATGCAGAGCTGGTGTACCTTTTTGTTTGGCTTTGCTTTTTTTCCTGGAATATCACATCACAACCTTACAGGGCACACCTACATTCCACATGCTAATTTTATACCCTACCCCCTCAAGAGCCCAGTTTGATAAGAGTGCTGAGAATTCTCAGCTACAGATCTTAAGCCTCCTTTCGATGGTACTGGTATCGGTTCAGAGTTCCTAGGGTATGCAAATGCGTATTCAGCATAGAATCATCAAATCATGGCGTTAGAAGGGGCTTATAATGCCATTGTCCAGTCCCCAGCTCAAGGGAAGAATCCAAGAAGATCTGAAAGATGGTTGTCCAATTTACTGTTCTCAGTCAACCCAGAATGTGGGATATGCAACAATGGGATCATGTTACAGGAAGCCATATTTCAGTTGATATCAGGAAAAGCCTCCTAACTGTTAGAGCAATATGGCAATTGAAACAATTACCTCAAGAGATGGTTGGTGCTCCAACACTGGAGTCATGCAAGAGAAACCTGGAAACCACCTGACAGATATCTTTTGATTTTTATTCCTGCCTTGAGCAGAGGGTGGACTCGAAAGCCTTACAGACACCTTCCAACTTTATTATTCTATGATTCTATAATTGGGTGTCCTTACAAACACTTCGTAAATTATTGCTTCATGGAAGTGCAGCAATACATATTGTGCAGTATAGCAAATTAACATTCTACGGGACAGTTATAAAAATGGGAAAATGTCAAGATATGTAAAAGTTGATAAAACATATGTTATGTATATTTAACAGAATGTGTAAAGAGAATTGTAAAATGGAGGCAGTTAGATTCTGCAGTGTCATGATGTTAATTCACAAATGTTAGAGATAAGTAATCACAGGCATGTTAAGTGATGAAGTGCAGGTGGAACTGATTGTAACATCATGATTTGTAATGGTTAGATCAGATTGCATCAGATTGTTAATTAGTGATTGCATCAGATCTTATGAGTGCTGATTAGTATAAAAAGCACTAGCTTGCCATTTGTAACTTGGGGACTGTTATGGTGAGAACAGTTTACCCCACACTCTGTTTGTCTGTTTGCTATATTGTATATAATGCTTGATTGTTATGCTGTGTATATTTTTGATGTATATATGAATATATGAGTTTTTACTCTATTCATTGTCATTGTCTTTCCGTTAACCTAACTCTGCAACCCTTTATATCAATACTGACATTTTATCTACGTTACTGCTGCACTGCTCTGTGGCAAACACATTTAATTATATATTATATGTAACTGCCCATCCAAGCTAATCTGTTAACAGAAAATCCCAAACATCAAATTATAACTTTGTAAATGAACTTCAGAGCAGTAACGGATTGGGCGAAGACATCGCAGACAGTCTATTCTTGCTCTCTACTAAATTTTGGGAAGTTTAGGTAAACAAGTTTCAAAATTAGGATTTTTGTTTAAAGCAAAATTTTCTTGTCTTCAGATTTAAAACATATTAAATCAACTGAAAAGACCAGTTTTGGCTATCTTGAAAGTGAATGTTTAGTCCTAGGCACTTTTTTTTAAGGGAAACATTACAGGCTTCAAGGGCTGAAATATTATCTCTGAAAAAATAAATCAAAAGAAAAATGGTGACTTCCTTATAAATTGCTTACTAGCACTTTGGTGACTAAGGTACCAAACAAAGTGAAAAACATTTTTGTAGCTTTTGAGCTAGGAAGGGACATCTGAACTTTTGCCTTTTCCAGTTAGGCACAAATTACATGATTCTCAGGAGAAGAACTCACACTTGTATAAAAGCAGTGGCAATTGCTTCCTGTTTGGGTGAAACATGGTTAACTGATTAAAAAAATGAAGTCAGCTTCAGAGATTTTTCTCTTGCTTGGTATCTTTATGCGAATGCTAATGAGCATGAGTGGGGATCCTGTATAGCAGGGCTGTCCAACTTTGAACAGCCCAAGGTCCACTTGAAGCTCCCAAACATCCCCCATGGTTGACTCTTCGAACTTCCAAACGTCCCTGTTGTCTACTTTCAGGGGCATGCACGTGTCAGCACTTCACGAGTGCTCCTTTTTAACAGCAGCAGCAGTAACCAGTAATCACAGAAGTGAGGCACTGGTGTGCTGCAGATCTGCATGCCTGCATGCTTTCCCCCTCTCCCTCCCGCTTTCGTGCCTTCCTTTCTGCTGCCCCTGCTGCCATGGAACCATCTCCTCAGCTACCCCTCCACATGGTGGTTGGCCTGAGCTCGCTGGATGCCGTGCACCAGAAGATCTGCAGCCAGCAGGAGCAGGAAGAAGCTGCCAAGGAGCTCGATGGGCAGCTTCGGGGGGGGGGGGGGCTGGACAAGGAGTGTGCACTGCACGAGCAGGTATACTCCACCACCATGGGATTGAGCTGGGGAGGGGAGAGGATGAGCAGGGGAGGGGAGGACATCAGCAAGCCCTCACCCTCTCCTTCTCCTCCTCACCCCATCTCATTCTTTGGAGGTTTTTAAGCAGAGGCTGGATGGCCATCTGTCGGAAATATTGTGATGGGGTTCCTGCATGGCAGGGGGTTGGACTAGATGGCCCTTGAGGTCTCTTCCAACTCTATGATTCTATGATTCTATGATTATATCCCACAGCCCCCTTCCCAAAGTGGCTCTCTTCCCTTCCCCCATTGCCCACCCTCCCGCTTGGAGATGGAAGGAGGGAGGCCCTGCTTTTTCTTTCCTGGTGGTAGGTAGTGGGGAAGAAGCCTTTCCTCCCTTTCTTATTAATTTTTCCCCTCCACCCCCAAACAAAGGTGAATTCCTTGGCCTGGAGGTGCCGCCTTTGTGGGACCCTCTTCATCCACGCCAGTGGGAGCGGCTCCAGTGTGTGCCTCCTTCCCTGGTGCCTCATCTCCTTCCTTCCTTCCCTTCCTCCCTTCCTTCTTGGAAACCTGCCACCAGGACACCCCACCCCCTTGCGCAGCTTTGTAGGCTGGTGGAGACCTGGCAGGCAACTTCAAACAGCTCCACGGGCTACCAGTTGCCCACAGTCGACGTGTTGTGCAGGCCTGCTATATAGGCTCTCCTGACTGCTACCTTTGGGGTAATCAGCATTCAAGCTGCTGTTTGCTCTTCAAAGAATCTCTCTGTGAAGATTCAGTCATCCAGGTGAGGTTATCCACAAGCTGAATCATGGGAACTGGACTTCTTTTCCTGTTAGGTCCAAATGGTTTGCTACTTGACCAAGTAACTTCTTTAGTCAGGGGAGGATTGGCAGGAGACCTCTGATTTATCCTCCATGTTGGTTTCACTTCAACCTAGTCTGAATAGGCCCATTAGATGGACAATGGCTGAAAGTATGTGTAAAGAATGATATCATTTTCCTGCTGGCAACACGAGCACAATATTGTAAAAAGCAAAAAGCAAAGTGTTCTGCTTATATACTGCCCCATACCACTTCAAGTAGTCTCTGGGAAGTTTACAATTTCAGTTATAGTATGCAGGCTACACATTGGCCCCCAGCAAGCTGGGTACTCATTTTACTGACCTCGGAAGGATGGAAGGCTGAGTCAACCTTGAGCCGGCTACCTGGGATTGAACCCCAGGTTGTGAGTACAGTTTTACCTACAGTACAGGCATTTAACCACTGCGCCATGAGGCTCAGTGTACAGCAATATTGTACAGCAATATGAGGCTATTTCTCAAACTGTGGGTACAGAAGCACAATATCCCATAGTCATAAACTGTTTTTTAAAATTGAATATACGATTAGGAAATAACTTTCCTTGTCTGTATTTTTCCATCTCTCCCTGAAACAACAGAAACAGCTACTTAAGCATCTCTGTTCTGTAGAAACTGTGTGATTGGTCCAGCAAAGCCAGCCATGATCCATATAAACTATAATTCCATTTTTCTGCCTTTTAATTCTGTGTTGAATAATAGAAAAGAAATATCTGCCCAGATTTCAGGCCATTCTAGCAAGTTATTTTATGTCAGAAGGAAGGAAGGAAGGAAGGAAGGAAGGAAGGAAGGAAGGAAGGAAGGAAGGAAGGAA
>JAHTLZ010000204.1:5858838-5870812 GCA_023846285.1 Phrynocephalus versicolor | reverse complement strand
TGATATCCTTCTCTCTGTGAAGCTCAGGAGTACACAAGAAACACAAAGAGCAACATGCTAATTCATCACGAACATACAAAACCTCCTCTGGTGATGATGTTTTTTTTTTTTTTTTTAAATTTGGCTGATTCATGGATCCAAGGAACAGTTTCCATATTTCTTGTTTCCTATGTTGTACCAAAACATGCAAAAAGGAAAACAATTGGTATCAGATATGTGCAAAATTCTTGTGTGTGTGTGTGTGTGTGAGAGAGAGAGAGAGAGAGAGAGCGAGAGAGAGAGAGAGCTCTTCTTTCAGGGTGAATTTGTGGACATTTATACCAAGTACACAAAACCAAAATGGACAACCATTTCCATGCAGCTATGAGGTGTCTAAATGAGTATTCTCTAAACTATTGGCTATTTGAGCAAACAGCATCATATTCATCATTGTCGTGTGCTGTCAGGTCAATTCTGAATTTCTGACTCAGGACAACCATTTCTAAAGTTTTCTACATACCAAATACTCCTAAATGGATCCCTGTTCCTTTCTTTTGAGGGGGCTGTAGGGACTGTGCAATTTCCCCAAGGCCACACAGGCTGGCTTTTCTCTTGAAAGGCAGAGTGGAGAATCAAACTCCTCAAGCAGAGGCCTAACTCACTGAGCTATTTAGCCAGCTTTGAACAGGCACAGGTTGGGCTAATTAGCCATGAGATGAATGAGAATCATAGAATCATAGAGTTGGAAGAAACCTCAAGGGCCATCCAGTCCAACCCCATTACAGTATTTCCGACAGATGGTCATCCAGGCCTCTGCTTAAAAACCTCTAAAGAAGGAGACTCCACCACCCTCCGTGGCAGCATATTCCACTGCCGAATAGCTCTAACCATCATGAAGTTCTTCCTAATGTTCAAACGGAATCTCTTTTCCTGTAGTTTGAAACCATTGCCCCGAATCCTAGTCTCTGAAGCCATGGAAAACAAACCTGTTCCCTCTTCAACATGACATCCTTTCAAATATTTAAACATAGCTATCATGTTGCCCCTCAGCCTTCTCTTTGAAAAGCTAAACGTTCCCAGTTCCCAAAGCCATTCCTCATAAGACATTTCCTCCAGACTTTCAACCATCCTGGTCACAATATGGCCACTTCCTGTCACCTTGCATTGTCCCTTCCCTTTTGCCTTCTTGCTATGCTGCAATATGTTAGAAGCCAATATGACAGGGATTCTTCGGTTAGACATAGCTTCCTATTCCGTCCAAAAGCTGAAGATCAAAGCTTGACCTCGGTCCATGTTTCTGTTTTCATATATTTTCATTTCATGTCTTTTTCTTTTTCTTTTTCTTTCTTTTACTTTCTTTTTCTTTCTTTTTCTTTCTTTCTTTCTTTCTTTCTTTCTTTCTTTTTGCAAAAGACACCATCCATAGTTTTTCTGGTTGACATGCAACTGGAAGCTAATTGGAGACTTCTGAGCAGTGTCTTGAAAAGTTCCGTTTGGGTCTAAAACTCTCCGAACTCTCCAACTCGTGTGCCTACTGGGATGAGTAGTCCAAAATAATACCTTTGACAAGCTTTGCTGCTGAGTTTAATGACAGTATATTCAGAAGGGAAAAGGCCGTATGCGTAGGCAAGAAGCACATCCCTGTCTCAACTATTAAACTGAGATATGATCACCTGAACACTGCCATTGTCTTTATATGATTATATTCCTGTACATTTCCCGCACAACTCAATAAATAACAGTTAGGAACAGCTGGAGACTGCGCTACTCACCAAGCATCCTGGGTTATTCATAGCTCTTTAGAAAGTGCGGAGGAGAAAAATCTTAAACTCCCAATGACTGAATTTTAAAATAAGCCAGCGGGGGGATGTTAATGCGGCTTATTAATAATTTTTATGCATCATCAAGTGTCAGTGTTGTGCGCCATACAAGCACAGGTAATAAGAACATACTTCTTTGTTGAAAGGAACCTATCCATCCATTGGCTTTTCATTTTTCATCAAATGCGAGCACTCTTATTACTGCTATTTATTCATTTTGTATGGCACTGGTGGCATGCACGAGGCTCTGATGATCTCATTAGTTCATACAAAGAACGGATTTCCAAGAAAGATAAAGGAGCAGAAGATAGTGTCCCCCCCTCTTCTTAAGTGCAAATCTCATTGGTCCCTTTATTCATTGCCCAAGCCTGAGTATTAAACTTTCTGATCTGATACACTTTTATTCAGAAATAGATCTCATTAACTTCCATGGTGTGAAAATCCAATGGGGAAAGATACTTCAATGGGGAAAGATACTTCAGCTAGGTAAGCTCGTGACTTCCTGATGTTCTGCACCACAATAACCCATGTTTGCGGAAACCAACGGAAATCACGACTTGATTTTAGGCTGGTACTCCTACAGACGTCAGGTAAGGAAGAATGAATTTTTGGGATGATTAGCTCCACCACCTGTAGAGAAACCCCCCCTAGGGAGAATTGTGGCCCCAGGTACCTGTATGGGCAAGGCCTTCGGGAATCATTAAACCTCTCTATCTGAGTGGGGAGGCCCTGGATGAAACAAAATGAATTCCATAGCTTAAGCCCATATAATCAGGAAGCCAGCTTGGTCTGAATCTCCCCTCAGGTCAGCCAGGAAGCCTGTGAGAGAGGGTTGCAGGACAAATAGCTGCCTGTGACCCTTAGATAAGCTCTCCCCCCACCCATGGAATTCAGGTTATGTGACCAAAGGCCACCAACCATCCTTTGCCTTCCTCTGTCCTGTGGTCAATGATTAATTATCCCTCCCTCCCACTTGTGTGTTGTCTTGTTTACCACTCTTAATAAAGAGCCTCAGCCCAGGCTAGCAGGGAGAAGCAGCACAAGCTGAGAGCATTTAGTTCACCTAGACCAATGTGTCATCATTCCTACAACCACCACCACTATCTTTGAACTCCAGAGATGGAAGGGACCCTAAGGATCATCATGTCCGGCACCTCTCAATGAGGCCCAGTGCAGAATTGAACTCCCGACCAGACCTGTCAAGTGTCCTATATTGGGCGGGATTTCACATATTTTACTGTTCTTTCCTCTTCCTGGGTGATCCTTTCCCCCAGAAATGTTCCTCTTTTTTACATTGGCCAGTGGCGGGCCTTCAGATTCCAGCCAGGGCTGCTGGAAGTGCGAGCCCCCGGTTCCTCCCGAGTGGAAGAGCAGCAGCCTTGGAGATGCTTCAGTCTGCCTCCAGCACCCACTCCTTTCCCTTCCCCTGCCAGGTAAACAGAGAAGGCAGTGGTGAAGCCATGGTACACGAGGCCTTCCCCTCCTCTCACAGAGATGAGAGGGCAGACTCGTCCAAGCTCTTGCTCATCTGTAGAAGCAACTCGTCCAAGCTCTTGCTCATCTGTAGAAGCTAAGAGAGGGCTCAGAAGCATTGCCATGGCCGTCTCTGTGATCCCCCCTCAGCCCCAGTCATGGTGGGCGAGGGCCAGAAAGTTTGGACACCCCCGCTCCCAACTTCGCCGTCCTCAAGTGCCTGAGGGGCCTGGGCCTACAGCTTGGGCTGCCACCAGGAGGATGACTGCACACCACTGACTGGGTTGGCACATGGAGGAGAGGAGCTGCCATGTCTGCCCTGTGCCTACCCACCTGCTCAAATCAAATCCTGTGCATGGAATTTTCCCTGTGCTCAGGTAAGTGAGGCAGTGTAGTTCCCGTCTGTCTACCAAGCCCACTAGGAGGTGTCAGCCGGTGCACCTGAGAGCTCTGTGTTGCTGTGAGAGAAGAGGACACCTCTAGCAGTCAAGCCGGGATGGGGAGTGGAGAGGAGGGGGAGCTGCACCTTTTATCTCCAAGATGCCCCCCAATAGGATTCTCCTGCCTCCCTGCCTGCATCAGTCATGCAGTCACCTGGAGCAACTCTTTAGGGATGCCATGAAAAAAAGCTGCAGCATGGTTATGTGTTTAATTCAATCATTATTGTCTTGTAGTTTTACTGCCTGGATGGAGGAGAAGCGTCAGTGGCATTTTCTCAGGCTCTGATACCACCACTCTCATTGGACAAGGGGTGGGATGGCTGTGCAGCCTCAGGTAGCCAATTGCGTTGGGTCAGCCCTGGCTATCGGACCCTAGTTTGCTAGTAGCTTGTTTTCCGTCAACCGGATGCTGGCAGCGGGAGTGGGAGGAGGTGTGTGCATGCACATGGATGTTTGGATTTGTGTTTTTGTGCATGCAGGTGCTAGCTCACATGCACACACACATTACACCTCCAGTCCCAGACACCGCTGGGTAAAACTTGACAGCTGTGCTCCCAACCTCTGGCTCTGGAACCAGAGACCTAAACAATCCACCAACTTTGGTGGATTGTTTGGTCGGTTTTTAGGGTCTCTATATTAATCTTACTTAAAATGAAAGCAGCAACAACCTCTCCATTTTGGTTTGCCTTCTTCCCTGCCAATCATCTGTCAGGTCACATTGCAAGACTTTAAATGCTCTTTCACCACAGAAATACATGTATGTTTTACTTCATCCCCCCCCCCCCCATGCATATTTATCTGCATTTTTTACCCAAGCAACACAAATCTTCCTCATTGACTAAGTGTTTTGGTTGAATTGTTCTTTTCTTTTTAAAGCAGTTCACACTTCACAATATGCAAGCATTGTTCTCTGTGTGTTTTATTTATAGGAAACAGTCTCAGGGCTTCCTTTTTCAGTTTTGGAATTTTTGGATAAATTCCTCTAGCTGTGAAGCAGGAGTACAGATATTCACAGAGCAGAATAGCGTCAAGTTCACCCTTCCCCCACTCATTAATCGGCCCTTACAGTTTTGATAACTCACTCAGAGACCTTAATAGTACAAAGACTAAAAAAACCCCAACAACTTATTTTTATTTGCAGCTGTGACCAGATTAAATAGCAAATAGAAAATTTTCAAACTGACAAAACATGTTGAAGCTTGCAGAAACAAGAGTCAAGAGACTCAAGAAAAGGAAAGATCACTGAGCTCTGATGTGGGGCTCTCTTTGCATTCACTGGTATGGAAGGAATGATTGGTTCGTGCTGGATAGATGGACAGTTATCCCAGCCCAGAAAAATCCCTCCCAGCCACACCTACTAAAGGCAGCATGTGAGGTTCTAAAAAGCCCAACCTCCCTAATGTGTAAATTCTTCTGGAGATGTATCCTTCTCATGGTGCAGTGGTTAAATGCCTGTGCTGCAGCTAAAACTGTGCTCATGACCTGGGGTTCAATCCCAGGAAGCAGGCTCATGGTTGACTCGGCCTTCCATCCTGCCGAGGTTGGTAAAATGAGTACCCAGCTTGCGGGGGGGGGTAATGTGTTGCCTACATACTGTAATTAAAACTGTAAACTGCCGAGAGACTACTTGAAGTGGTATGGGACGGTATATAAGCAGAAAACTTTGCTTTCTTCTGCCCATGACACAACTAATCTTCCTCTGAGACAGTTGATTCTAACAAAAATTGTTTTCTGTCCTGCTTGAGACAGTGGCGGAACTGCTTCTAGACAGGAGAAGTCACTTTAATATGCATTCACCTGAAGAGAGGCCTGTTAGGCCAGTTTAATAAACATAATTTAAAAATCTGATCTATTACCAGGATTCATCCAAAAATCAAAGAAACAAGATCCTTTTGCACAAAGGTAACTGAAATAAGGTGGACCCTTGTATAACAAACAGTTTGTATACCTGTAACATAAAATCTATACAACATAAAAAAATTCTGGAGATACGGGAAATTTGCTTAACAGAACCATCTCTGAGGCAAATCTGTACAACATAAAAATGGTCGTGATTAGGGATTACTCTGTTTTCAATGCATTCCTATGGGAAATTTGTATAAAGGAAAATTTGCTTAACATAATTTGCAATTGGAACAAATTAATTCCTTTATACAAGGTACCACTGTAATTCTAACTGGATAAGTCCAGCACTATAAGTGCTGCATCAACATCACAAACATCATCTTAGAGAAAACATAAAATTAAACAAAATTAAATTAAAATGATAAAATTAAAACAAAAACTCTTTCAAGCTTTTAAATTGTTGTCATATTCATTATGAGTTGTCTATGTAAGTACATGATAGGTCTTTTCCTCAACAACAACACCCCACAGCTCTGCACCAAAACACAGTTCTATTTATTATTCATACATGGTTATAAGCAGCAACCAAGTGCATTTTGCATTTCTAAAAACTCAGACACCGATTAATGACCCAGTGCTATGGTCCTAATGCATTCTTTCAAGCCAATTAGTCCTCATATTTATTGTAATTCCATATTCTAATGTGAAAAGTTGATTTTGCAGGAACGAGGAGGTCTAGAGGTTAAGTATGTCAACTGTAAAATATCTACCAGGGGTAAAGAGAAGCTGATTGCTTTGGTAATTAAAAAAGGAGGTCACAGAAAATAGGTTTCATGGCAATCGCAAGAAGCCTCAAAACTCATATCGGCAAAAGTTATTGGATCTGTTCCTGACACTGGGGGTGAAAACCAAGAAAAGGATTTGGCTTATGTTGAATAAGAGTACAGAACAGTTTTGTGTAGGGTATTTTATATAAACAGCATATATATTCTTCAGAGTTCCATATCTATGGATCATTCGATGATTCTTTTTTTATTAGCCATGAAGTTTTTTATTTATTAATTTTAATTAGAGATTTCCCCCCTGCCTTTCTCCTTGGAAAAGGACCCAAAGCCATTTACGGTAATGAGGGACAACATAAAGTCCAGTACAATTTGGGGGGCCTATCACACGAGGGAAAGAGGAGGTTAATAATAACAGCCGTGTTTATTTCTGAAGTCATCACATGACTGAAAATGTGGTTCCCGCGTTCTCATGGACGTGGTTAAAGTAACCACATTTTACATGCCCCCCACATCATTATCCTGCACCTAGAAGCTCTGAGGGGAACTTCTGGAGGCTGGGGAGCAAGGCTGGTGCTGTTGAGAAACAAGGTGGGTGGGCGGGCGGGCGAGAAGGTGTGTGTGCGTGCGTGCGTGCAATGGTGTGTGTGTGTGTGTGTGTTTGTGTGTGTGTGTGTGTGTGTGTGTGTGTGTGTGTGTGAGAGAGAGAGAGAGAGAGAGAGAGAGAGAGAGAGAATAAAGATATTCCAGCGCTGGCAGGAGCCAGTAACAATTGCCATGCCCTTCACTTCCGCGCTGGCTCTCAACCTGGTGCTGCCACCGCTGAGCCCTCCTCAGCCTCTCCTGAGGCAGCCACCAATGAGGGGCTTCCTCATTGATGGCCCTTGAGTGAAAGCCTGCCAATGCCTTGCTTTTTCCACTCCAGGTTCCCTGTCAGTCGCTCGCTCACTCGCCAGCCTCAGGATTCCCTTTCACTCCTTCGCTGAGAAAGAAGTTCCCTCTTCTTTCACCATGTGCACACCCTTGTATGGCGACTAGAGATGGGCACGAAACGAACAATTCTTCGTTTCCGTTTTTGTTTTTTCATTTCGTTATGTAACAAAACGACAAACAAATTTTGTCTCTAAAATGAAACGAAATGAACAGAAACACTGGAAATTTTGTCGTGCGTTTCATTTCCCTTACTGCAATATGAGTGAATTGCTTAAAATCCTAAAAAAATCACAAAAAATTGAAATAAATGGTAACGAAATGGTAATGAAACGAATGAAAATGAAAACGATTTTTTGCAAAAATTCGCGAGAAATGGAAACGAACCGAAACAGACCCTCCAAACGACAAACGACAACTGAAATGCCATTTTTTTTATTCGTGCCCATCTCTAATGACGACAGAGTCCCTGGCTGGCAAGGATTTCACCCGGCCACCTTCAGAGCTCCTGGCTGCCACCAGTTGGCCTCAGAAGAGGTGACTTGTCCTTTTCATCCTTGTCCTGTAAATGAACCTCCTCCTTCTCCTCCTCCTCGCCCTAACTTGCCGGGCTGTCTCCCAAGCAAAATATCGAAGAGACATCAGTCAAGGGAAACAGTAAGATAGAATGTTTCCGATCCGCGTAACAGGTAAACCAACACCAATAAGGGAAAAATCCCGGGGTTTCTGTGCCCCCACTAACATTAGCCTCTTCTAAAAACGTGCGTTTCAAACTGCACCAAAAATTCCCACCCTCCACCTTGGTTCTTGAAAAACTCACTGAAACCCGGATAGGTGGGTGTTACAAGATTTATTCTGGATTTTAAAAAAAGAAAAACACTAATGGGGGTGGGGCACAATTTTTGGAGCCGGTTTATCAGTAAATTAGATCTAGATTTTAAAGACCATGGGATAGAGCCCTAAGACATATTCAAGTTTGAGAATAGGGAATTGAGGGACATCTTACAGCATTAAAAGACAACATTAGAGCTGCAAGATAACGTGAGCAGTTAAAGAGAAAGTAAAAATTCCATGTATTCATGCACGGTAGACCATCCAAAAATTATGGGGGATGGAGAATAACATTGAAAACATAGTGTCAATACAATCACACAAGGGAGATGTAAATATAAAGTTACAAGTGATTATAAACACAAAGTCTGTGTAATCATGTATGATAGAGTCATATTGTGTACAGTTCTGGTCACCATACTTGGAAATGGAAATGGAAAAAGTGCAGAGGAGGGCAACCAGAATGATTCAGGGACTGGAACACTTTCCTTACCGTCTGAGGCTGCAACGGCTGGGCATCTTCACTCTTGAACGATGGCGCCTAAGAGGTGACCTGATTGAAGTTTATAAAATCATACACAGTGTGGACAAAGTAGATAAGGAAAAACTGTTTTCCCGAACTAGGGGGCACTCCATGAAACTTCTGGGTACTGGATCTCAAACAAATAAGAGAAAGTACTTTTTCACCCAGAGAATCACTGGTCTATGGAACTCCCTGCCAGAAGAAGTGGTGACAGATTTGACAGCCTTGACAGCTTTAAGATATGATTGGACAAGTTCATGGAGAACAAGGGTATCCATGGCTATCATTATGGATGCCTAAGGACAACCTCCGGGTTGGAGAGATAGGCAGGATATCTCTCAATGCCAATTGCAGGGAATTGTAAACAGGTGAAGACATCTGTTTGAGAATACCCTGAAGCAAATGGTGAGCCACTATGTGAGACAGAATGCTGGACTGGTTGGGCTGTGGGCTGTTCCAGCAAGACTGTTCTTATGTTCTTATATAAAGACACATAATAGGTAGTCCATCATTCCTTTGCATTATAAGGTTGTACTAAAAGGAAATGGGCACTTACCATGGTTTAAAGATTTGGCATGGGTCAGTGGATAGGGCCCACCGGAGATTCCACTCCCTGCTTTCTCCTGTGGGTGCTTCCTCAAAAACAGTGCCACAGGCTTGCCTGCACAACACCTGTGAGTCTGATTTGTCAAACCACAGCAAACCATGGCAAATGGTCATTTCTTACTACAGTAGCTAGAGACCATCCCTAAGCAATAGGCCCTGCATGTGGTAACTCATTGTCCTAGAGCAGTGCTTCTCAGCCTGTGGGTCCCCAGATGTTCCTGGACTGCAACTCCCAGAAATCCTTTCCAGCACAGCAAGTGGTGGAGGCTTCTGGGAGTTGCAGTCCAGGAATATCTGGGGATCCACAGGTTGAGAAGCACTGTCCTAGAGCAGTGATGATGAACCTTTTAGAGAACGAGTGCCCAAACTGCAATTCAAAACCCAGTAATGTTTTGTTTTTTGTTTTTTGCAGTGCCAATACAGTAATTTAACCTGTATTCAGGTGGCTATGAAGGGGTGGTGTCGGGTGTCCACAGAAAGGGCTCCGAGTGCCACCTTTGGCACCCGTGCCATAGGTTCGCCATCACTGTCCTAGAGTGTCCCACTTTTTGCCCCTTGAGGGTGCCTGTTGTTAAATATGGAGTTCTCTAAGGTTCGGGTGGCATTTTTCAGGACTCACCTTGCTTTCCAGAATCTTTGGATGAAAAAGATGGATGAATTCCACACAAACTCCAAGCCTGACTTCTCAAGGCCATGCAAAGCTGGTCACTTAAGAAACCGCAACAGTTTCATTATGTCCTGGGTAGTTCATATCCCCCAGGATACAGATGAGTCTTTTCCTATTACTATATCTTTAGAGGTTGATAGCTAGTATATCTTTGACATGTGAGGCACCTGCAGTGTAAATAAGTATGTACTGCAGACTCCCTTTAGCAACATGAACTAGGAATGTGCATCCTTGTTTGTTGTCCTTTCAAGCACAAGGACAAAGAATTGGAAAAAAGTTTTGCCTTACCAGTGAGTGAGGACTGTCGCAGATTTTCTGCTCCTCTTGGTAGATTTCCAGTACTTGCAGGAAGGTTTTTTTCCCACCCATGATATTAATCTCCACAAGTGACCATTGTGCAATTTCCCCTCAAGCTGACTTCTACCTTATTGACGAATTTGAAGCATTGGCCCGGTCGCCACCGTGGGGCTCCAGCTAATGACAGTTAGGCTGAAGCCCTTTAAAACGGCTCCCAGGCACCAAATCTGGTGCCTCTGGGACCCAGGGGAGTCACCCACCCGCCCACCTCCAGCTGAGAAGAGGCCCAGAAGCCAGGACTGAGAGGAAGAGGCGGGAAGCACCGGAGTGGTGGCGGGGACCCACCACCTCCATCTCCCCCTTCTGGGCTCCGGCAGTAGCAGCAGCGGCTAAGGCGCCTTCCCAGCTGGGCAGCCCACCACCTCTTCCTTCTCCTCCTGGGCTCCAGCAGCAGCAGTGGTGGAAGCAATGGTGGCCAGCAGGTAAGAGAGACTTTTTACAGTGAAACAAAACAGTTGGTTGAACAACAACAAAAAAGACACTGTTTCATTTTATCTGTAATGGAATGCTGCTTCCTCATTGCGTTACCTAATGAAACAACGGAACACGTTTTCGTTTTTCATTTTGTGCCCATCCCCAGGAACATTGTCTCCGGCTCACCCTAGTGGCTACTTCTAGCAAATACACCTTGGGGAAACTTACAAATTCCTATTTCTGTGTTCTTTTTAATTTAATATTTACTACAGTGGATAAGTTAATCCACAGATGCTGATTCAATTGATGGGGGGGGAATAGAATTTCCCTATTATAAACAATACCATGGACTACCACTTCGGAAGGAAGGAAGGACAGAAGGAAGGAAGGAAGGAAAGAAGGTACAATTCATCTAAAGTAAATTATATCCTGGCACACGAGCTAACACCTTTTTCCTGATTACATTTTTCTGCAATCAGTTACTTTAACAACCTCACACATTTGCATATGACTCAAAATGAAATCCTGCCTGGAAAAGAGATAGAGGTGATAGCTGTTTATTGCAAGCAGATCAACAAAACAAAATGATGCTTACTCTTTGCCTGCAACTGTGATTGCTACATGGACTTACAATAGAGTCTGGAAATTAATTTCTGCGATGTAGGAACAGTGGTTGGCATTTATCAAGTTTAGATTTATATTTCCATGTCAAGCCAGCTGGAAAATTAGGTAAAAAGCTAAGGCTTCCTTGAACAACCAGATGCTCCATCTCAGCCAGCTTGTCAATGGCCAATAAATTACACATGCATACACAGAGAGATGTTATTTTGTTACCAAGAATTGGTAGCATAATCTTGAGCAAATCTGGTAGGGTGGGTGAAGAATGTTATTTTTTATTCCATGAGCAGCCTACATTGTAAAATGCCATTAGTATTTTAATCCAAACAGCTCAGTCTATTAACAAGCACAACTTTTACCACACCATCCTGAACATACAATCCTTTCATAGCAAAATCTAAGGAGGGACAGGTTCCCGAGTACTTAAAAGTGAGACACCAGATAATATCTGGATGTCGAACATGGAATGCAGAGGACTGATCAGATGTCAAGAAATGCCTGCCTGCCTGCCTGCCCACCCTCCCACCCGCCTCTCCGCCCACCTACCTACCTACCTACCTATACCTACACACACACACACACGCACGCATGCACGCACGCGCGCGCACACACACACACACACACACACACACACACACACACACATACATACATACATACATACATACATACATACATACATACATACA
>JAHTLZ010000204.1:5834573-5848885 GCA_023846285.1 Phrynocephalus versicolor | reverse complement strand
ATCATCATCATCATCATCATCATCATCATCATCATCATCATCATCATGTTCAATTTTCTTTGAAGAAATTATTCTGCTTTGAGGATGATAAGATTTTCATAACCTTCCTCCATTTGATTTTGGTAGTTGTGTGATGAACAGTGAAAAAATTGCTCATTCCGTGCCATGTTCTATTTGCCCACCCAGATCAAAATAACAAGATGACACCAAGTTTTGGTTTTTAGCAAGGGCCACAATTTATTAATAACATTGGTTAACTTTTTACTATTATTAGGTAACTGGGATCTAAAGAGGGCTTGTGCTGTGACGCAAGTGTTAGCTGGAGTAGATGTTATAGGTTCTCGGTCCCTCGCCTTTCTAAGAGATTCATCAGGCATGTGGTATGATGCTGCGGGTGAGATGCCTTGCCAGTACTTAAGCATCCTTACCCCACTGCATCTCATTAACCATCATCAGCCCTCTTTTAGGTGACTGGGCCTGATGTTTAGGTGGACCTATTACTAGTTCTATGTTTACTAATTATATACGAGGACTGCTGAGGGACCTACTGGAATTAAGAGACCACTGCGCTACCCGCCGTTGTGACTGGTATGGGGAATTTTGGTAATGCCCACGTGCACATTGAAGATGGTGGGATGGTCGAAAACACGCTGCCGCTCCTGACCAATTTGACTGGGAGTCAAAAATTTCCAGCCAGCCTTGAAGCGACCAGCAAAGCTTCATCATCCTCAATGTAATGGAATTAGGATGATGGGACATAGTGTGATTTATACAGCTCAATATTAACTGCATATTTTCAGTCTAGCCATAATAAGCCAAGTTAGAGAAAATTGGACAGCTACTATTGGTCAATTGGTCAATTGGTCAATTGTATCACATGGCATCTCAAAGATTATCAGAGCTGGAAAAAAGAAAAGTTTATACTTAAGTCTAGGAGAGAGAGGCCTTCTTAGAATCCGGCTTCGAGATGTAGCCAGCTAGAGTTAGTCCTAGCCAGCCTAGGCATTGTAATTTTTCATAGTATTAAGATAGTGAGAATATCATAGGCTTTATTATTTCCAGGCAATATTATATGATTGTATCTGATAAGCATTTTTATATTTTCTATTTATTTTCATTGATTTTTATGAGTGGTTTTCTTCATTTTTGTAACTTAGAATAGTGAATAAAGGGATTTCATTAATTTGATGCTCTCAGGCCATTTGTTTTCTTTAAAAGAACTCACAGGAACTCAGGCAATTCTCGGCCAGAGATGCTCCTACCCCTGAGTTTTGTTACACTCAATATAGGGTGAGAGGGAGGGGGGTCCAGAGGCTGCACAGGCTGGGGCTGGAGAGCGCACCCATGCCTTAAATAGGCGTGCTCCCAACGCCCACAGCTAGAGATGGGCACGACTCAGAAAATTTTTTCGTTTTCGTTTTCGTTTTCGTCTAGGGGTCCGTTTTGGCTCGTTTCTGTTTTCGTGAGCTAATTTTCAAATTTTTTTGTTTTCGTTTCGTTATGTAATGAAAATGAAAAATGAAAACGAAAACGCAAAATTTTTCGTTTCTTCCCATTTACCTCCATTAAGTGCTTTCCCAGTAACGAAAAACGAAAATTGGCTCAAAATTAGTCATTTCGTTTCCGTTCCCGTTCCATTTTTGAACCGTTTTCCGTTTTCCGTTTCGTTACGTAACAAAAACGAAAAACGAAAATGGAAACAAAAATTTCGCTAAGTCGTGCCCATCTCTACCCACAGCCTATGCAAACGACGCTCAACTCCAGTGTCTCATTCAGCTGGGCAGCAAAGAAACCCCGCCTCCAACACAAGTTTGACGTGGATCCACCAGTCTCCCAATAGAAATTTCCTAGCAAATCCTACCCTGAGATTTCCCAGCTTCCCTAGAAAATGAGACTATGTCTTCTCCCCTTCCTCTCTTTTCTTGCCTGCTGGTGTATGCAGGATACAGCAAAATTCTTTTATGAGCCCTGCCAAACTTAGCCAGGTTCCCAGGTCAGTGGATGATCCCTCCTCTATTCCTTGATCCATTTGTCCAACACCTACTGGTTATGACAAAGGAGGATTTATTGATTACAGAACAGGGTTTTTTTAGGAATAGAGATGGGCACAAACTTAAAAAAAAAGAACCAGGAAGTTAATTTCACTGGTTAAAATCACTGGTTAATTTCACTTGGTTAAATCGGTGATTAAACCATGTTAAATCACTGGTTTGTTGGTTCAGGTTTGCCCAAACCAAAAACCATGGACCACCACAACCCCCTTTTTGGGGGGTATTACTCATTTCAAATTAGGAGTTGTCAGAGGTCAAGCATGCATTATTTATCCAGCCATTGCAAAGCATCACCTAGCAATACACCTACCAGTTTTATCAAAATGCTAAGTTTTCTTTGCATGTCCTTTGAAAGAAAACAAGCAAAGTGGCTGAACACTGAATCACCTGCAATATAAGATCCCTGCAACCTCTGTACATTAATAAAAGGTATTTCTAAATGTTGTGAAAAATCCAGTACATGACTACTGAATTTCTATCTCCAACGTAATGGTCAGCACTATTACACTACTTAGTGTAATAAAATACATCAAAAAGGCCCATGTTTGAGAATGTTGACAATACATTCCTCAAGGAAAACACTCGTCTTACAAATAGCTTCCCCCGTCCCCAATTTTTGTACAAATATGTTAAAACCAAAACCAAATATATTCTCCACATCAACACTCCTTCCGCAAGCTTTCAGAGTAAGGAGAAGCCCGTTATTAGACTAAATAAGGTCCTCATTGATTTTAATTGAGTTCTACTGATTTATACACAAGCTAATTATTCTGAATTGACTTCTATTGATTTGTGTCTAATTAGATTCAAGTAAAAGCTCTGTGATTTGCATTGAACTGCTTAAATTGAGCTAGCTAATTGCATTGGTCTGAACCTCTCCAATGCGAGTGGTATTCAGAGAATGAACAAAAACTGTCTCTGTCTGTCTCTGCCCCCGTCTCTCTCTCTCTCTCTCTCTCTCTCTCTCTCTCTCTCTCTCTCTCTCTCTCTCTCTCTGATTGTGTATATGTGTATATGTGAGAGTCTATGGAAAAATTACTTGATCCAAAAAATATGGTAAAGGAAACTCTGTCTTATTAAAGGAGTTTTGACTGTATTTGATGGTCATTAGATAGATGTGAGAAATAATTATGAAGTGCCACAATGGAGATCCTTCTTATAGTTCAAAATGTAGATAAAGCCACTCAAGAGCATCATAGATTCACATAATAATGGAGCCCAAAAGGTTATCAAGCCTAAAGCCCTGCACAATGCTGGAGTCCAAATCAAAATATATCAGGCACATGGTTGTCTAATTTACTGTTGAATGTCTCCAGCACTGGAGAAATAAAATGAAAGTGGCAAAGTCCAAGTCCATACAAAATCTTGGAAGCTTGGATACCTGAACAGGTCCACTTGAAAACAATGTCACACACAACTGGAAAGTGAGGTCAGGAAAAAAGAACATCTGTCTGGCTGCAATGATGACACAATTCTATATGTGGAGTCACTATCAAGGAGGATTTTTCCAGGTGCTGAATACCTTCAGGAGATCTGACCTCAGTTCTCAAACCTCTCTCTCTTTCTCCTTCATCCATGCTGATTTCATGGTCAATTTGCAGTCATGATTATCAGAAGCCAGGCTTTCTTTCCTTGTTTGTTTTCAGATGCCCCCTTTTAATAAATGCTGTGCCCTATTTAAATAGGGTTCAAGAAAGTTATAGCCAAAAGGTTACTGATGGGCACTTCGACTTAGAGAGAGTGATTTATATCTAAAATAATCTCCTTTTCCAGTTATTTTTCTATGTTTTTTTTTAAAAAGTCTGATTTTCTGGAGCACTGTTTCTATGTAACAAATTTACACAATAGCAGGCATCTGGCTGAGCATGTTAACTGCTGCTTGGGGTTGAGAACTCAAAGAACTGTTGGTGATCAGGTTGTAGCCTCAGTCATCAGCTTGCTTAACTGGCAGGGGCAAAAGGGGAGAGAAGTAACCCTCCACCCCCAATGAGGAAGGCAACCATGCTCATTGGGCCAGGGGATGATTAATCTCCCTTTTATATGTTAGGTGTGGTTTAGTAGATAGAATGGAAGACTCTGGACTAGACAGGGGCACGAAACAGAATTATTCCATTTTGGACACCTACCTTCAAATCCTTGATAAATGATGTTCACTGGAGGGTAGAGTTGGTAACCCATGCTTTGAACATCTCACACACTTTGAGATTGAGATTAGGGGTTATCTCTGTCTGTAATGATTCTCAGTCATTCAAGTGAGGTTATTTGGAAGCTGAGTCATGGACTCCTTTTCTTGTTAGACCAAAAACATTTCGCTATTCATCCAAGTAGTTTCTTCTGTCTCATGAAGGTTGGTAGGGTACCTCCAGTTTATCCTCCATGTTGGTTTCACTTCACTCTGAGTAGGTTCCTTAGATAGACAATGGTTGTGTGTGTGAAAGTCACACCTCTGCAACCTTTCCCACACCCATTCTAACACAAACAAGGTACGGCGGATAAAAAACTTGTTGATACCCTGCTGATGGAATGCTGTCCCTATGGAAGTCCACCTGATGCCTCTTTTTTTTGGTCACCTGAATACCCAAAGACTTAAACAAACAGAGAGCTCAACTTTAAATCTTATGTTCCATAAAAAACAAAAAAAAAACAAAAAAAAACAAAAAACACATATATTAAACAGAACTAGCTTGCTATTTCAAAGTCACATGATTCTTTTAAAACATATTATTTTGTTTTTATTTTAATAACTGTTTTAAAATAATAGTATGGCTTAAGAAGCTGGTACTGCTGTTTCTCTTCTCAGCGTCAAGAATTGTTTGTGTTGCATTCAGCTTCCTCCTTTTTTGAGGTTTATAATTCTATTTTAATGTTACTGTAAGCCACCCAGAGAACCTATTTACTGGGCAGATCATAAATACCTAAATAATAAATAAACAATAGGATGCACTGCACTTAATTGTTAATGTTCCTAAATTATGTCTTCTCCTCCTTTGAGGTTTCAGAGAACTACAAAAGAATCTGTTCTAGATTTCTGACATACAGATTGATACATTTACCAGGAATAATGCAATTTCATTTCAGGTCACGTACAAATCAGCCCCAGAAGCACTTAAAAGATTTAATTTCAGACTGTATTCTACTCATGCACAATTCTCCTCCATGTAAAAGAAAGATTTGCAAGCAAGTCTATATTATCAGTTATTAAGCTCAGACAATTAGAAGCTCATTTAGTGATTCCTGCATGGATCCGTGTCAGAGTTCATCTTTCTTACCAGAGCCTAAGGGAGAAATCAATTCTTGCGCTTGGAAGATCGGAAAAGGGTTCTCCCTCCTTGCTTTAGCACTGTGCTTCTGATGACTGTGCTTCTGATGAAATATATATATTTCAGAAAGTTGCCTAATTTAAACTTATAGACATATATGAAACATAGGCGAAATTAAAAAACAATTAAAATGTTAAGATAATTAGACTATTTTTCACCAGAAGAGGCTACTTCAAGAGCGTTATAAGATTGCACAGACAAATTGCAAAGCTAGAAATGACAGAGTTGCAAAATTAATACAATAGCCGTTATGTAAATGTCTTAAAAAATTGGCATTACAATTTCAGGGGGCATGTCTTTCTTCTTTCTTTGTATCAGAGCACTGCACCATTTAAAATTATGGACTTATATGAAATATAGGCAAAATTATGCACAAATTAATGTGTTAAGATATTTAAACAGTTTTTGACCGGATGTGGGCTATTTCCAAGCATTTGCTAGATCTTTTTTTTTTTTTTGTAGACATGGTGGGGCATAATTTGCATGCATTTAAGTGCTGTACAGATTGAATTTCTCCACAGTCACAGAAAAATTGTCCTGTATCCAATCCAATATATTATTATATATTATTATATATTACATAATACATATATAATATAGTATTATATAATACTACAATACTGTAATATAATATATACAGTAATACTGTGGTTTATGAGCATAATTTGTTCTGGAAGCATGCTTGTAAACCAAAACACTCTTATATCAAAGCAAATTTCCCCATAAGAAATAATACAAACTCAGATGATTTGTTCTGGGGCCCTATACACCACATACTGTACATTAGAGATGGGCACGAATTGAAAAAATGATGTTTTGTTTTTTGTTTTTTGTTGTGGGTCCGTTTTGGTTTGTTCTTGTTTTTTGTGTATTTTTTGAAAAAAATTGTTTCTTTTTTTTGTTTGTTTTTCATTTTTACCCACTTTCTGCGCGATTTAAAGCATTTCTGTGCGCGGACGTCCCCCAATGCCCCAGACCAGAGGGAAAACACTAAAAAAATGATGCTGGCAGAGACACAGTATAGACTAGGTATGCAGGGAGGCTGCAAAGGCAGCAGCAGGCATTGCCCAGGGCGTAAGGCAGCCACAGAGTGACTGCACTGCGGGGCAGGGGAGGGTACTCACCAAGAGGAACACACACACACAGGGAGTCTGCAAGAGAAAACTCTTCTTTCTCTCCCCTAAGAGCCAGGCTGCGCCAGCAGGAACACACAGACACACAACTGCCTGGCTGGCCTAAATTAACTAACTAGTCGCAGAGACAACAATCCCACCCTAACTCCCACCGCTGACTGCAAGGAGAACGGGGGCTGCCAAAACTTTTTATGCCCTCTGTGTCTGCCACACCTACCCAGTCTGCAACCTGGGCATGCTATTGGTTGAAATTGTCCAAGAATTTACATGATCCCATCACATGGCTTGCATCCATCTTGTGGCTGGATTTTGTGTAATCCTTATAGGGAGAAGAAAAAATACATCGCGATGGGAGAAAGACAAAAACAAACATTTTAAGGACCGCAACCCCCTGGTAGGTAATAATTTCAAATAATTATCGCTGCGTTTTTACGGATATCCAGGGTGATTTAATACCCAATAATTCAATATCAGGCATCTGGGAGCCATTTTGGGTTGATGTCCCCTAACTCCCCTTAAAGGAAAAAAATACAGCGATCTGAGAAAAAACATAAATGCATGTTTTAAGGACCCCAACCCCCTGGTAGGTATTATCAGGCAGAATAAATAATTATTGCTGGGTTTTTATGGATACTCAGGATGTTTTTTAACATTTAAAAACAGTTCATTTCATTGCACGTTGCCATTAACGAAAAATGAAACGTAACAAACCTAATTTTTTGTGGTTCTGTTCAGTTCATTCCAATTTCATCACAATTTTCGTTATTCATTTAGTTATGTAACAAAACAAATAACAAATAATGGAACTTTTTTTTTCCGTTTTGTGCCCATACACACAAAATGCCAAAACACACAAAAGAATTTGGCAAAAAATCCACATCCAAACCATAGATGAGCTATCTAGCTCCTGAATCTGCTCAGCTTGGGACTAACAAGTGGATTTTACTGTGTATTTTTAATGTGACAATAATAAAATTTGTAGCCATATACACACTTGACTAGTTGCTCCGTGTCTAGAAATACTTTGAAAAATAAGAAAGGATATTGACAAATTAAGCAGATTAAATAAAGAAAAATAAAACAAACCCCTAACCTGCACTCACCTTTGAAAACATTTCTGGCAGGTGCAAGGGAGACCTCCTTTCCTCTCTCCTCTCTCTCTCTCTCTCTTTTTGAGGCTTGCTTGAGATGGAATGTTCCAGACTATGGGCCACAATCCAGCAGGGGAGAGAACCACCATTCGGTCACTTATGATCATGTGACCTGCTTGTATTGCAAGACATTGTTTGTTGATCAAGGCAAAATTTAGTACAAATGTTTGCTCATCTTGCAGAATACTCATAGACCAAAGTATTCGTACACCGTGATTTTATTGTATGCTATTTCTGCAAGCAACATTCTGTGTGGTCTTTTGACAATGTTTTTTGTAAGTTAGTGTTCATTCCAGAGTGCTGGATTAGGAACACTCTTCTTTGTGTTTATAACCACTTATAACCTTGTGTGATTATACTGAAACTATGTTTTCAATGTTAGTTTCCATCACTCATAGCTTTACATGGACTTTCACTCTCCTTTTAACTGTTCACATTCTCTTGTAGCTTTAATGTAATGTTATCTTTTAATGCTGTAAGATTGTTCTCAATACTTGAACATGTCTTAATTGCACTGGGTCCTTTTCCAAGGAGAAAGGTAGGGAAAATATTATAAAATAAATAATAAGCTGATGAATGATGCTCTCAGTTGCGTCCCTCTGGGCAGCCGAGGCATAGATGAAACTAAATATTAAAAATATTGGTGCCAAGATGCTCTCTGTGGGAGATTGTTCCTTCGATTTCTCCAAGGTGCCTCCCTTGACAGTGAACAAAGAATCTCCAGTCTCTGAGAGGAGCCATTAAATTGTCTCATAGAATTAAAATACACTTGAAGAAATTGTGGTGACTCTGTGACTTAATTATTGCTCACAAGTCCTTTATTTAAAAGCCCTGCTGAGGTTTTCAGCACAATAGGCTGTGGTTCCTTCTGTGAGTCAATCCATCACGCCTTCGGTTCTCCTCTTCTCCTCCTGCCTCCACCATTCCCCTGTACTGTTGTCTTCTCTGTTGTTTCTTGCTTTCTCACAAATATAAGTAGAAAGAGTGCTGTTATCATCAGCAGGCAGAGGTCTATATTAGTCTTCTTTTATGATCCAGATTAGTCTTCGTATCGATAAATGTTCTAAAGTATGGCCTCAGAAGAGAAAGGCACCTGTCAGGAGAGAAGAAGTGGCATCCTCAATTCAGCACAAGAGTGGAATGCACAGGATTTCAAACCCTGGAATTCCCAAGAGTATCTGATATCTAGATGGGTGGTGTAGAAATCTCATGAACAAATAAGTATAAATAAATAGAACCTGGCTAGGTGAATCTGTTTGTTCTGCTTTCTCTCAGGTTTGGCTCTTATAAACTTTCAAGTTCTCTCCATTCTTTATTTTTATATATTTTTTTAATTTTAAAACTAGCAAACAAACAATATAAACAATAATACAAACAAACAATACAAACAATAAAAGTGCACCCTCACTCCCCCAGGACCATCCAGTTGTTCCTTTAGCTTCTCTTCTTTCTTCATCTTCTCTTTTTCTAGTTGGCTTCTTAGAGTCCTTTTCTCCAGAACTGTGTTGGATTGTAAGTCGGTTTTTTCCCTTTCTCTTTTAGTAGTACATGGTCTATAAATTTCCCCCAGATATCATAAAAAATATCCTTCCTCATTTCCCCTCACAAAACTTTTAAACTGCAAGACAATTTATCATTTAAGGCTATATCCCACATTTCATTATACCAGTTGACAATTTTAAAATCTAGCTTCAAGTTCTCTCCATTCTTAAAATGAATATTTTTTGGAAGTTTTCTTTATATAAAAAATTGATTTCAAATAAAATGATTAAATCTCTTCTCATGCTTCTCTGTGCCGCAAGGGGCCTTCCAGTCTCAAGAGCAGGAAAGGAATTTAAGTTTGTTGGCACACAATGGGCTGTTTGAGTTTCGTGTTCAGGCTGAGCAGAAATACCTTGCCAAGTTCCTCATCCTGTTTACAGACAAGAGTCATAATCCTCTGTCAAATCCTCACAAAACCCCCTAGATCTGGATTGTATACCTAAGCTTTGGAGGGTTGCCAAAAATACGGGCAGCAAGCAAAGTGCATGACACACTTTAGGAGTGTGTTCTAAAATCCCCTTACGAGGCCGGAAACATTTAGAAGACTTTTGACAGCTAGTGGAAAAAATCTCATTTGTTTGTCTTTTCTATATTCTGCTTTCCCCCTGCTGTGACAAATTGAAAGCACAACAGCCTAAATTCGGTCAGGTTACACATTTTCCTTTCTAAAGAAGGTTTAGGCTAGATTTCATTGAAGGCCCACATCTTATTATTGTTTTGAAGCGGCCCACCCGTCAAGCTCTCCTGCAATACCACATTTCAATGGATCATTTTTCCACTGTCAACTTCCTCTCCAGATTTCGCATCAATAAATAGTAACTGGAGATGCTGTAGTCGAGGTGATCTTGTCCTTAATCTCCAGTGATTCATCCTTGCACCAGAGAATCCTGAAGAATCAAAGGATAGTGACCCACAGAAAAAGAGAATAGTAAGCCACATCTGAACATTCTCCACCTGGAAAATTATGAGAAAAGTTGTGAGTCAGTATTGCCTTGACAGCATATGGGACAAGTCTTCCAGGAGACTAGGAGCGTCGTGCCATCAATATACTGATGACGCTGAGCTGTACCTCTCCTTCCATCCTCCTGCAGATGAAGCCATCTCATGCTTTGAGAAATTGGCGGCAAGCCGGAGAGCAGCGGCGGCGGCCTCCAATACGGGATCCCCACGCCGGTGTTGGAGTTCGGGGCAACGTGGCGGCCTCCGGAGCGGGATCCCCACAGGGATCCCCGTGCCTGTGGTGGAAGTGGGTGGCAGGCTGATGGACAGCAGCAGCGGCCTCCAGGGCGGGATCCCCACGCCGGTGTTGGAGTTCGGCGGAGGGCCGCGGAGCATCGGCGACAGCCTCCGGAGCGGGATCCCTGAGCCAGTTGTAAAATGCGGCAACAAGCCAGAGGACAGCAACGGCGGCCTCCAGAAAGGGATCCCCGCGGGAGTCCCCACGCCGGTGGTGGAATTTGGTGGCAGGCCGCGAGGCACCGGCGGCGGCCTCCGGGGCAAAAACCCTGAGCCGGTGGTAGAATTTGGCAGCGGGTCGCAAGGCGCCCACAGTGGCCTCCAGGGCGAAACCCCCGCGCCGGTAGAGGTGTTCGGCGGCGGGCCAAGAGGTAGCGGGCAAAACACCAGGCCAGAGCCAGTCAAACGCGGGAGCGCCATGCTGCAGCCAAGCAATGCCGTGATGGAAACAGGGGGCGGCATGAAAGGGAAGCAGCAGCAGCAGGCAGCGCGCTCCCGAACAGGAACGCACCCCTGCCAGCTCCATAACGAGCCACCCCTGAAGACCAAGCCACAGAATGGAAGCCCCCAGAGGGACCAGCCAGGGCAAAAAGGCAAGTCAGAAGTCCAGGGGGAGGAAAGGGAGGCGGTGGGGGGGAAGGCTCATACCAGTTTGGCGTAACGTTGCAATGTTCCGAAGCCTCGTTCTTCAAACTTGGGAGGGCCCCCCTGAGAAGTCCCCTCCGCAACCTGACAGGCCCCCAAAAATAAAATTAGGGCATGGCAGCAGGCGGATTAAAGAAAGAAAAAGCATGCCCAAACAGCCGTCCCGCAAGGCTGCTGCTGCCGCCCGCCATCTTGGAAGGATGATGAAGTGGATGAGGGAGCTAGGCCAAGTTGGAGATCCTTTGCATGGGGGCCCCGGCAGTCTGTAGGATGGGAACATCTCTCTTCTTCAAAGAGGTAATCCTCTCTGCAGGGGAATAGATGCACAGTTTGGGTGTTGTCTTGGACTCAGCACTATCCATGGATCTCCAGGTGGCATCTGTGGCCCAGTCTGCCTTCTACCATCTTAGGCATATCACTCAACTGCACCCATACTTAGACACTAGAAGCCTCACTGCACTGGTTTATGCACTGGTAATCTTAAAGCATGACTACTGCAATGGCCTCTATGTGGGGCTTCCCTTGAGGACGGTGCGGAAACTTCAGCAGGTACAAAATGCAGTGGCCAGACTTTTAACTAGGTTGAGATGAAAATACCGTATCTCCCTTACTTTGGCCGCATTGCATTGGCTTTCTGTACGTTTTTTGCTCCAGATTTAAGGCGATGACTAGGGATGGGCATGAAATGAAAAAAATATGTTTTATTTCATTTCATTTTCTTCCCCCCCCCCACATTTTTTATTTTGTTTCTTATGATTTTTTTCAAAAAAAAGTATGAAACAAACCACTAACAAAATGGTTCATGGGGGGGGCGCTGAAAAGTGGCGGAGGGACAAAAAGTTTTTTTTTAAAAGCCCTGGGCTTTTTAAAAAACTGTTTCCCTCCCCCAAGCCCCGCATCTCTCAGCAAGTTCACCTCTGCTACGAATTGGCTCAACAGGCTGGAATGAAGAATTCTCTTTATGGTTCTTATCACCATCTGCAATTTGGTGATAATAGTTTTGACCGAACTTCAAGGGTTGTTGAAAAGATTACAGGAATATAGTAGAGGTGAAGTGCTTTTAAAACACTGAAGGGGGATGAGACTAGTCTACTGCTATAAAAGGACTCCATCTAATACAAGCATATAGGCTGGATCTAGCCCAGTGCTGAATTTATCTGGGTTGTTGGATTGCTCTTTTTATTTATTTATTTATTTATTTATTTTATTTTATTTTATTTTATTTTATTTTTATTTAACACACATATATGCTGCCTTTATCCTAAAAGATTCAAGGTGGCTTACAGTAATAAAAGAAACAAAGATAAAAGCTAAACAATAAATTATTACACATTTTTTTTAAAAAAGCATTAATCAAATACATATGTGAAAACTCACAATAAGAGTAAAATTAGAACTCCAAGAAAAACACATAATGAATGATGCCTTTGGTCAACCAGTCATTTGACAGATAGTGGGCCTGAAGATAAAGTTCTCAATTGAATGGATATATTTTAAAGCTCAAGTTCCACTAGTTTTCACCTGATCTACTGAACTGTTTTCTGGTTGTTTTCTGAAACATTAGCTGTATTCGGACTGATGAAGCTGTTTGGATGAGCAGAGAAATGTTTCTATCTCTCAAGAAAAAGTCCAGTAGTCATGGCTCAACTTCCAGATAAACTCACCTGGATGACTGAGAATCTTCAGACATATACAAAGGAAACATTTGTTAAGTATGAGAAGCCTGAAGGGAAAGAACAGTTTTGTACCATCATGGCTGAAAAGCACATAAGTTGAAAAGTTAAGTATTCAAAGCCGAGGACTTCAGATGAACTTATCCCCCTTTGTTCATGTCACATATTCATTCAGCAGTGAATGAATTAGAAAAGAACATCAAATGTAAGTATTCCAGGCAAAATCAAAACAAGGCAAAATAAAAGACAAAAATATGTGGCACCTTAAAGAGTAAATATTATATTTTAATGGAAGCTTTCATGGACATGTCCGCTGCTTTAGACATATAGTAACAGAAGACTGTGGTCATATACAGTGGTCCCCCACCCATTTGCAGTTCATATACTTCAGTCCTGCTATATTGTGGGACCACAGTATATGAAAAAAAGACCCCCTGGGGTAAGGGGGGGAAAGGCCTGGGGTAAAGGGGGAGGGCCTGTCAAAGGCCCCAGAAATGACTTCCATTTCGCAGGGAGGCCCTTTTGGGGCCACTAAAAGACCCTGAAAGGTCCTTGCAGGCCTGTTTGGGGCAGCACCAGGCTGGGGGTAAGTACAAGAGCCCCCAGCTAGGCGCCCCAGGTCCAACCTGACCTGCATCCACATATCACAGATTTTCAATTAACGTGGGTTGGGTTGGGTCCCTAACCCCCCACTATAGACAGGGGGACACTGTAGTAGTCTTTTTGCCTGGAATTCCTGCACTGACTAACATGGCTACTCTACAGTGTAAGTATGTATCTGTGGAGACAAAATCCAAGAGCATCCGCACTCTTGGATTCTCAGTCACCATCAGAGGCTGCGCAGCTTTGGGCACCTCATGAGAATGGCAGGATTCTCTGGAAAAGAAAACAATGGTGTAAAGCAGCAGGATAAGAGGAAATCCGATTATGAGATAGATGGATTCTGTAAAAGAAGCCACAGGCTTGAGTTTTCAAGAGCTGAGCAATGCAGTTGAGGGCAGAGCCTATTGGAGATCTCTCATTCAATGGCTTGCCATATGTCAGGGGTGACTTGATGGCACAGATTTATTTCATGTTTAAACTGACATCACAGACTCTTTATAGCTTCCCTCAAGACAGTTAGCCCAAGAAAGAGGTGTGTGTGTGTGTGTGTGTGTGTGTGTGTGTTTAATAGAGAAAATCTGAACAAGGTAGAGGAGACTTCAGATTGCGCCATGTCTTGATGGTTGCTATGGCAACCTTGGCTCACCATCCTTTTATCCCCAATGTCTGGCTTAGTCTGTCTGAATGAAATGAATCTGAGGAGTCTGATTTAGCAAGGGGGGGGGGAGAAAGCGGCTTATTTGAACACCTAATACTTTAAAAACTGAATCTAGTCTAACAAAGGACACCTTTAAAGCTTGGTAAATCTTACAAATACTGTCAAATAAGTGAGCCCAGCAAGGAAAAGGCACATTGAAGTCTCCTTATTAAATGACTGTGACTCTTGATTTGTGAAGCATCTACTGTAGCTTTCTTCCTCTTGTCTTCTGTACAAATGGTTAGAACCAACTTATTTTTT
>JAHTLZ010000204.1:5800193-5817052 GCA_023846285.1 Phrynocephalus versicolor | reverse complement strand
AAGAAGCTTTTATTATTACCCTTTATATTGCTAGCCATTCGTTCCTCCACTCATCCTGCATTTACTCATCCTCTGCTGCAAAGGGAAGAAAAATAACCCACAGGTGATGTCTCTATGTCCAGTAGGAAATGAGAAATGGAATGCCTTCAGGTTAAGACTCTTCTGTGATAGTGGTTAGGTGTCGTCAAGTTGTCTTCAATGTTTGATGACCCTATGAGTGAGCAATCTATGAAATATCCTGTCCTCAGCTTCCCGGACCTCTTGTACCATCTCCTCTTTAGTCTCCCTGTGTACCCTCAAATCCCCAAAGAAAGCCTTTAAGTGGTGGTGATTTGTTACTGGTGATGACATAATCAACCTCATGCCTGTGGAGCTATGCAACAGGATACACTGAGATAAGTTTACCCTAGGCCAGTGGTGGCGAACCTCCTGCACTCCAGATGTTTTGGACCACAACTCCTAGATTGCCAATGACAAAGGACTGTGGGAGTTGTGGTCCAAAAGATCTGGAGTGCAGAAGGTTCACCACCACTGTCCTAGGCAATTTACCAGGACTCTACTTCAAAGAAGTTGCACAAAAACAGCTACATCTTAACCAAGAAGAAAAGTAGACTTTGTTGTACTTTGCAGCTGGAGACAAAAAAAAAAAATCTCATGAGGACTGGACATTTCTCATGGAGGTATCTTCTAGTATCTAGACAAGCTGTATGGACACAGCTGGGGAATTTTGTGAGTATTTTTTTAATATCTCTAGTGGTGAGACTTGTAGGATGCCATGACCTTAATCGCTGGGGTGATGGTGAGTTCAGTTCTGCTCACCATCATGGCTAGGGGCAAACATCTGTAGGCCTGCCATTTCCCCACTTGCTTGAAAAGAAAAGGAATATGGTTACAAAAGAAGTTTACAGTCTTCTTGGAGAACTAGGACAAAGTTAATTGTCACTTTCTTTAATGTCACCAGGGAAACATCCTGCCCACATGTGTTTCAGTCAGATCTCTGAAGGCTGACAAGAACATCTTTTTCCATTTTGAAGGCAGCATATTCAGCACAGATGTTAGGGGACATGAGGTTGTCCATCTGCATCAGTCATGGTAATATCTCCATGTCTAAATGAAAACTGATTTGTATATTCCGTTATTAAAATGCCCTGTCCCCCTTGCCCTGTATGCTGGTCACAGGTAATGAGATATTAGATTTTTCAGTTCTACAGCGTAACCTTTTATGAATGTGTTCTTGTTGTTTTCCCTTCTACTCTGACTGAAAATGTTGTGAAATTCATTGTGACCTCTGTTAATAGTCAGAAATCTGACAGGTAAGAAAATGGACATAACATTCCCTGTGGTTTAATAGGTTGGACAAAGTCCCCAGTTGATCCCACCTTTAAATGACACTGCCGAATTCTTAGTAAGAGGAACATTGGGGTGAACATAGTTTATTGTGAATCAGTCAAGGATGATTGTAACCAGGGTGTAACCAGGGTTGGGGGCAGCTTTTTATTTGATTCCCTTGTTGTTGTTGTTCAGTTGTTCAGTCGTGTCCGACTCTTTGTGACCCCATGGACCAGAGCTCGCCAGGCCTTCCTATCTTCCACTGCCTCCCGGAGTTTTGTCAAATCCATATGGGTTGCATCGAGGATACCGTCCAACCATCTCATTCTCTGCCGTCCTCTTTTCCTTTTGCCTTCCATCTTTCCCAACATCAGGGACTTTTCCAAGGACTCCTCTCTCCTCATGAGGTGGCCAAAGTACTGGAGCCTCAGCTTCAAAACCTGTCCTACCAGTGAACATTCGGGATTTGATTTTCTAGACCTCCTCAAAGCTCTCATCTTAGAAAACGATTCAGTTTTGTGCCTAGCATAACAAAGAAGGACCCTTGAAAGAATAAAATGGGCCGACACACCTAGAGGTTTTTAGATAATACAATTCTTAATATAATGGCTACTTTACCTCAACACTATACCCCATTTTTCACACAATGGAAATGACTTTCCTGTAACAAGCCATTTTGAAGTGGGGGGAAAAGAGGAAGAGTATTGTCCATCAAAGTCCAGGATCACAGTGGATCAGACTATTTTCCTTGTGGTGTAGTTGTGTCTCCAGGAATCTTTCCAAATTTAGACAACCAACGTCTGTAGATTATGAGTTTAGAAAAATTCTTTATGCCACTAATTTTTGACAGGTTCTTATTAAAAATGAACTGAATAAAATGATTTTAATCCTTGTAATTTTTATGCAGATCATAATTTAGGCTGTAATCCAGTGCACACATGCTTGGCAATGAAAGCTCACACATGCAATTGAATTTAAAGAGACAGTATTTCTAAATACACACATTTCCAGCTATGTTATCATCTCTTGACTTTGACACATAACATCATTAAGCAGGTCTCAGATCAAAAGGTTGTATCAGATGCATATTTTTGTTTAGAGGTGCTCAAATTGGGAAGAGTAAATATTTCTAAATTCTGCATTTTTAGTATTATCCAAATGCAAATTTTAATTTGTGTATTTTATTTATTTTAGAGTATTTTTACCCCACCTTTCTCCTTGGAAAAGGACCCAAGGCAGCTCACAGTAATGTGGGATAATACACAGTCCAGTACAATTAAGACATTTTCAAGTATTTGAGAAAAAGGAATTGAAGGACATCTTACAGCATTAATAGACAACATTACATGAAAGCAACATGGTTATAAACACAAAGTCTATGTGAACCCATAGTTTCATGAAAAAGACACATGGTAGTCCATCATTCAGGGAAAGCTTGCCTGAAGAGAAAGGTCTTTGCCTGTTTCTGGAAGAACAACAGAGAAGAGGCAGTCCTGGCTTCTAGAGGGAGGGAGTTCCAGAGTCTGGGTGTGGCAGTCGAGAAGGCCCTTTCATGGGTTCCCACAAGACATACCTGTGAGGGTGGCGGGGTGGAGAGAAGGGCCTCTCCTGATGACCTTAACACCTGAGTCAGTTCATACTGTGAGATCTGATCTTTGAGATAGCAAGGACCCAGGTCAAATAGTGCTTTGTAGGTCAAGGTCAGCACCTTGAATTGTGCTTGATAGCTGACTGGCAGCTATCCAAGTCTTCTGGCCATCTGAAACCCATATGGAGCAGAAACAGACTGATTCATACGAGGTGCTTGGGCTTTCACAAAAGCCTTTGTGGCAGCAGAACCAGCTGGTGTTATCCAAGTATCTGAGGGCAGAAAGACATGGCAGGACAGTGTTGTGTTGGCCAACATCAATTGGTTCAACAACCAAATGATGAGTGAGAAAGGGTTGAGGAGCCAAGGTACAGCAGTTCCCTCCAATTCTCAACCCAGTTTCACAGACACTAGGGCCGTGGCCAAATTAGGTCATGTAGAGACAAGTCCAAAGTATTTTCCAGTATTGTTAGCCCAGGAGCAGTTTGGATTCCACACATGGTTATAGCAGGCCTAGTGTCATTTTAGCTGGCCCTCACCCATCTCAACAAGCTCAGATGGGTTCCTCATACAAAATTCAACAGAAGTAGAATTCAAGTAGAATTCAGGGTAGCATTTTCTTCTATCAATTGGTTTGAGGGATCACCAGAAACTAGAAGTGAAGGTCCTTCAGCCTCTTGTCCTCCAGCATCTTAAACTAATTCCAAAAATATTTCTACTCCTAACCACCACCACCCCATTTCACTTTTTTCCAAGGCCTCCTTCCTAATTTATCACACACTTACATTTCAATTAAAGTTCCTGGCTGTTTATAAAAGCCACCCCAGTGAGAAGCATGAAAGAAATTATTGACTTTAACATCATCTACACAGCCCATTACCACCTCATTTACCCTAATGACACTAAAAAAAGAAAAAAAGAAAAACTGTCACCCTCAATGCAGTTCATCCTCCTAATAGAAATTCCCCCAGGAGCCCTGTTTATGCAAGTTACAACCATTTGCATATGTTAATTAGGTAATCATAGTCTGGGCCTTCTCACTGGTGCCTTTTAAGTATGATAGATATTGATGCCTCCAGCATGGGAGACGATGCCTCTGAAAATACTGGAAGCCAATTCCAGCTGCAGAAAAGACGCTATGAGCAAACACTGACAGTATGACCACGTTCCTCACATGAAGAGTGAGACTGGGGTCATGTATTCATGGCCACTACATTCAGCGGCATCAAGGATTCAGAGAGAAATGGAGTTCTACTAATTCATAAGAACATAAGAATGAGCCATGCTGGATCAGGCTAAAGGTTCCTGTATCTCACAGTGGCCCCACCAAATGCTAGATAGCTGTCTCCTGATACCACTCCCCTGCATCTTGCCCTTGAGGTATTTATTTATTTATTTATTTATTTATTTATCTATTAAATTTTTATACTGCTCCATCTAGCTACATGGCTATTCTGGGCGGTTTACAAGCTAAACAAAAATCAAACCATAAGCAATAAAATACAATATAACAAATAAACACAAGTATATAAATAAAAACACTGTAACTAGTAATTTAATAGATGATAGATAGATAGATAGATAGATAGATAGATAGATAGATAGATAGATAGATAGATAGATAGATAGATAGATAGATAGATAGATAGATAGATAGATAACATATAACAACAGCATAAAAGAGGAGCAAGATGGGCTACAGGTAAAAGCAGATAAATATATAACAACAATCATTAGAACAGATTAATATCCAGGGAAAGCCTTTTAAATAGCCACATCTCTAGATGCTTCTTAAAGACTGGGAGGGAAGGTGCCAGACAGATATCAGGAGGAAGTTGGTTCCAGAGCAGAGGGGCCGTCACTGAGAAAGCCCGGTTTCTCGTCAAAGATTTATGGGTCTCCTTCAGTGACGGCACCCTCAAATGTCCTGCCTGAGATGATCAGGTGTTACGGGCAATATTTTGCGTCAGGAGCCGTTCTGCCAGATAGCAAGGTCCTAAACTTTTTAGGGGAGGGAGGCAGGGAGGTCCACAGACTAACAACATGCTGGGTAAAAAAATAATAATCTTTTGTCTGTTCTCTCTCCCAACCCTCAATTTTAGTGCATGTCACCAAGTTCTGGTACTTTGTGAGAGGGAGAAGAGTGTCCCTCTATCCATTTTACCCATTTCCACTTCACGAAATGGAAATATAGCATTTAGTTTCATTTTGTTTTGTTTCAGTCTTCATTTCATTTTGTTTCAATGATAATGGATTTTTATAATAATTTTCATCACAAAATGAAATGATTCCTAAGGCTATAAATAGTGGGGAGCTTATTTTTTTATTTAACCGGGAGCCCACTGCCCTAAATCAAAGTCCCTCCTTAAACCTTTCAAACAAAGAACTCTCTGCAAACAAGCAGGAAGCCTAAGGGCTAGCTTCTGCATGGAGAGATCGGAAAGATAAGCTCAACAGCTGAACAGGAGAAGGAAGGACTATATATATAAGCCTAACAGTTTAAATCAATTTACAGACACAGCCAGCAAAGGGAAGAGCTTAGCTCCTGGCTAGCTGCTCCAGGCAGATCAAGATCAGAGATAAGGTATCTCAACAGCTGAGGCATGGGAAGAAAGGAAAACAAATCAATCGGTTTAAAAATAAACCTCCTGTTTTCAAGACGGCTGGATCAAGAGGATAGGACAAAGTGTTTTGTTTCTGAAACAAAAATGGTATTTTGTTTCATTTCTTGATTGTACACTGTTTGCTGTTTCATTTCATTTCATAAGGTTTTGTAAGCTTACAAAATGACAAAACAGTGTGTTGTTTTTCATAACTCCTAGCTCCCTGAGCTCCTTGCCCTTTGAAGATGATGACCAAAGAGACTGGTGGAATGTCAGGAAGAAAAACTTCCATAACACTGCCAAACAACCTGAATAGCCCACAACAGCCATCAGATCCTGGCTGTGAAAGCCTTCAAGAATATAAAGTATTGTCTTTTGGGAAAAAAAATCATTCTAAGTGTTCAGTTCACCAAATGACATGAAAGAGTTACTTCAGTGAATAGTAGGAACATGCTATTTGGTTGCTGAAAAGTTCATATAACAAACTCTCCATATAGCATAGTCTCTCGTCCCCTCTAGTGGCCAGTTCCGATAATACACCTTGGAAACACATATTTCAAGAGGGATGTTAATATTTTCAGGCAGAAGAGAAGTGAAAGTGAATATACAAATCCCACAAATATGGTGGTCCTGCTGTACCAATTTATGTTTTAAATATCTGTTGCTCACCCACTTTTAACAACACTATATACATTTGCATGTGCGTTTAGCCTCTGAGGACATCTTTACTCATTTGAGATGTCATGGAAAACACTTGGAAGCATGGGTTTTTATATTCAAAATGGGGTCTAGGCTGACCCTCCTGTTCAGTGCCTTAAGTGAGTCTCCCATGCCTTGTTTTCAAGTCATGGCCCCATAATTAGTCTCAGACTGGTGTCTGCTGTATCTAGCTTTCACAGCCATATAATGGTGGTTGAAAACACAAGAGTGTTGATTATCTTGGTTTTGATCTCCGGTGATACATCCTTACACTTGATGAGCTTTTCCTAATCCCTTTACTGCTGCCCTTCTAAGTTTCAGTTTGTTCTGATTTCTTGGCTGCACTCTTGAAGCAAGGTATAGAAAATCTCAAAGTATTTCAGTTTATTCAATGTAAAAGTTGTGCAGTTTTTCTATGAGCACGATTAGAGATGGGCACGAATCAAAAAATGGCATTTCGTTTGTCATTTGTCGTTTGGAGGGTCCTTTTCGGTTCGTTTCCGTTTTTAGTGAATTTTTGCAAAAAATCGTTTTTGTTTTCATTCATTTTACCATTTCATTACCATTTATTTCATTTTTTGTGATTTTTTTTTAAGGATTTTAAGCAATTCACTCATATTGCAGTAATGGAAACAAAACACATGACAAAATTTCTGGTGTTTCTGTTCGTTTCATTTCATTTTAGAGACAAAATTCGTTTGTCATTTCGTTACATAACGAAATGAAAAAATGAAAAGAGAAACGAAAAATTGTTCATTTTGTGCCCATCTCTGATCACGATTTTTGTCTTCTTAAAATTCAATTGTAGTTCCTGCTTTGGCACTTTCTTCTTTCAATCAGTTAATGGTTCAAAATCTATAATGAATGTACGACACAGAAGATGCAAACATTGGAATTAGCTTTTAATAACGTTTCTCATCTTGTTTCGGTCCGCCATTCAGCGCCACTGTGTCTCTATCAAAATAAGAGCTGGGGCAACCCTCAACATGATGTTGTGATGGATTTAGAATAAGAAGAGCAAAAGAAAAAAAAATTGGCAGCTTGTTCATATGACTATCTGTTACCAAATACAGCTAAATAAGAAAAGACTGCTCAGAAACTAAACCTATTTTTACCAATCAGGGCTTTGAGCGACTTGAATGAAAATCAGGGGTCTGTATCCCTGTGGATTAATCTAGTTGATGTCATGATATAGGACCCCATCCTTTCTTTCTGGATTAACAGCACATCTGACAGCTACAATGTGTTTCACTTCAATTCTGCCTTTTTGTGCATGTGTCAAAATATTATTAATACCAGATGTTCATTTCTCAGAATAACTTAAATGCCATATAATGGCATTACTGAAATCCAAAATGCTAGCAATTATGCAGCCAAACTGCATGGATTAAACAACCCGTTAAAATTCTGTTCTGTCTCTTTTGTTCCACACACTCACTATGAGCGTATAAATTTGCTCTCATAAAATCATAGAATCATTGAAACATAGAGTTGGAAGAGACCTCAAGGGCCATTGAGTCCAACCCCTGACACACGTATGTGCAAATGCACAGGGAATATATTCACTTAAGCTATGGTAGACTTTGTTTTGCCTGGAAAAGAGAGGGAATTTATTCACAGAAACCTATCAATACTTATTCATTTTGTTGTTATTGTTCTTCAAGATCCAAAGTCTTTGGAATAAAACAAAAAGGAAATCAAAAAGGAAATGTCAGTCTAGACAACAACATTGCAAGGACCAAAAATTTGAATGGAAGTCGCATTTAACAAAATGTAAAGCTTTTTTTTATATCCTGGACTCAGAAAGGGGAATTTTATCCCCTGTGCCAATTTTACTTATCCTTCCCCCTCCACTCCCCCAAATAATCTGCGGTTTCCTGCATTATTGATAGAATTTATGTGGCTCTCATTTTTTTTCAGAGAATAGAATAAGGAAATATGGTATATACGTATATACCAAAGACTTCTAAAAGAGATCTTCAAGTCTGTGATCTGTCTGCCAGACTAATTTGGTTTTCTGTTCTGTTGAGACAGTGGTGCTAATTAATACTGGATTACTGGGTTTTTTTGTTTTGTTTTTTTTTTGGCTCGATATGAGAGTTTTAGATTGCTTTAACTACAAATCCCATAATTCCACATTCTGAGAGTTCTGTCTGACACACAGCCCTTACACGTAGCTTACTTGGAGGGAATGCTAGAATGCATTGAGGCTGATCTAGATGTGTGTGCATGTGTGTTGTGTCGTTACAGTCATGACTGATTCTTCGTGACCCCATGTCCATGGAGTTTTCTTGGCAGGAATACTAGAGTGGTTTGCCAATTTCTACCCCAGGTGCCTACTGCACCTGGTAATCACTGGTGGTCTCCCATCCAAGTACTAACCAGGGCCGACCTTGCTTAGTTTCTGAAATCAGATGAGATTGGATGTGATTAGGGCATCTAGGCAGCTTCATCTAGATGTAGGTCTTCCCAAATGTCATGCGCTGAAAGAAAGCTCCTAGCTAGCACTAGGGAAAGGACAGGGCATTTCTTTGAAGCTACCTATTGCCCTGAGCACACCAGGCAATTGTTCCCCAGTTAGATTGTTTCAGGTAAAACTGTGCTCACGACCTGGGGTTTAATCCCAGGTAGCAGGCTCAAGGTTCACTCAGCCTTCCAAACTTCCGAGTTTGGGAGGGGGGTGTCAATGTATAGCCTGCATACTGTAATTAAACTGTAAACCACCCAGAGACCACTTGAAGTGGTATGGGGTGGTATATAAGCAGAACCCTTTGTTTTGCTTTCTTATTCCTCCTTCTCTTCTCTATGTCCTCCAAAGCTGCCTCCTCCCTTTCTGTCCTCCTTTTCCAGCTCTTGCTCCCGTGCCTACCCAGTGGTCCTCTGTCCATTTCTCCAACCATCTCCCCACCTTCTTGCTTTGAATGGAGCAGTGGAATGTGTTTTTTGTTCCCCCCTTGCTGCGTTGATTGGCCATTTATGGTTGCAGCCAGGCTGGCCCAGATGTTTTGGGTGGGGAATCTTATTTGCAGAGCTAACAGCCCTGCTGGAGGACTTTGAACAGAAGGGTGGTCCAGCAGAGGAAGGACAATAGCTCAGGACCAGAATCAGAGGATAGAGAACACAGCACAAAACATCATGGGCTGTCCCCTGGGTCCACTGGATGACATTGTCAGGGACCGCTGTCTTAGGAGAGCAAGGAAAATAATCAGGGATGACTCACACCCCGGTCAGCACTTCTTTACCCTCCTACCCTCGGGTAGGAGATACAGAAGTATGGCAAGGCGTACCAACAGGCTAAAAAACAGTTTTATCTGTGGGCTGTTGGACTGTTAAACGAGACATGGTAACTCATGATAGACCCATGGGGCGGGCGAGTTGTGCAGCAAGCACACAGTGTGAAATCAGATTGAATGGCTTTTTAGTGGGATGGTGTTTGGGGGGGGAGGTAGGGAGGCCCAGCCAATTTCACTGTACACTGGTTGTACAATGACAATAAAGGTTATTATTATTATTATTATACACCTCCACTTGAAGGACAAGGGGCGCTCATTCAAAGACAAGGATGTACACATATTAGACAGAAAAGACAGGTGGTGTGAAAGAGGGGTCAGGGAAGCCATTTCATGTACTGTATGTATTGAAAAATTAAGCCATTGTCCAGCTAACAATCCTCTTCAGACCAAATGCGAACTATAAATTGGAGGACTTACACCAAGTTTCCTTCAATTGACGAAGCTATTTGGATAAGCAGTGAAACATTTTGATCTCACAAGAAAAGATGTCCAGTTGCAAAGACCCAACTTATGGATAACCTCACCTGGAAGACTGAGAACCTTCAGAGACATATCCAGTCAAGTATTTGCTAATTGAGCATTTTTAATTGGCTATTTTGGTAGAGATGGGCTTTTTGTTTTGGTTGTGGTCACCTTCTGAAATGAACTGCAGGAGCTCAGGTATAATTCGGAACCGGAGGAACGCAACCGTCCCATCCCTTCCCTATCTGATTGGCCAGCGCCAGGGCTCGCACCGAGTTAAACTCCACTGAGGAAGAAACCTGCAAAGCCTCTGAAACATCACCTTTCCTTCTACCTGGCACTGGCCAATCAGACAAGGAGATGGGATGATGCATTTCCCTGCACAGCTCCTGATTGGCCAGTGCCAGGGAGAAGGAAAGATGATGCGCCAGAGGCTTATCCCTCCCTGGAGTTTAACCCTGCATGAGCCGAGCACAAGGAAAGGGATTGGATGATTGTGTTTCTTCAGTTCCGAATACCACCTGGGCTTCCGCGGTTCGTTTTGGAAGCTGATCACTTCCGAAACAAAAAAGCCCGTCTCTATATTTTAGTATCAAAATATTTGAATTCTTTTTACTTTCCTTTTCTTATCAAATTTTATTTTTCTCTTCTCATTCCTGCAAGTCTGAAAATGTGAGAGCTTTTATTTATATAATGTATTTTGATATGATCACAAATTTGTGGACTTTCCATTGGTTTCCATCAAATTGTTTCTTAAATCATGAGATCTACTTTGATTTGATGACACTTTCCTACTCCACCTTTTTTTGGACATGATGTGGTTTGTTACCAATTGAGACAGCGGCTCCCAACATGGGGTCCTGATGTCCTTGGCCTATAACTCCCAGAAACCTAAAATCAGCAGTCTGGGAGTTGAGTCACGGCAACTGGAGTTATTTTCTTGAGAGATTGAAACATTTTACTACTTACCCAAGCAACTTCGTCAGTCCGAGGAAACTCTGCAGTTTATCAAGAGGCCATTTGATCAATTCCCAGACAAATTACATGCATTTCACAACTCCACCAGCAAGGCCATAGTTAGTGACTCATACTTAATGGGTGCTGGGAAAGGTTGAATAGGTGGGATTTTCACACACCTTCGGCCATTGTCACTCAGGCTATTGTCCAGCTAACAAGTCTATTCAGGCCATTGTCCAACTTACGAGCCTATTCAGTCCAGGGTGATGTGAAATGAAGGCGAACTATAAAATGGAGGACTCACCACTAACTTTCTTCAGACTGACAAAGCTGCTTGGATGAGTAGCGAAATATTTCAGTCTCTCAAGAAAAGAAGCCTGGTTGTCCTGACTCAGCTTCCAGATAAACTCACCTTGATGACTGAGAATCGCCACAGACTTAGGCCCCGTTCTCACGACGATTTTGCTGCTCTTTTCACTGCAAAAGACTGTGCAGCAAAAGATCGTGCCTTCACTCCGAAAAGCAGCATTTTGGTACCGCCGCCAACCATGCCCCAGGAAGCGCACTTTAACTGCAGCATTTTGTACCACCCCTAGGGGTTGTGTTAGAATACTTCTGTTGTTGATGCAGTTTTTAATGCATCAAACGAGGTGCGACCCCAGAAAATTTGCACCAATTAAATCCATACCCCTTTTCCTGCCACTTCCTGTAGTTCTGCCTTGGTAATCGTTTATGCTACTGAATTGGTGGCATATCAGCATGCCAACAGAATTTTTACTGGCTGTCCGCCGCCAGTTACAATTTCTTTTAAGAAAAACTGCTATCTGGCTGCAACGCAGGTATTCGCTACAAGGAGAAAAGATGTGCAGTAAGCAGGTCAGGATGGACGCAGAGAAGTAAAATACACCCCTGTTCTCGGAGCACTAACTGTGCATCAAATGTCACATGACCACCTGAAAAAATAGTACACATCAAATTAAGATGCACAGATAAGGGTAGTGAGAGCAGGGCCATAATCAGCAGAGCTAGCAGTTACACTTCTGTGAGTTATATGCCATGGACATCTGGAACCTCAGGTTTGAGAACCACTGATGTAAGGAAGCTGAGATGCAATGGGGAGACATTTTTTTCCTAGACCACTAGGGGAGCAACCATGGATCCACATGTAACTATGTAAAAGATAGTTGCTATCTTTATAGAAGGCCTATAATTCCAGCAGTTTTTTCCATGTTGTGAGTTGGGTTGACATTTCCTTACAGAACATCATTACACATGCAGTATATTCAGCCTGGAGCTAAATGAGAGATTAGTGTTGGATATGTGAATTTATTTTATTTCTCCTTCTAGCAAGAGAAAACCTACCATAACTGGTTCCAGACTGAATAAATATAAATGACAGCCAATCCTAGGCATATTTTTCTGAAAATAAATTTTCCAGGGGTCTTTGGTTGTTTTTGCTTATTTCATTCATGTATACACCATGCCCTATATCTAAAACAGTATCTCAAATCATATGGCACCTATTCCCAATATAGTATGCATATATCGCCCGAAATGTGGACTCTGGGTGTGAATATGTATGGTTTAGATTTTTATAAAGAGGATTAGCTATCTTTTGTTGCTCTGAGAATAAATATCTAGGATGAGCATGCATATGAGTTACACATTTGCAGATCCAATCTTTGCAAACTCTTTTTGCTTAGCACAACACCCCATGCATACATATACCATTTACAACTTGTTCCTGTTAGAAAAAAGTATGTAATGCAGAGCGGTGTATTAGTTAGGAAAGAATAACTTCCTCATTGCTTCTGTTGATGCATTTTTAATACAGAAACTGATCCTTCTGTTAATTTCCAGATGGAGGTTATTAAATATTGAGTTCCAGAATTTGCCTCTAATCAGGTTCTGTTTTGATGTGCTGCAACTGAATTCAACAAACAGCTTTAACCTTTTTAAGCCATCAAAAGGGGTAAATAATCTGTCACCTCTGCTGCAGTCGAGATCCACGCTCTACTGTCAGTATTTCAAAGCCGTTTTAATTGCTTAGATCATTGGAATGGCGATGCCGAGACAGTTTCCTAGAAACAATCACCATATGTTCGGGTTTCCGGGCGTTGGTGTATTCCCCCACCCCCTCAGATTGTTTTATTCCAAGTTATCCCTGTCAGAATTCGAAAAAGGCAACCTCAAGGAAATTGTCCTTCACTTAACCTGGAAATGATCAGAGCACTTATAAAAGAGAAAATGCCCAGACCATCTCTGTCATCCTTCCTCATGCTCAAAAGCCATTCTCTGCTTGCCTAACCCCATTCACCTTCCAAGCACTGATGGAAATCAACAAGAGCATCTGCTCGGCAGAGGCTTTGTAATAGCCGGGCCAAACATTATGAGCATATATACCAACCCTGCACACATACACAGAGTTTGGGGTACAACCATCTCTGGTCCCAGCCTGCGTGTCTCTGTGAGTGAGTGTCTTCATGAGTGCATGTATCTCTCTCTGTCTCTGCATGTCCTGTGTGTGTGTGTGTGTGTGTGTGAGCTGCCTGGGGACAACACCTTTATTGATAAGAGTAAACAAGTACACACCATGGGAATGGACAGAGGAAATACGATAATGCATTCTAGAGATGGGCACAAAACAGAAAAATGGTGTTTCGGTTTTTCATTTGTCGTTGAGAGGTCTGTTTCGGTTCATTTCCGTTGGTCGTGAATTTTTTGAAAAATTTCATTACCATTTTTCATTTTTTTTGTTTGTCATTTCTACCCGCTTTTTGCACAATTTTTAAAGCATTTCCATGCGCAGGCATCCCCCAACGCCCCAGACCAGAGGGAAAACACTAAAAAAAAAAAAGGATGCTGGCAGAGACACAGTATAGACTAGGTATGCAGGGAGGTTGCAAAGGCAGCGGTGGGCGTGACCCAGGGTGCAAGGCAGCCGCAGAGTGACTGTACTGTGGGACAAGGGAGGGTACTCACCGATAGGTACACAGCATGCACGCACACAGGGAGGCTGCAGGACTGAAGCTAGAGTCGCAGAGACAGCAATCCCACCCTAACTCTCACCAGAGACTGCAAGGAGGATGGGGGCTGCCAGAGCTTTTTATGCCCGCTGTGGCTGCCAGACCTGCCCGCCCAGTCTGCAACCTGGGCATGCTATTGGTTGAACATGATCCCATCACATGGCTGGTCTCCATTTTGTGGCTGGTGGTGACATCCATTTTAAAGGGAAAAGAAAAATACATCGTGATGGGAGAAGACAAAAACAAATGTTTTAAGGACCCCAACCCCCCGGTAGGTATTAGCATTTTTTAAAGCATTTCCGTGCGCAGGCATCCCCCAACGCCCCAGACCAGAGGGAAAACACTAAAAAAAATGGATGCTGGCAGAGACACAATATAGACTAGGTATGCAGGGAGGTTGCAAAGGCAGCGGTGGGCGTGACCCAGGGTGCAAGGCAGCCGCAGAGTGACTGTACTGTGGGACAAGGGAGGGTACTCACCGAGAGGTACACAGCATGCATGCACACAGGGAGGCTGCAGGACTGAAGCTAGAGTCGCAGAGACAGCAATCCCACCCTAACTCTCACCAGAGACTGCAAGGAGGATGGGGGCTGCCAGAGCTTTTTATGCCCGCTGTGGCTGCCAGACCTGCCCGCCCAGTCTGCAACCTGGGCATGCTATTGGTTGAACATGATCCCATCACATGGCTTTCCTCCATTTTGTGTCTGGTGGCGACATCCATTTTAAAGGGAAAAGAAAAATACATCGTGATGGGAGAAGACAAAAACAAATGTTTTAAGGACCTCAACCCCCCCTGGTAGGTATTATCAGACAATATAAATAATTATCGCTGCGTTTTTACGGATGCCCAGGGCGTTTTTTAACATTTAAAACAGCTCACTTCATTGCGTGTCACCATTAACGGAAACGAAATGTAACGACCACAATTTTCGTGGTTCTGTTCATTTCGTTTCATTTTCATCACAATTTTCGTTTGTCGTTTCATTACATAACGGAAACGACAAACGGTAACAGAAACGAAAAAATATTCGTTCTGTGCCCATCTCTAATGCATTCCATTGGTGGTGGTGGGGGGGGAGAAATGCACCTTATCTGAAGGAACATACTTAGCAAGCGGGGGTTATTGATAAGGACAGAGGGAAGGAAGCTTTGGGCTCGGTCACAGGCCAGCTGTGTTCTGATATCCGGGACTGCCCTTGTTTTTCTGGCCTCCTGAGTGAGGTCAGCTCGGGGTCAGCTTCAACACACTGGGTTCCTGCTCGGTTTCTGGAAATCTCTGGAAATCCAGGCCTCCAGCTTCCTTGGTGTTTGCCAACTTATTGGGGTTCAGAGTCTGTTGGGGTATGGAATCCCCACAAACCGGTAGTCGGCTGCGCTGAGATCCTTTTGGCTGCTTCAGGTTCGCATCGCTCACATCTGCTCTGATGTTTTCCTGGTTATCCACACTGCAGTGAAACGGAAAGTCTCTCATGTATTTGAGTATCGCATGAAAATTGGAAAGGGGTCCACAGAACACTTGCAAGATGTTTGCATTTGCCTTTGCTCATTTAGGTTAGATTTCAAGCCATCAAGGGAGATCAGAAAAGAATGTCATAGTGGTTATATATCCTTATGCTTCCTCCAATGGGCCCTGTGACACAACTGTTAAACCGCAGTACTGTGGTCCAGCCTGTACTCATGAAGTGAGTTCAATCCTGGCAGCTTCAGGTAGCCACCTCAGCCCTCCATCCATCCATCCATCCATCCATCCATCCAACCAACCAACCAACCAACCATCCATCCAGGAAAAGAGATTCAATTTAAACATTAGGAAGAATTTTGTAACAGTTAGAGCTGTTCGACTATGGAATATGCTGCTGCGGAGGGTGGTGGTGTCTCCTTCTTTGGAGGTTTTTAAGCAGAGGCTGGATGGCCATCTGTTGAAAATATTGTGATTGGGTTCCTGCATGGCAGGGGGTTGGACTAGATGGCCCTTGAGGTCTCTTCCAACTCTATGATTCTATGATTCTATGATCCATCCATCCATCCATCCATCCATCCATCCATGCATCTCCTCCTCCTCCTCCTCCTCCTCCAATTTTCATTATTTTCCAAACATCAGGGCATTCCTACAGAGAATGGGAAAGGGGCAGGGATTCTAAGGGTGAAAACAGGAGAACTCAGGTGGTACACTTACAATGTTTCTCTTATTTTGACACTAACAGCTATAATGTCTACAATACTGTTGGAGTTATTTAGTTACAGATTTCTTTTTCATAAAAATTATACAGTTGCTTCCACCAGTCTCTTGACTTTTGTAGTTCATTGTCCTTCATCAGTTCTGATGTTGTGACTGTTTCTACTGCCTCAAAAGGATTTTCTAGAAGTTCTTGTTGAGTTGGTGTTTCAGCCAATTTCCAATACTTATCAAATATAATTCTTGCTATTGTAGCAATATGCAAAAGCAAACATTTCACCTTAACCTCCTTAATTTTCTCTAGCACTATGGGATTGTATAGATGTCAAAGTAACAAGAACAACAGCAGCAGAAGCAGAAGCAGCAACTACTACTACTACTACTAGCAAAGCAAAACAAAAAACTAAATGTTCTGCTACTGCTTATATACCACCCCATAACAATTCAAGCACTCTCTGGACAGTTTACAATTTAATTAAGCAGGCTACACATTGCCCATCCCCCAGCAAGCAGGGTACTCATTTTACCGACCTCGGAAGGATGGAAGGCTGAGTGAACCTTGAGCCGGCTACCTGGGATTGGACCCCAGGTTGTGAGCACAGTTTTACCTGCAATACAGGCATTTAACCACTGTGCCATGAGGTGATAGCTGCTGCTGCTGCTGCTGCTGCTGCTGCTGCTACTACTACTACTACTACTACTACTACTACTACTACTACTACTACT
>JAHTLZ010000204.1:5780727-5800183 GCA_023846285.1 Phrynocephalus versicolor | reverse complement strand
CTACTACTACTACTACTACTACTACTACTACTACTACTACTACTACTATTAAGGCTTTTGAGGTATGTGAGATGTTCAAGAAATGCTTTAGCATGACTAAGCAGGAATGTAAATCTACTCAGCTCTCCCGATTCTGAGGCAGTACTATATTGACTGCAGCACCTTGAATATCCACACATAAATTGTAGATATTGTATATTTCTATTGGACATATCAGTTGTCTCAATCCAGTGCACCTACAGCTTGCTTTACATGAATACAACACCTTCACACTACAAACCAGGCACAAAACATTTTTTTTCTCCCTTGAAAGTTTGCTCCTGGTTAAGAGATTACATCACTCGATTTTCCCTCTTCTGTCTTTGTGTGTGCATGCACGCTTTTAAATGTTGTGTGATATTTATCAGCAGTGCATCCGAAACATTTCTTATTTCCGGCCACGTCCCGCATGGTTGAGCATTGTTCTGATAAGATTCACCGTCTATACCAGTCAATTTGTTTGCCACACAGAGCCTCGTAGAAACCCGGCCCCGGCAAAGCAAACACCTTCAATTAAATTACTTTCTTTTCTGTAGACTTCATAAACATGTAAATTCAACAATCTTCATAAACACTTTGATATTATGAATCACAACAGGGCACCGCAGCTGGCTGGCTCTGAAAACAGTGCCTGGAACCTGAGGCATCATTTAGATACAGGCAGGTGAAGAAGGAAAAAATTGAATGTACTTTGTGTGCTTACGGTGGCAATTCTGGATGTAATTAGAGGTCTTTGGAGGGGGGTTCTGTAGCATCCCTTGAAAAGGAATTAGTCCAGTCTCAGTCTTGCCTGCTAAGAGGTGCCATCTGGTGAGCAAATTATGGACTGGGACTCGAAAAGAAGTACCAGATTTAACTTGCTTGCAGGCAGCGGCCTAGATACCAGCTCACACTGTCTTCATGCCCACCATTCCATGCTTTTATATGCTTTTTTCTGATTTCAAACATTAATACTGCAAAAGAAAGAGACTTCTGAAAAAAGGGCCAGGGAATGGGGATAAGAGAGGAGGAAGTTGAAAGTTACATTTACCCCGTCTTAAATAAAGCCCTAACTGAAGAAGCAGCAACTCCAAAACCATCCCACGGAGCGTACAAAATCCACATTCTGTAATGTGGCCGCAGAGCCCTTTTTACTGTTCTTCTGAACACATGGTCTTGTTCAAATGTCTGTTCCGTTGTCTGCCCATTTCGGCTTATTTGGAGATGGCTATCCTATTGTCTCTCCATCTTCGCTTGATCAGCCAAAACATGCCCAGCTCCCTTAAATCATTTTTAATAGCTGGCCCTTCTCTGCTGAGCATGCTTGTCCTTCATTTCTCAAGGGAAAAGGACACAGTGGAAGCAAGGACTTTGATAAAGTTTGGAGATTGTTCCTTAAGAAACCTTGTTAAGGTTAGTGCAATCTGAATTAATGGAGACACGGGATTCAGCACATATTCTTTATATCTATATGTCCAGGTGAATTTCTGTATAGGTACCAGAATTTTCATGCTAACATAGAATCCCAGAACCATCAACTTGGGAGGACCTAAAAGGCCATCGAGACCAACCTCATGCTCAAGGCAGGAAACTCAATCAAAGCAAACAACAGAGGATTGTCCAATAATTCTCTTGAATGGCTCCAGGGTTGGAGTGCTCACCAACTCTCAAGATCATTAGCTGCATTGTTGCACTGCTCTGACAGTCGATAATAGGAATGGGCACAAAATGAAATGACGAAATGCTGTTTCGTCATTTCATTAGCTCACGAAACCAAACCAAACCAAACAGAGAAGCAGCGTTTTGTAAGTAATGAAACAAAATGGTGGGGTTTTTTTTATTTAAAACAAACCTGTTTATTTATTTTATTTATTTAAAAAAAACCTGTTTCACTGTAAAATGTCTCCCCTGGTTCCTAGAGGCAACAAATTTGGTGCCTCTAGGACCCAGGGAACCCATGTTATAGAGTAACGAATTGGTTTGTTACTGTTTCATTTCATACATTTTTTAAAAAAAATCATTTCTAGCAAAACAAAACTACTCACAGGGGAATGAAACAAAACAAAATGCAATTTTTCTGTTTCATGCCTATCCTTAGTTGAGAATTTTTTTTTCACTTGAGCCCAGTATTATATGCCCTGCACTCTGGGATCATCAAGAACAGATACTGGATGATTAGCTTTCAGGTATTCGAAAAGTGCTCTCCTATCTCCCCTCAGTCTTCTTTTCTCAAGGCTAAACATTCCCAGTTCTTTCGGTCTTTCCTCCTAGGGCTTGGTTTTTCTAGTGCCCTGATCTTCCTTGTTGCCTTCCTCTGAACTTGCTCCAGTTGGTTGGCCTCTTTCTTCAAAGGGCCTCGTGGCTCAGTGGTTAAATGCCTGTACTGCTGGTAAAACTGTACTCACGACCTGGGGTTCAATCCCAGGTAGCAGGCTCAAGGTTCACTCAGCCTTCCATCCTTCCGAGGTCAGAAAAACTTGCTGGGGTGGGGGGCAATGTGTAGCCTGCATAATTAAACTGTAAACCGCCCAGAGACTACTTGAAGTGGTATGGGGTGGTATATAAGCAGAATACTTTGCTTTGCTTTGCTTTGCTTTGTTGCATCCAGAACTGGACACACAACTGAAGATGAGGCCTAACTAGTGCCTAAGTATACAAATCAACGTGTGCACATCAAAAGATCCAAGACAGTGGAATCCATGTAGTTACACAGTATGTGACACATTCCATACACTACATTTTCTAACAGAGAATACTTTTTTTATTGTCCGAAAACATTCTTTATTAGCAAAGATGTCCTGTCTACTAGTTTTAAGAATAAGAAAGTTAAAGAAGAGGCTGTTTTGAACTGCCTGCCCCCCACAATCACCCAAACAGTTGATGGAAGAGGCATAGAAGTCACAGTATACCCTGGTATGTTAGGATAGATCAATATATCCTATTCTAATTCAGATCACAGCAATTAAATTTTAATATGCAGTCATAGGTAGGCAGCTGCAAATGCACATTTTATGCCAAGTGTCTCCTTTTGTCTTCTTTTTCATTGATGCATTTTCTGCTTTTGTGTGATAGGCCATTAGCCATGCCTGGCCTCACATCCTGCTGGCTGTGGGTGGGGACTCAACACAGGAGCCCTAATGAGACAGTAAATCCCTTCCTCCCAGCTTTCAGCCACCGTTATACAACCTGTTTTGCACCTGGTGTCCTTCTTGGCCTTTCAAACCGTACTTCACTTTCATTGCCTTCCACTCTGCAGCACCATGGTAAGATTGCTTCCGTGTCTTTTAATGCAAAACAATGAAACGGTCTTCACGAAAGCTCTCACCAACAGGAGTAAAAGGATAGCCTTGCAAAGGATGGGGTTTTGGAATGTGCATGAGGCTGGCTTTGTCTTGCTTAATGGCTCCCTATCAAGAAAAGTGTCAGCCAGAACAAATATATTTATAATTGGCCTACTTTTCCTAGCACCATTGGCAATGCCCAGAGGGGAGAAGTTTAAAAAATAAAATAAAATCAGGTCAGGCTTTTGCAACTTGAAACAAGATGTGGGCAGAAAAATATCACCTCTTTCTTAACAAAGTAACCTGTTGATGTACTACTTTAATTTTTTTGACTCGTTATGATTAATCATGAGCCACCTTGAATCCTTTCTAAGGTGAAAGGTGGGATAAAATATTTTAAACAAACAAACAAGCTCTCTTTGAGCACTTGGTGGCACAACATGACCTTTATAGGGCTGAGTGTTCATCGTTTGGGTGGCCAAAGAGATCCTAAGCCAAAAGGCTATCAAGATGAACTTGGGTGTAGCTACGCGTCACCAGTACATCAGTGGGCTTATTCCACCCACAACAGTCTTCCTCTATGGATGGCCATCTGTCAGAATTATTGTGATGGGGTTCCTGCATGGCAGGAGTTGGACTAGATGGCCCTTGAGGTCTCTTCCAACTCTATGATTCTATGATTCTACTGTGTTGACCCTTTCCATTTTCTCCACTGGAGCAATCTTGCTTCTCCCCAAGCCTCCAAACATTAACAATTAAGCCACATGATAGGAGCAAATGCTGTTATTCAAGAGGAAATTGGACAACCATTTATCGGATCTGCGTTGATTTGGATTTCTGCCTTAAGCTGGGGGTTGGATTCAATAGCCTTATAGGCCCCTTCCAACTCAACCTTTTCTACGGTTCTGTGATTCTGTTTTTCCGCTCTCATTGAGGCGCCACAGCGGAATGGCCAGAGGCGGTACTGTTTGCTTCAGCTGGTTGTGGAAAAGAAGGAGACGGACCTATTCTGTACAATCCAAAACTCAAAGAGTGCCAGCTGTAATGATTTAGGATTAGGCACAAAGCTGGTCTGGCAGCTGACCGCTCTTCGGCTAGCTTGTTTCAGAGATTTGCATTGAAAACTGGACTTCTGGCTAAGATCTTTTGGTAGGAAAAACAGAGGAAAGGGGTTGGGTAGAGAAAGGATGTTCTCCAGCCTTGGGATACAGCCAGAATGTCAGCACAAAGTGAGGCCAGGATAAAGGTACAGCAGTCCCCCGCCCTTTCGTTGTTCATATACGGCGGGACCGCAGTACCTCGAAAGGGCTTGAGGGAGGGGGGAGGTTTTAAAAGCTTGGGCTTTTAAAACCTTCTCCCCCCTTCCCCAAGCCCCAGGCTCCAGGTGATTGGCACTGGGGTGGGGAAGCAAAAGGTTTTTCTCCCCCACCCCAGCACCAATCAGCTGGAACCCAGGGCTTGCTTCCATGGAGGCATCGCACGCTGCTCCCCCACACCCGGGGGTGGTCGAGATAAGTGGTGCACAATGTTGCTTAAAACCATTTTAAACATAACACACACAACCTCAGGCCCGACCTGACCTGTATCCGCAAATCATGGATTAGAGATGGGCACGAAACGAGCAATTTTTCGTTTTCATTTTTGTTTTTTTGTTTCATTTCTTAACGAAAATGAAAACAAAAAATGTTCCAAAACAAAATGAAAACGAGTCCGAAAATGAAGAATTTTGCCATGTTTATCGTTTTTGGTACTGCGAATGCATTAAACTAAAAAGAATGCTAACGAAACAAAAAAAATTCGTTTTCGTTTTCATTTTTCGGTTTTGTTTTGTAACGAAAACGAACCAAAATGTGAAAAACCCTCTGAAAACTGAAAACGAACCAAAACGGACCCCTAAACGACCAAGCGACAAACGAAAAACCATTTTTTTGAGTCGTGCCCATCTCTATCATGGATTTTCAATGATCGAGGGTCGGGTCCATCCCTTACCCCCGCAATAGACGGGGGTTTACTGTAGTCCAAAGCTTCTAGACAGGATGAAGCTTGGATTTTGGTCCACCTCACCCTTGGCTGCTCTGACCAGTTAAGAGCACCCACTGGGTTTTGAAATCCTTTTCATGTTGTACCATGATGACAGAACATACAGGAAGAAGGGGATTCCTAAGTGCAGGCAAGAAATAATATTCTGTCCAGTTCTCAACACTGTTCTTATGGCCTAAACCCCTAAAATACCTTTTATTCCTTTTCTCAGTCTATTTGTGTCCATACCATCAGTAAATATTGTTGCTAGCTCTCTGCCTGTCTCATCCCTATCAGAAGGTTTGAAATCTTAGAATATTCCAAGAAATGCAGAGCCGTAAGGGACCTTATGGATCATTGAGTCCATCCCTTGTCAAGAAGGAACAGCCAGTGGTGTAGCTACAGTTTGGAGCGCCCAGAGACAAAGTCAGTTTTTGTGCCCTCTCCTCTCCTTCAACCATCTCTCACCCATCCAGCAAGGGGGGCAGGTCCTGGGGGAAGAGTGAGGGAGGGGAAGAATGGTCTTTCCTTCTCATGTCCTCTTTGGGTATTTGTACATGACCCCTAAACTCCGCCGCAAATGGCTCCCAGCTCCGGAGCTTAAAATTGTTTCCCCACCAGCTACGGAGTTTGCAGATAATTAAGTGCGACCACGCCCACCTAAGCGCGTCCCAGCGCACTTTTCAGGTACCTGCTCTCCGGAGGTGAAAATTCCTGATGCGGATATAACGTAGTGACTGCCGGGCTCTCCTTGCTTCTGTTTGTTCTTTTTTTGCCCCCCCCGCCCCTTTAAGAGATCTGAATGCAGTGCCAGGACGGCAGAACAGAGGTGAGCAGCATTCTTTTCTTCCTTTTTTTCTCCCTCCCCTCATGCAGCCAGCAGCCAGGAGTGCAGGGGGGGGGTAGGAACAGCGACAAACCCCTAAGATCTCTGGTCTGAATTTAAGTGGCCAGCGGATCTTAGGGGTCATGTGAAAAGGCTCTTTGTGGGTCTCCTTTCCAGTTAAGGCTCACTTGTGCAAACTGCACAGCGTGCAGATAGCACCAAGCAGGTGATGGTTTTCTTTTTAACCAACCCCCTATGTAGCATGCTTCCCCCTCCTCCTTTTCCCCAGCTAAGGTTTGGTGACTGTTAGCCCAGGGAAAGGAGGAGAGGGAAGAAGGCGATGGGATTCTCCCCCCCCCCAAGCAGCACCTCTGTCACACATTTCTCTCTCCTCTTTTCCCCAGGCTAACAATCGCCAAGCCTTAGCGAGGTGGCGGGGGAGGAGGAGAGGGAGCAATTGACCGAGGTGCTGCTTGAAAAAAAAAGCATTGCCAGCTTCCCTCTCCTCTTTTCCCCTGGCTAAAGATCGCCAAGCCTTAGTTGGAGTGGGGGGAAGGAGGAGGGGGAGCAATCAATAGAGGTGCTGCTTGGGAAAAATATATGGCCTGCTTCCCTCTCTTCCTTTTCCACAACTAGGATTGCCAAATCTTAGAGGGGTGAAAGGAGGACTGGTGGTGGGATGGCACATGGCTTCCTCCAGGAATCTGTCCAATCCCCTTTTGAAGGCATCCAGGTGAGATGCCATCACCACCTCCTGTGGCAGGGAGTTCCACAGACTAACAACCCGCTGGTTGAAAAAATATTTTCTTTTGTCTGTTCTTACTCTTCCCAGCCCTCAATTTGAGTGGATGTCCCCTAGTTCTGGTATTTTGTGAGAGGGAGAAGACCATCCCTCTATCCACCTTACTCATGCCCTGCATTATTTTGTACGTCTGAATCATATCCCCCCTCAGACGCCTTTTTTTCCCAGATTCTTCAATGCAGTCTCTTTTTGTCAAAAGGAAATTATGAGAATTAGAATCGATATAAACAGTGGGTTTATGATTTTCCCAGCATGTAGCAGAACCTAAAGCTGGTCCTTTGTGAGTGATTCCACTTATGTCTTGTCCTGGCCTGGTGTCTGCTTTTAAATTTTAGTTTTTTTAAAAAAAAAAAAAATCTGACACAAATTGTAACCGGCCATGTCTAGTTTGGCCATGAAAGTTGGTTTCCATTTTTCCTTCCATTTCTTCTGACTCAAGTCTCTCTCTGTGTGTGTGCATGGTAGAGATGGGCACGACTTAGCGGTATTTTCGTTTTCGTTTTTGTTTTTTCGTTTTCGTTACGTAACGAAACAAAAACGAAAAACGGTTCAAAAATGGACCGAAAACGGAAACAAAACGACTAATTTTGAGCCAATTTTCGTTTTTCGTTACTGGAAAAACACATAATGGAGCTAAATGGGGAGAAACGAAAAAAAAAATTCGTTTTCATTTTCGTTTTTTCGTTTTTGTTACGTAACGAAACAAAAACGAAAAATTTTGAAATTAGCTCACGGAAACGGAAACGAAACGAAACGGACCCCTAGCCGAAAACGAAAACGAAAATTTTTTTCTGAGTCGTGCCCATCTCTAGTGCATGGTCCACATGGCTGAAGCTTTAAAGAGTTCCCTTCTACCATTCATTACGAGCAATATCAAGTGTTTGCCTTCAGTCCATGTGGCACTATCCCATTTATCCTGGTCCAAAGAAACACATCCTGTAGCTTCACATACTTTTCTGCAGGGGAAAAAATGTTTACCAGGCTGCTCTTTAGTCTCGGGCAAGGCTCATCATGGCGAGGACCCAATTCCATTTCCAGCTTAAGTATCTGCACCATCTGGTGTGGGAATGACGCATCAGGCTTCCTTTTAAGCTTCAGATTTTGAACAGCTGCACAACAAAGCTTGCATACCATTGTCGTTTTTTAAAGCTCCGGCTTTTTGCATTTTTTTTAAAAAAAAAAACAGAATGGGTTGATTTTTCTTAAGATGGAGTGGAAAAGTAATCAGCAAAAGAAACTTAAAACTGAATTACCTTTCCCATATGGCATATGGTCCAATAAAGATCTGATGGCATTCTTCAGTAATGTAACCCTGAAGAATACGGAGTTTGTCTTCCATAGAATCATAGAATAACTGATTCGGAAGGGGCCTATAAGGCCATCAGGAATCCAAGTCAATGCAGATCTGATAGATGGCTCCAAATTTCTTTTGAATGTCTCCAGCACTGGAGATCTCAGCACCTCCTAGGGTAATTGGTCCTATTGTCATGCTGCTCTAATGGTTAGAGCTGTTCGGCAGTGGAATATGCTAACACAGAGGGTGGTGGAGTCTCCTTCTTTGGAGGTTTTGAAGCAGAGGCTGGATGGCCATCTGTCGGGCGTCCTGTGATGGGGGTTCCTGCATGGCAGGGGGTTGGACTGGATGGCCCTTGAGGTCTCTTCCAACTCTATGATTCTATGAGTCTATGATTCTATGATTCAGTTAAGGAATCTTCCCCCCCTCCCCACCCATCCCATATTCAGACTAAATCTGGATTACCACATCTTGAGCCCATTGTTAAATGTCCTATTGCCTGGGATGATCAAGAAAAAAATCCAGCCACTCCCCTGTATCACAGCGTCTCAGTCTTCCCCCTCCCCAGGAATAAACATGTCCAGTTCTCTCAGTCTCCCCAAACTTTCTTTACTTGCAGGGTTTCCTTTCCACCTTGACATCAGTCTTCAATATTCTGGACATCTTCCAGTGTTCTTTGCATTTCTTAAATAATTTTGGAGAAATGTATTTATATCTTAAATTTGATCATCTGTTGGTCATGGCTATAGTGGTTAATATTGCTTTGGTGTCTAAGGGCCTTTTCACACGACCCCTAAGATCCACTGGCCACTTAAATTCGGACCAGAGTTCTTGGGGGTCCGTTGCCCTTCCTGCGTCCCCACCCCTCCGTACTTCCTTGATCCTGTCTGCGTGAAGGGAGGGAGAAAAAAGGGGACAAAAGAATGCAGGCTCACCTCCGTTTGCCTGTCCAAGCCTCCCCGTCGTCCTGATTCCTTTTCTTAAAGGGGCGGGAGGCAAAAACAACAACAAACAGAAGCAAGGAGAGCCAGGCACTCACTCCTTTACATCCAGATCTGGGATTTTTCACCCACCAAGAGCAGGTACCTGAAAAGTGCGCTGGGACGCGCTTAGGTGGGCATGGCCGTACTTAATTTTCTGTAAACTCTGGAGCTGGTGGGGAAACAATTTTAAGCTCCGGAGCTGGGAGCCATTTGCAGCGGAGTTTAGGGGTCGTGTACAAATAGCCTAAGTGGGATGTGTGGGGAGGGGGTGAACAGCAATTGTTGTTGTAGAGGTGGAATGTGATATGCAGGACATATGTTGCTGTCATCTGAGGTAAGGAACCTGAACATTCTTGAATACATCTTGGATACATTTGCCTTCTCACCTTCTAGCTCAATGGGGTCAGATAAAAGTAACCATTTAGCATTTTTTCCAGAATGTGTGCCTTGTTTAAGAGTGAAACATGTCTCTTTGTGATTCTCTTCAGCCATTGAGTAGCTTAGACCCAGGCCATTTAGGGATTTATAGGACAAAAACAGCATTCTGAATCGCACCCAGAAATATGAACTGGTGGCGGCCAGCATAGCAACATAGTTGTAGTAACAGCGAATTATGCAGAACACAAATTCCTAATGTTTAGATTGACCTATGGACTGTTAGTCTCAATAGCTCAGAATTTTGCACAACACTCCCTAGAAACACCATTCCAGATGTGAAGGCAGGAATCGTTCACAGTCTTCTGTGGAGATGCAAGGGAGTGAAGCTGAGATCACAGAATCCTAGAATAGTGAAGTTTGAATCAAGTCCAACCCCCTGCTCCATGCAGGAAAGAAATTAAAGGATATATGCTAGGACAGGGATGGCGAAACTTTTCGACACCGAGTGCCCAAACTCAGTGATGGTGACGACAACGGCAGTGGTGACGGGGGGCTGGAGTGTGATCAGTGACAATGGGGGGTGAAGGCAGGAGGGCGGCGGTGGCAGGGGCGGGATCGGTGGCAGTGTTGGGGAGCTGGGTGAAGGCAGCAGGGTGTCGGTGGCAGCAGGGGGGTTGGGATCAATGGCAGTGGGGGGTGGGGTGAAGGCAGCAGGGCGGCGGGGTGGCGAGGTCAGTGTCATCGGCGGTGGGGGGGCATGGATGGAAGCAGTAATGGTGGTGGAGGCAGGGACCGGCAGAGGCGGGGTCGGCAGAGGCAGGGGGTGGGGGCAGGGGCAGCCCGGCACACAACATGCTCCCTGCCCACCCGCCCCACTTCCCCATCCGGAAATACCTCATGGCTGGTCCAGCAGAGGGGGAAGTGGGGGGCAGGGAGCATGTTGCGTGCCAGGCGAAAGCTCTCCACGTGCCACCTTTGGTACGCGTGCCATAGGTTCGCCATCTCTATGCTAGGTGGGTTGTCCATATTTCTCTTGATGCCGCCAGCGCTGATGTACTCACCACTTCTTGAGCTCATTGGTTCCATTGCCGTACTGCTCTAACCGTTAGGAAGTTTTTCCTGATATTCAGCCGAAAGCTCAGTTCTCTTAACTTGAACCCATTGTTCCCTGTCCTGCACTCTGGGATGACTGAGTACAGATCCTGCCCCTCCTCTGTAGGATAGCCCTTCAAATATTTGGGAAGTGCTATCATATCACCCCCTCTGTCTCCTTTTCTCTAGTCTATTATTTCAGTCTTTCCTCTTAGGGCTTCTTTTCCCTCCCCGTGACCATCCTGGTTGCCCTCCTCTGAACATTTCAAGCACTCTGCAAATGGTGGGGAGGGCAGCCCGATCACATGGAACAGCCCTCCCAATCATATTTAGAGGGCTCTTGCTGAGCTGTCAATAGCTGGACCCCTTTAAACCTGGCCAGGTTGGGCCAGGTTTAAAGGGGTCCAGCCATTGACAGTTCGGCAGGAGCCCTTTAAAAATGTCTCCCAGGCAACAAATCTGGTGCCTTTAGGACCCAGGGGGGAGCCGTTCCATTTTGTTTCACACAATTAAAAAAAAAAAGATTTGTAAGAAATGAAACAAAACAAAACGGGGGTGAGCACGAAACTAAACAAAATGAAACATTATTTTTCCATTTCGTGCCCACCCCTAATGTTGAGTGTTGCTAGGTTTGCTTGTTTTTTGGTTTGTTTTTTACATTTCCCAAAAGCACCTATTGATTCTGTATTTGGTCATTTTTTTAAAAAACTGTTCCTTAAAATGCCTCCATCAAAACTGTTCCTTAAAATGCCTCCATCAAAAGGATTCGAAAATATACATTGTACTCCTGCATGAAAATCGAGACATTCTTAAACACGTGCAGACACTATTTTTATTTTTAACCTCTGTTCTGAAATATGTTTTGCTTGCCCTAACATTTTTTCCACCATAGAGAAGGCTTTCTATTTGTGCTTTTCAGAGAGCAGCTTTCATATGGTTTTAAAACTCTTGACATTTCCAAAGCAGGGAGAGCATCCTTCATAAACGCTCTTCAACCTAGCTGAAAACAACAATTTCACACATACTGTATCTTTCTCTTGAGGTTTCAAGTGAGCTTTGCGATTTATAGTCTCAAATCCCTCCCTGCAAAGTTGGAAACTTGAAAGATGCTTCCTCCTTCCACAGAGACAGGCATCAATCATTAATTGCATTAGATACATGGAGGTATGCAAAAACGCATGTATAATTTTTTCAAAGAGAGAGGTGGTGGTGGGAATGAAACTAATGAGATACAGACTATGCTCCGTGATGATGAAGAGAGACCACACTATGTGTAAATAATCTATTATAATCTGCACCTTAAATGCTGTGCATTTGGAAATGTAAATGGAAAGCTCTGGGATTCGCAGTGTTCGATATTGCTGTGTCAATTTACATATCATCTCGTCTCTCCTTTCATGTAGTGAAGACCAACAGCTGGGGCTTGTCAGGGGAAGGGCAGAGGGAAGACGCAGAGGGGCATCTCAGGAGCTGCGTCAGCTCATCTCTGGTATTCACGGAGAAATGGAATGGTAGGAGATGCCATTAAGAGGGGGCCGTGAAGGGGAGCAACGGCTGCTTAATTTTCCGCATAACCATCTCGGCACCATCTCAAGGAAGAGCAGGGGCGACAACAGAAAATGTGCTGATGATGCTCCTGGTGCCCCTGCTGATCTTCTCAAATCTGATGTGTGTGCAGTTAAAGAAACAATAAGGCTTTGTGGCAGGTGTCTAGAACTGTCCTTCATCACTGGTGTCCCCAGCTCCCTACTTTCTTTGCTATTTCAGCGGAGCTCTTGAATTTCCTCAGTCCTTGTAACTTCCTTGAGGTCCTTTTGTTCGCAGGAGCAACTGCTGAAATTGACTCCGGGAGCACAGGCAAACGTTAAGAAAGAGAGTTATTTAAAATCTGCCCTGACTGTGGCCCAGAGTCCTATATCTTCCAGAAAATCAGCAGAGCTGACTTCTAAAGGGATATGTATGGGGCTCTGTAACAAAAGGATCAGAGTGGAAAGTTTGTAAGTGGAGGGCAAGTGGCAGATGACACAAAAGCAACTGGTTTAGCTGCTGGCGGAAAATAAGAGAAATAGCATGCAGGAGTTGATAGGAAGACTTTTTCCAAGGCTTGAAAGAAGCAATTGCTGAAAGCTAGTCAGGTTGGAACAAGTTACTTTTCAGGGCTTCGGTGTTGGGCATTTGTGTTAAGTTCTGTGAAATGTACACGATTAGAGATGGGCACAACTCAAAAAAATGGTGTTTCGTTTGTCGTTTGTCGTTTTGGGGTCCCTTTCTGTTCGTTTTCATTTTTCATGAATTTTTGCAAAAATAATAATTTTTGTTTCATTACATAACAAAACAAGAAAATGACAACAAAACGAAAAATTGCTGTTTCGTTAGCATTCATTTCAGTTCAATGTATTTGCCGCAACGAAAATGAAACACACGACAAAATTTCTGGTGTTTCGGTTCATTTTGTTTTATTTTGGAGACAAAATTTGTTTTTTGTTTCGTTACATAACAAAACGAAAAACAAAAACGAAAATGAAAAATTGCTCGTTTCGTGCCCATCTCTATACAGGATGGAAAAATGGAGTTACCGTTGCCTTGTAGAAAAAGTAGCAACACCTGAAGAGGAGTAGATCTACTATTAAAGATTCTGACAAAGGATTTGCCTCTATTGCCATTCTTTTCATGGCTTTCACTCTTTAGGGAAATCCTGGCCTTGTTCTTGTGTGGCACCTTCCCTTCTTCACACTGTTCACTGAAAACAGGAAGAATGGGACAATGGGGGGGGGCGAGGCTAGGACATGTCTATGTCAAATGCACTTCTGATGGGTGAGGGGAGAAATCAGAAAACAAAACAAAACACGGTGATCCATTTTGATTCATGATTCATCAAGGTGAACAAATCACAAAAATGATTTTTATTTCCTGATGAATCAATGAATCAATTTGTTTTTCACTTTAAGACCCTATAAAATGGCTCCCGAGGCACCAAGAGACACCATGTTTTCAGGGAATGGACCTATGACTCTCCTCTACAGCCCCTTCAAGTTTAGAGAAGATTGAGTTCTGTCAGAGTTATGAATCCCCAAAGAGGGCTCACTGGGAAAGTGCCCCCTATTGTTTGTTTATTTGGATAAAAGCTCTTTCCCCTGATGCTGGAAATAAAGGGTACAGGATCTGTCCCTTACTCTCTTGGATTTTTTCAGCTATAGGGATGGAATTTTGGATTTCATGGACTTCAAATCCCATAACTAGCCATTTTGGGGGTTCTGCCGGACACCTAAGTGTGGCACACATGAGAGTAAGGCCTCAAGTAAAAAGCTTTGAGGCTTAACTAAGCCTGGCTTCAGCACCAGCACAGTGGCAGGAACAGGAGATCTGAGAGGATCTAGGTTTAGGTTCATCTTAAAACCTTCCATCTGAGGCCTTTCTTCAAGATGAGCCAGATTTAGGTGTCTGTAAGCTGTCTTTCTGTCTATCAGGTAGAACTCCCAACTCCCAGCATGGGGAATTGTGGGATTTGTAGTCCATGAAATAAAAAAAACCCATCCCTATAGCTTAAAATCTAGGAAAGTAAGGGGTCAGATCCTGTACTCTTTACTTCTAGCATCCTGGGGTGGAGGGGGGGACTGAACCCAAGTAAACTAACAATAGACTAAGTAATGTGTGGATTACTACCAAAGGCTTCTTTTAATGATTTAGACAAAACCAACACAACATGTGGATAGTTGTTTTTTTTAAAGAGTAAAGAAGCAAAAGCAATTCATACACAGAACTAGATACAGTGGTACCTTGTATAAAGGAATTAATTCGTTCCAGATGAAATTCTGTTAAGCAAATTTTCCTTTATACAAATTTCCCATAGGAATGCAATGAAAATGGATTAATCCCTAATTGCAACCATTTTTATGTTGTACGGATTTGCCCCCTAGCCCTGGAATTTTTTATGTTGTACAGATTTTACATTATGCACACCGTTTGTTATATGAGGGTCCACTGTATTCTGTTTATATATTTGGACAACAGACAAAAAGTAAGAAAAATTAACTGATCATCCATACTTGCACAGGTACTGATGTTTCTCACTAGGAATAGCAATATAGGCCCATGGAAGTTCTGTTCTGTAGTTACCTGTCCATTTCCCATCAAGAATATCCAGTTTTACACTGAAAAACCGCCGCATATAACAAGTCTGAAGTCCTAAAAGCCAGACCTTCCTGGTAATTTGAAATATGGGCAGTTGTCTCACAGGCATCTCAAGTAAGACACATTTCTAACTAGGCCTATTCAACGGCCTGGTGAAGCCAAAACATGTCAAAATGCAGGAGCTCTGCATAAGAATGTGAACACAGAGCCCTATGCAGGATTTCCAAAAGGATTAATTCAAAAACATGAACAAGGCAAGAGACACACATACCCACTTCACCTGTCAGAGTCTCCATCTCAAGAAATAAATAAGAGGTTGCTGGCTCCCCATGGTGCAAGCACCACCTCTTCAGGAATACTTTTGTTGTTGTTGTTGTTTGTTTGTTTTTTTGAGATCCTCAAGGATCTGGAGATTTTCCACATGTAGTATCATACATGTTGAAAGAGGAGAGTGAAAAAAAATGGTCTGAAGCTCAACATCAAAAAAACAACAACCCAATATCATGGCCACTGGTCCCATCACGTCCTGGCAAATGGGGGTGCGGGAGAAATGGAGGCAGTGTCAGAGTTTACTTTCATGGGCTCCTTGGTCACTGCAGATGGTGACTGCAGCACCGCAATTAAAAGATGCCTGCTTCTTGGGAGGAAAGCGATTACAAACTTAAGCAGCATCTTAAAGAGCAGAGACATCACTTTGCCAGCAAAGGTCCAGATAGTCAAAGCTATGTTTTTTCCAGTATTGATGTATGGAAGTGAGAGCCGGACTATAAAGAAGGCTGATCACCACAGAATTGATGCTTTTGAGCTGTAGTGCTGGAGGAGAGTCTTGAGAGTCCCTTGGACTGCAAGGAGATCAAACCTCTCCATCCTGAAAGAAATCAACCCTGAATGTTCATTGGAAGGAAAGGTTTTGAAGCTGAGGCTCCAACACTTTGGCCACCTCATGAGGGGAGAGGACTCCTTGGAAAAGTCCCTGATATTGGGAAAGATTGAAGGTAAAAGGAAAAGAGGAAGGCAGAGAATGAGATGGTTGGACGGTGTCATCGAGGCAACCAATATGGATTTGACCAAACTCCGGGAGGCCGTGGAAGACAGGAAGGCCTGGCAAGCTCTGGTCCTTGGGGTCATGAAGAGTCGGACATGTCTTAACAACTGAACAACAACAAGTATCCTATTCAGACTGTTCATTTCCCCTGTAGAGACAATAACAGAAACAGAGCGGGGATTATTTTCCTGCTCATGGTTTTTGAAGAACTGAATAGGGTTGTTCTGTCATGGCGTAGATACTATAAGAGAAGAAATCCTGGGGGGAAATGGGATTCACTTTTCACATTTACTGCTGAAATCAAGTGCTGGAGAGCCAGGTCCTAGTAAATTCCATGTTAAATGGTGTTCTATAATCAGACATAATGAGGGCTTATAACCGCAAGCCAGGCACATGGTATCCCATGTAAGTGCATCTTCTAAGGGTGTGCTACACACCTCACAATAAAGATGTGCACATAGCTTGCCCTAGTAATGTCAAAGTACTGTATATTAGAGTTCAATTACTGTAACAAAGGTTCCTCCTCCAATATAACTCAGGGATCATGTTTAAATAATGTGAAAATTGACCCGCTTCTCTGCTGTCCTCATTGAAAGCTTGCTTTCCCTTGCACAGAGATTCCAGAGAGAATGTAGTGATTACTGGAGAAATATTTTGGTGCACACTAAAATGTCTGCCAGCTGCAGGAAATTGGATGTGCCTCGGTCATTCCGTCATTCAGACAGCCTCCGTGGAGCTTTTAATCTTATATAACAATCCCGATATTTTGTCTCGCAATATCAACTTTTCATCTCACATCGTTAATAGCTAATTCCCTGCATTCCACCGCAGCTCACTTGCGCAGTAAACAATGTGCGACCGGCTGCCAAGAGAGAAACGGTAACAATGTTCTTTTAGCATGTGGTGCAGAGAATGAGAGAGATTATCTTGAAAAGCACAATGGGGTAGCTTTGGAAGCCTCCCAACATGACTGGATTAACAGATATGAGACACTCAGTGGAACTGTAATTTGGGCTCTCTCCGATTTATCTGCTACACCCTCTTCTTCTTTGCTGTGCAATTTAGTGGGGTTTTTTTTTGTTTAATACAGTTGGAAAAAATACAAGTTCATTTGAAGAGTAAATCATGCCTAGGCAACACAGATCGTACCCACACTTTAGCACTGTTCCTAGACTAGAACATGCCTTGTGGACCATAGCAATAATGTTCTGTCAGTGAAAGAGTTGTGTGTCTCATCAAGTACAACCCCACTTTATGGAATGTTGGTACATATTGCCAGATAGATCTAAGGCGGTTACTTCATGTCCGTTTTGTCTCTTTTAGTGTTTCGCTTAGGAGCAGTACAAACAAAAGCTACTTCACGTCTGTCGCGCAACTACTGAAATTTGTCTCAGCCATGCCCCCAGAATGGGTGCTAAGTGCGATAATACCGTACCTGGTGCAGGAGTAGGGTATTCCCTTTTCACATTTTGTTCCTGCTTTCTGTTCCGAGACAAGAAACCATGTAGCAACAACTGTCACACAACAAAACATTCATTTCTCTCAGAAAAGTCTGTCCAGGTTTTTTTAAATTTTATTTTGAATTTTCAGAAGCGAAATATCAAAAAAGAAATTTTCAAGCTCCCCCTACTCTCCATAATTTATTTCCTCCTTTCTGGAAAGGTTTCGTTGGAAGAGGATGAAAGGAGAGCGGGGAATTGAATACCGATTGGGCTGATGGAGGGAAACATTGAGGCCTTCGTCAACAAGAATAGAAAGAATACTTATTAAATCTCTCGTTGTCATTAACATTAGCTGCCTCGGCATAATGAGGCCGCGGGTGATGGACTTTTCAAGTCCCCTGTGAGTCCTTGCTTCCAGCTAAAGAAAGGAAGGGGAAATAGAGAGAGAGGGACATGAAACTTTAAAATGAAACTTGGAAAAGAGACAACTGAGGTAAGATATATAGCATTTCCCCATGTATAAGACTATATTTCTGTCTTAAATTGTTAGACTAAAAACTGAGGGTTGTCTTATACATGGAAGTTAATAAGTTCAAAAATAATAAGTAATAGTATGTTAATAAGTACTAGACATGGGCACGACTTGGCGAAATTCTCGTTTCCGTTCCCGTTCCTCGTTTCTGTTATGCAACGGAAACGGTAACGACAATTAAGCCATCAGAACTCGAACTCGAACCGATAAAAGAAAAATTGGGTCTGATTTGTCGTTGTCATTCATGGCATCGCGGCGATTGCGGATGCCAAGCGGCACAGAAAAAAAGTTTTTTTTTTTTTAAAAAAAAACGATTCCCGGCCAAAAATGCAGGCGAAAATATGCCTGCCTGAGTGAGGGCACCTACCAGAGGGGTGGTTTCTGGGGGGGGGGGTCCCAGGCCTCCCCCCCTCTCCTGTCCTGGGCTGCTCTGGTGGGGGGCATCCTCGTCATCTCGCCATGCCATGCGGTGCGGGGGGGGTTCCAAATGGCGACCGCAATATTTTTTTTGAAATTGTGGTCCAAAAACCCACCAAAGCACCACAGAAACATGCGAAAATTAGGTATTTTAACTGCCTGAATTTTTACAGTAGCAGCAGTGGGTTTTTCTTGCAATAAAACGTCTCCATTGATTTTATTTTATTTTATTTTATTTTTATTTTTTTACACCGGCACAATGATGGGCTGGCCATGGGATGGGACCATGCAAATTTTTGGAGCCATTCCATCAATCGCATGGCCACATGGCCAGGTTTTGACTGAGAATTCTGTGATGTGCTAGTCGGGCATAAAAAGCCCACCAACCCTAAGCCTAAGCCTAAGCCTAAGCCTAACCCTAACCCATACACCATTACACTGTCCTTCTTAGTGGGTCAGAGGCACCCAGAGGTGCAGCCCAATAACTCACCCTAACCTTACCCGTAACCCTAAGCCTAGCCCTTGCCCTAACCCCAACCCTAAGCCAGATCTGTACTCACATTGCACTACACGCAAGTACACTTCCCTTGTTAGTGAGCCAGAGGGCGCCCAGGAGAGGCATTCTTCTCTCATCTCACTCACCAATCCAAAGTTCTTCCAATTAAATTCCAAACCTGTACACCAGTATGCTGTCCTTCTTAGTGAGTCAGAGTAGAGGCAACCAAAAGAGAGGTGCCTCTGCCAGTGCCACTTGGTATGCAATGGCTACACGGTCAAGACACGTACCCTTCCTTTTCCTTTGTAGCGGGCCAGAGGAGGCACCCACCCCAGAGAGCTGCCTCCAGGAGCCTGCTAAATGCCTTCCCTTTGTAGCGGGCCAGAGGAGGCACCCACCCCAGAGAGGTGCCTCCAGGAGCCCGCTAAATGCCTTCCCTTCGTAGTGGGCCAGAGGAGGAACCCAACCCAGAGAGGTGCCTCCAGGAGCCCGCTAACCCTCCCCCCTAAACCAGTACTAACGACAGACAAAAACAAAATGACAAATTTTTGAAAAATTTCGCGACAAACGGAAACGAGACGAAACGGGCCGGCTCTGACACACGACAACTCGAAATGTCATTTTTCCTGGTCGTGCCCATCTCTAATAAGTACATAAATAAATAAATAAATAAATAAATAAATAAATAAATAAATAAATA
>JAHTLZ010000204.1:5760183-5780717 GCA_023846285.1 Phrynocephalus versicolor | reverse complement strand
ATAAATAAATAAATAAATAAATAAATAAATAAATAAATAAATAAATAAATAAATAAATGTTCCAAGGGGAGAAACATGCATTTATGAAACTAATTTTGGGTTGGAAAAGTTGGGTTTGTCTTATAAGGGGGCATCTTATGGGGAGCATCTTATAGACAGAAAATTATTGTATATACTAGACATGGCCATGAAGCCCTTCATCATTCTTCATTCTCCACAGGTGCCACATGGGCCCATTTCCCACCCACCCCAAGCAGCTGGCCCACTCATTGGTCTTTGTGCAGTGTCAAGGTGCTTCTTCTCCCTCAAAGCTCCAATCCGGCAGGAGCTTGGTGGTCCCATCCCAGCCTGCTCAGGCAGCTGACCACTCAGATGAGGAGGAAGGACAGAGATCCTCCCTAGCTAGCCAATGAGTGCTCGGCTATTGGCAAAGGCAGGGACAGGCTATCTTGCTAAAATATACATTAATCCCCGAGCGTGCCAAAATAACTGAACATTGATTGGGTATTCTTATCTCATTGTCATCCATGAGAATCTTTACTGGAATCTGGAACATTCCTATCGTTTACTGCTTGTGTTGAAAATTCTGTTGTCAACCCTATATATACAACCTGCTAACCAAAGTAATTTATTGTGCTATTCCTGTGATAATGAACCCTCATCACTTTGTCATGTGGAGCTATTTATAAATATACTGGCCGCTTAGACTTAATTCAGTGTCCAGAGAGGTGGATTTGATCCACAAAAGCTCACATAGAAATATAACATGCCATTACATTTTTCTCTTTGTTTGTTTTGCTTTTGTCTGTATATGCTTGCACAAACTAGCACAGAACTTGTCTCTGTTGATTCTTGGTGTAAGCTTGGTGTAAGCTAAATAGGTTTCTTTTGGATGGTGTGTTCTTTGTGTCCAAATGGCAAATGGCAACCCTATTTGTTCCAGATGTTTTTGTGAAGTGGCTTAATAAACAAGCCACTTCAGGTTACTGGCAAACTGAACACTTCCTTTACTCTTTGGTGGGTGAAAGGGAAATGGAGAACCTGCCTGCACCTAAATCAATAGGCGGTTCAGCCAAGCAAAGATTTTTTTTTTACTTTTTAAAATGTGCTGCAGTACATCAGCAATGGTATACTAGAATCTTTTTTTTTAATCACTACTGCCAAAGAGAAAATGAAGTGTTCATTTGGCCAATATTCTAAAGTGGCTCACTCATTAAGCTACTTCATGACATGAGAAATTCAAACTAGAGTCTTGACAGTGAGAATGACTGCCTTTGGTCTGTTCCCAGTGATCATGTGCAGTAGAAATAGACCAAACCACAGCAATCCTACCTACACAAAAAAGTAGAAGTTCCTGATGGCCTCATCAGCTGACAACTCAGTCTTCTACCTGGTGCTGATTCAGCCATGCAGCCATTTAATAATAAATAAATAAATAAATAAATAAATAAATAAATAAATAAATAAATAAATAAATAAATTGGTGGTGTGTCAAATCATCTGTGAATCATTTAGATGAAAGTTTAATGTAGTTTTGGCTATGCAGGACTAATTTTGTGTGTCTGAACTCTTGACATGGTCCAACAGTCACATGACAGGTTTGAGCGACATACCATAAGGAGAAAATTGTGAGATAAAAGAGAGAGATTTCTGCTGTGTGAACACAGCCATAGTTAGGTCATAGCTCTTGACACCCACGTCCTTGCACTGAAGGTGATTCCTCACTCTGCCTTAGTTTCTCAGAACCAGCATCTCAACACCTTTGACCCATGCTTAAACTGCAGCACATCTGTCTATGCAACACTGGATTTTTAGTACTGAAGGGCCAGTAATCGCAAACAGTGCTGAAACCTGAGCTCTGGATTGTGCAGAGTTAAAATGTCTCATGCCTACGGCCAGTGCCTAAGAAGAGCATAATGGGTTACTGTTTAAAGTATTTAACCATGTGTGTCTTTCAAAGTCCTCTCCGGAGTCTTCTATTCCAGCATGCTTTCTACCTGGTGCCGCTGCATTTGCTGACTCCCTCTACCCTTCCTTTCCTTCTCCCCCCCCCCACCCGCACCGAAGCTTATCTCAGCAAGGACTGTTGAGTAGTCTCAGCAAAGAAGAAAGCTGAATTGAACTGACAGCTAGTGTTTCCATCAGATAAACTAAAGTTCAAACAAGTGGAACTCTTATGCTTTTCAAAGGCTTTAGCTTGCCTGACGTTTCTCTCATGCAATCAAGACCTTTCCATTAACTTGGAATCACTGTCACTTCCTTTGTATATTGAGTGGAGAGCGGTTTGTTCTCTTCCACCTCTTTCCTCTGAGAATAAATAGCTTTGGGGATGGTCAAGAGTTGCCCAGTGTATCAAAGTGAAACACGACGTTGATGGACTCTTCTTCTGTTTATCCATTTGCTTTTTTAAATGTTTGAAACTCCAAATCATATTTGAGGCCCAGTTCACTCTACTTAGCCTATAAATTTAGCATGAGTTGAAAACAAGCCAGGAGCCTGAAGCAATACCTACGGGTGGGATTTGCGGATTTTCTGGATTACAAATACCATAATTCTCCATTCTGGGGGGTTATATCTACCCTCCAGACACCTTAACAAAAAAAAAATTGTGATGCGCTTGGGAAGAAGGCCTAAGCAAGATGGCGCTGAGTCTTAGAGTGCAGTCGTACCTGGGTTTCCTTCGTATTTAAATTTCCTGCATATTTTGGGGGGGGAGCAGTGATGTGATTTTTAATGAGCAGCTGGTGTCCTCTCCTCTGCATTGTACCTTCCCATTCTGGTTCTGTCCTAACCTGTGTACTACACATTTTGTCCTACTTTCTGGCTCCAGTTTCCAAGGCTCCGTCTTTTAAGACAGGTAGAAAGGGGAGAAACTGAATTTACTGCGTATTTTCAGTGTCCTGTCGTTGCAACAGAAGCAACCAAGTAAGCATTTTTGAGTGAAGTTTTTAAATCCAGCCCCTGGTGGTGGTTTAGGAAACTTTGCTGAAACTGCTGTTTGAGGGGCGTGGTCGGCCGGGAGCAGAATTTGCTTCTCTTCCTGGTTAGCACACAATCTTTTATTGCATAGTTCACCAATTACGCAGAAAGTGCAGGTATGACGGCGGTCTTAGCTAGGCTCAAAGCCATCCAACTGAGGCCTTTCTCCCAAGTTATCAGAATTAGGTGTTTGTTAAGATGTCTGAAGCTTCAGAAACAGTGTCAAGGTCATGATATATAACTAATTATTCCACTCTTTTCTGTCTTTGTTGTACTGCATCCGGAGTCTTCTTTCAAGCAACCAAGCAATGAAGAGAATAGGGAAGAAGGAGAGTAGAATAGTAAAGAGTCTGGGAAACAGGTCTTTAAAAAGTAGTTGACAAGAGTTTTCTAGAGTACTCTGTCTTTCAAGGCATTTGGCTTTAGGAATGACCTCAGTGAAGTGACATGGGTTCAGAGTAGCATCATCTGGAAGGCCAGTGTCATAAAGGATGCCTGAGACTGTGAGATTGCCATAGTATTTGCAAAGGTGTAGGGAAGGGATGCAAAGCTTTCTGGAAAATAAAGTGCAGGGCATGATGCTGAAAAGGTTTGGGGAGCAGCATTCCAATTCAAAAAGCACTTGCTGGTGCAACTGAGACATGTGTATCTGCTGGGACATTTTAAATTTCAGATCTTTGAAAGGTCATGAAGGGAAAGGCGAGGAAAGCCCCTGCCATGAAAACAGCAATGATCACAAGCAATTTCCCCAAAACAGCATAAGCAAATTAAAATGAAAGTAATGTGCCAGTGAGTTGTAACTGTGCCACATTTATTTCCAACCCCCTGATGAATTATTGTGAATGTGCATTGATCACACATCACATTCTTTAATTTGGCAAGCAAAACTGGAGATAGATACCCCAAATGCTATCATTTGTGGCTTTTATTAAAGTAGCTGGTCTAAAGTAGAACAACAACTAACCATCTCTCCACATGTATCAGGCATTTTTTTTGGAAATGGGTGGAACAAAAGTTTTCATAAAAAGGAGAATATAAGTGCTCCCGAGAGCAGAGAAATTGTTTGGAAGAATCTAACATCTCTTTTCTTGAAATGTGCCATTTCTGATTGACTAGAATATGAGTTCTTGCCTATTTCAGGAGGCTCTTTCTGGGAAACCACAGACATGCTAGGAATTACCGCAACCCTGTAAAATGATTCCTATGCCGTAGTGTGGTTGATGTAGGGTAGAGATCAGAGATGGCCATGCTTCTGTTCTTCAGAAGAACAGAAGCCCCTCCCACATCTCCTCAACTAATCGGCCACTCACCAGGCCGAGCTTGCTTGCCTTTTCCCACCTCCTTGGCTAATCTCCCAGTTATGAGCAAGAGCATAGACTTCTCTTTCCCACCATTTTGTTAGTGGGAGATCAACTGGGAGTGGGAGTGGGAGTTCAGCTGGGATGGACTGGGATAAACCAGTTCATGGCCATCTCAGAGGGATCTAAATCTTCATTTGTTTTATCCTTTCCTAAGGAGGAAAAACCTGCAGTCTCTCCAATTGAGTAATTAGTTGCAGATGGAATAGGCACATTTAATGAGTGGAGATTTGGTGACTCAAGACCTATGTACCATCTATTGATACAAGAGACTTACTCTTGTAGTTACTTACTACTGGTCTTCTACTTCCCAAGAAATTATTTACACTGGTGGAGATTTCCCTTCAAGTTATAGAAAATCAGAATGATCTGAGGTCTTGAGGTACTAGTTAAATGTAATATAAGCTGCTTTCACACAACTACTAAAATCTGATGCAAAGTGCTCACAGATGCAGAGCATAAAATCATTTTCCCACAAGCAGCAGACTTAAAAAAATAAATAAAGTGCGACCACGCCCCCTTAAGTGCAACCCAGTGCATTTTACAAGTACCTGGTCTCGAAGTAGTAAAATCCACCTTGCTGTTCCAACGCAGATTTAAACTGTTACTTGAGTCTGTGGGAACATAGAAAATCTGCACCAAAACCTTTTTGCCCCTGTTATGGTATTTTTGCTGCAGTTCTCAGTCATGGGATCACAACGGTTGCAGATTTTCAAAATGAGACCATGAGAATATCTGATCCGTGACATCAACCACATGATCCCTTTGGGGGTGATCCGGATCAAAGTTTGCTATGGGTTTTAGTGGTCATGTGAAAGCAGCCATAGTTACTTCTAACTAGTTACATATGGATAACAACCAATACTACTAGTAGTCAATTTTCATAACAACGATGAGAAGGAAGAGATAGCCAAATAGACCCCTTTCGTTAAATCTGGCATTTGTGGGGTCAAAAACATTAAAATACAAAAAAGTGACACAACTAAATGTGGTGTGAGGAAATCCCTGGGCCATAAACTGGGCTCCATCAGTTCACTAGGTGCAGATCCTCTGCCACACTATCTTTGAAATAGAATCAAAAGATGGGTTTTTTTGATTTGTTTGTTTTTTGTTTTGTCTTTTTGAAAGGCCAAAAACTAGGCTTATCAATTGCTTTGTGTTTGGATGGGAAGTGTTTAATTAATAATTAAATTAACTGATATGAATTAAATTAAATTAAATTAAATTAAATAATTAAATAAATTAATAGGAATAAATAAATTTAATTAATAATTTAATTAATTAAGTGGAAAAGGGCCAGCTTCTGGTATTTCCCCATATCTGGTATCCATTTGTGAAAGTTAGTGAACATAAGAGGGTGTCCTGTAGACCATCTTGACTGCTGCCATTGGTCTTGTCAGCATTCAGATTGCCCTTGCCCACCCAGCCTGGAATAAAGAGGCAGGACATGTTCACTTGGGTTCAAAATGGGCCACAATTTTATTGATAAAATAATTAACTCTGAACTGCATTTATTCTGTCAAGGGGACCTGGGATGTAGTGTGAGCAGGTACTGTGCAATATTGTATCATTATCTTCTTTGAAATGGATTCAGGGAGATTCCCTTCTCGGAAGGATGCTGCCCACCTGTTCAGCATCCTCCCCGCATGGAATCTACTAGCCCAGGACAGCCCACAGTTTCACCTACCATTGTCATCCTAGCTTTGTTTAATCCTAATACCCTACCGACGTCATTTAATTCATCTAAGGGCTGTCAAGAGCCTTAAAGGCAGCTTGCCTAGGGCACACCTTAATCCCTGTACCTCTTGCACTATCCGCCAGCATTGTGACTAGTGATGCAACTAAACACTCTGCTGCACACTGAAGGAAGAATGGGATGGGCAAAAATTCGCTGCCACTCTGTGCCAATTTGAGTGATGACCAAAAATTCCCATCTGGCCCTGAAATGACCCAATAATACCATTAAAAACATAAGAACATAAGAACAGCCTTGCTGGAACAGGCCACAGCCCATCCAGTCCAGCGTTCTGTCTCACATAGTGGCTCACCATTGGCTTCAGGGTATTCCCAAGCAGTTGAGCTATTTGCTGCTGTTTTTAATCATAGGTGGTAAGGAATGTGGCTGTATGTTTTTATTGTTATTTTTGTTTTATTGGACTCTTATTGTTGGTCTGTTTTTTCCTCCCTTATTTTGGATAGGTTATTTATGTTATAATTTGTTGTACACCACCCAGAATTCCCGTGGGAAAGCCGGGCAGTAAATAAGTGTAAATATAAATAAATAAATAGGTACAAAAACAAAATATGAAACAATAATGAATCAGAGGGGTTTAGGAGAATTGTAGTGTAATATAAACAAATATTGACCAATAGTTGCTCAAGCCATTGTTCTTACTGCCTCGCAGATGCAAGATATTGTACAGCTGACAACATGCTTGAAAAAAACGTGCTGGGGGAATCGGAAAGACAAACTGTCAGTTTGGATTCATATATGTGCCTTGTCCATGACTATATCTTATCTACCTTTTTCAGCTTGGCAGGATTTATGCAGTATGCTGTACCTATTTGGAAGATAAGAGTATAAAACCTTAGGTAGTCTGGAGGAGATTCACAACACCTCAAAAAGTAGGGTCAACAGTCTTCCTTGGCCCGTTTTAATCTCTTCCTTGCCTACATGTCTTTCTTCCTCCTCCTTCTTTTTTAATATTTGGAAAAATAAATGTAATTTTAAATATCTAGCGCTTGCTAGTCAGCTTCTCTGCAGCCTGGACACAGGATTAGATCTCAAAATGTAATAGATGGTATGTGATTTATTACATCGCTACATATTAAGGCTTTCCGTCTTTATCTACATAATCTCCTGTAATCCTCCAGGGGCCTTTTTGTTTTAAGCATCTGGAAAGCCTTATGGCTAGGGAGAATTAAAGTGGTGGGCAAATAAAGCACTTCCTTCCTGTGTGTGTGTGTGTGTGTGTGTGTGTGTGTGTGTGTGTGTGTGTGTTCATATAAAATGATTATCTGGAATGCTAACTTTTGGGGTGGAGATTAAAGATTGTCCTTATTTCATAAAACTGGGTTCCCCCTCAAAAAAAAAATCTTTGATGTAAGTTGTCATGCAAATAAACTGTAAGGCGTTTAATGTGATTGTTACTCGAAGGAACAATAGGAGATGTGTATACATAGAACCCCATGGAAGGAGATGCACCAAAACCTCCCTCCCACCCACCCTTCGGATCGCCTTTGTTGTGCAGAAGAAAGAAATGTGTATCAGTTGGGTGCTTTTCAGCCTATAATAATGTTGTCACCATCATTGAGGAAATGGCAAAAGGTATTATTTAGGGTAATGCACTTGCATGTTAATCAGGGAGAGCTTCCTTTTATTGGTGCTACTGAAAGAGAAAACAGAGTTGGAGAATCGATGCCGCTGTTTTGTCAAATGTGTCGGTAATTCTCCACATGCCTGCTGTTCTAACAGGGCCCAATATTCCAGACTGTGACGGATACCTGAAAGCAGAAATACTCAAACCTCGTCACAAATTACACCTGGGTGCAATCTCTGCCATTATAGGGCACATTTCAGGTCTTTAGGTACTTGTCAACCTATAAATGTAACCATTGGCTGATGATTTTGTGCTTTCAGCTCAAGTGCCAGATGGGAGTAAAAAACAACAACAATGTTGTTTTCCATCCATGTAAGCAACGGTATGCTTAAAGTGTAGGTGGGGGCAATTTGTCTTACCTTCCCCTGAACTGCCTGTTGATACCATTTTACATCACAAGGTTGTTCTGAAGATATTTTTTCAAAGCGTAGGGCAAATAGGGATGTGACAACATCTCATGATTTTTGTTTCTCTTTCGAACAGGCTGTCTTGAAATAGCAGGACAGCCTGCTGAGGATTCTTGAACCCTCATTAGAGTACTAACCTTCAGTGCAAGAGCGATACTCCTTAATTACCCATATATACTCGAGTATAAGTCATCCTGACAATAAGCCGGGGGCCTAATTTTACGCCAAAAAACCTAGGAAAACTTACAGACTAGAGTATAAGCCAAGGGCATTTTTTTAGTTATACTTGAGTATATATGGTATACCGGCTGAACTCTAAAGGAGTTGGGAGTAGTAACTGGCAACATGTGCTGGGAGTGTGGAGGCAATAAGCGAGTTAATACCATAGAGTAAACTCCTTGATTGCCTCCACAGTCTCTGCACAGTTGCCAATACTACCCCAGGCCCCTTTAGAGCTTCATAACTAAGTCCCCTTACCCCTAAATGTTTCCAAATACAGTGGACCCTCGTATAACAGAGGGTCCGTACAACGAAAAATCCGTACAACGGAAAAAATCCGGGGGCCCCCTCCCCTCCCCCGCCACCTCCGTCCACCACCTGCGGCTGCCCGGGAAGAGGACGGGGCGGTCGGGGAAAGAGGGGAGGGGAGGCAGGCACTAAGGGGGGCAAGCCAGGGAGTCCTCCGCTTGCCGCCGCAGCCGGTGCGCCCTCCTGCCTGCCTCCAGGGCTCCGGGAGGAGGTGAGCGCAGAGGAGAATTCCCTGGGCGGTCCTGTCCAATGCCGCCCGGGAAGAGGACGCGGGGCGGGAGGGGAGGGGAAGCACGCCGCCACCGCCGGTGCCCCCTCCCGGCTCCCAGAAGAGATGAGCCGGCGGGGGCGAAGAGGACGCGGGGCGGGAGGGCAGGGAAGGCAGGCCGCCGCCGCCGCCGGTCCCCCTTCCCGGCTTCCGGAAGAGGTGAGCCGGCGGGGGCGAAGAGGACGTGGGGCGGGAGGGCAGAGAAGGCAAAGCCAGTGCTCACTAGCTGTAGCACAGCTTTGTTGAGAGCAGAGACAAGGCAGGAGGCTGGCAGGACCTTCCATCGGTGCCTGCAAACACCCCCGGCTTGGGGCAACAGGATTTCTCCTTCTGCACTCCACTCCCCTCCCCTCCCCTCCCCATTCCCCCCTCCCTCCTTGCCTCGGCTCTCAGCGGCGCCCGATCCTCCAGGAGGCGGAAGAAAAGCGGCTGCTGGCCCAGATGCCTCCCCTCCCCTCCCCATTCCCCCCTCCCTCCTCACCTCGGCTCTCAGCGGCGCCCGATCCGATCCTCCAGGAGGAGGAAGAAAAGCGGCTGCTGGCCCAGACGCCTCCCCTCCCCATTTCTCCCTCCCTCCTCCCCTTCCCCATTCCCGCCTCCCTCCTCACCTCGGCTCTCAGCGGCGCCCGATCCTCCAGGAGGAGGAAGAAAAGCGGCTGCTGGCCCTCCTCCCCCTCCCCATTCCCCCCTCCCTCTTCGCCTCGGCTCTCAGGGAAACACCCAGAGGCAGCCCGGAGGTGTCCAAGCAGCTGTGCCGGGCAGGGCCAGTTGTGGAGTCACCCGGGTGGGGTGAAAGAAGCACCAGCACTACCACCACCACCACCATCCTCACCCCTTGCTGTCTGCAGGCGACAACAATGAGGAAGAGGATGATCTGCACCGGCTCCTGCAGCAGCTCAACCTCTTTGGTAACCTTAGTCTTGCTGTGCATTGGAACGGATTAAATATGTTTTCAATGCATTCCTATGGGAAATAGCAGCTTGTACAACGGAAAATTTGTATAAAGTAATTTCATTTGGAACGAATTAATTCCGTTATACAAGGTACCACTGTATCATGGGGTTCCCTAAAATCACTTTCTGAATGTACCCCTGCTACTTTGGATTGCATATTTTTAAAGTAATTTTTGAGTATTTTTAAAAAAACATGCACTCAAAAATTACTTAACTTTGGGGCACCAAAGTAACAGAAAGTGATTTTACGGAATCCCCTGAAATTTGGAAAGATTTGGGGGTAAGGGGGCTAAGTGATGACGCTCCAAAGAGGGTGCCCCTAAACCTTCTAATTGGAATCATATGGGAAGCGGAGGCACTGCTATTGCTCACCTGATCAGGACTTGCCCTTCGTTGCCCTCCCCAAGCCGACTGAGCACCTAATTTTACCCCAAAAAACTGGGAAAACTTATTGACTTGAGTATAAGCTGAGGACATTTTTTTCCGGTCAAAAATAAGGGTTGAAAAACTAGGCTTATACTTGAGTATATACTGTACTTCACTTACCTTGGAAAACAATTGTTAGGCTTATTAGGGCTCCTCCTGTTAGTTAATTCTCTGAGGATGCAACAACAAAGCAAGCTTAAGAATCCCATACTTATGGAAATTTGTCTCTGTCTCCCTTTGGGGAGAAAAATACCTCCAGGCACATTTATGTTGAGAGCACTGAATGGTTGCAGGAAGACGTGAAAAATATTTCCTGCACAGCACTCGTTTTCCTGCATCTTTGGTTTGCAAATTTTCTGGACATTTGTAAGAGGAAGGCATGGGGCAGAAAATCAAGCTGCCAGAATGGAACCCATTGTGTGGAGAAATGTCTGTTTTGTAGGTGCGCCCTCCCTGGGAGCAGTGTGGAGGGAGAGCTGTCAGGCAGCCCGCTGGAGTCCTCATCCGCTAGGCTCCTTTGGCTGGAATGCATGAGTGAGTCTGCACACAAATACCCTCCCCTGTCAGCCTTGCGAAGAGGCTCCCATTGTGGAGAAGGGACACCCAGCGTATGCCCTGTCAAAGTCTGTTCCATTGTTTTGCTCCAGTGTTTTATGCTGCACATGAAAAAAGAAAAAAAAATAACAAAGAATGTGAGAAGCATCTGAAATAAGACTGGCTCAAAAAAAAAAAAAAAACAGAACACAAATGAATCATTGGCTTTGGGAGGCAGGGACAAGCATTAAAAAGCTTTCTTGATCATAACATTCCAACAAGTCATGACACACAAATGAGGAATAAAGTAGACACCTCTCTTCACACACACACACACACACACACACACACAGAGAGAGAGAGAGAGAGAGAGAGAGAGAGAGAGGAGAGAGAGAGAGAGGAGATTTGAAACGCTTTTTCCTTAAAGACAAATCGCCTTAAAAGTCACTGTCCACTTTTCAAATCGCTCCTTCTGAAGACCCCCCTTGGCCACACCCATTTTTGATGTGTCAGTTTTTCTTGCGATGACCACAGGGAGTGCTTTAAAAAAAATTGGTTCCTGCACCCCCTTTTAAAGCGATTTGGTAGTATTTGCGGACATACTACACCGCCTTTTTTCAGTTTTCCCCCCTGATTCTGCCGTTTCCCTGTCATTGTTTAAAGCAGTTCAGCCAAGTGCAAACGGGGAAGCCGATTGCTAAGCATCCGCTGAAGTGCGGACTGCCAAATCGCTGTAGCAACCATGGGACCGCAGGAGGAGATAAGGCAATGCAAAATAAAAAGTGGCTGCTCAAGGAAGTGCAGTAGTTATCTATATTTCTAATGCTATAAGGGCCATTTGAAACAGACTATGAATTAGGGACATCTTGTTGTATCATGCAGAAGAGAGCAAAGAGTATTAGTTTTGCATTGGCCTGGCCATTTACCTGTGATTCTCTGCCACAATTGTGACTTTAAAAGGATCTAAACGTTGCAGTTCTTTCCTTCAGAATCAAAGAAGGGGGCAGAATCCTTTTCTCCTTCCAGGGAATTTTTTTATTTTGTATACAAGATTTATAACTTGCACACTCAGAGAAGGAACTTCAAGAAAATTCTTATAGGATGTCTGAGCCATTTTTGGGGTCTTTTTTCCCTAGAAGAAAAGGCAAGCTGCACAGAATTATGTGTATTCCAGCATAGGATGGCATCTTTCCTATGCAGGATCAGTAGGAATCCTGCACAGGAAAGATGCCATCCTATGCTGGAATCCGTAGGAATCCTGCACAGAAGAAGAGCAGGGGAAAGGGAAAACTGAGACCAGGGTCTTGTTTTCACAGAGACCTGGGGAATCCCTCACTTTTAATGTGGAGAGATTTATCAGGGAGTCTCAGCATCTTAAGACTCAGAAAATTGTGGGGGAAAGAATTTTGTGGGAGTTAAAAATTCACGTGAGAAATACGAGTCCCCAATGAAATGAGAAAAGTAAACACGCACACATATGGGAACACACACAGACACACACACAGAGAGAGAGTTCAGTCAACAGGGAGAAATACATACATTCTGTAAAACTTATAAACAAATGTTCATGCTAGGAATATATTTTTTAAAGAATACAGTAGGATTCCTGTATCCACTGAGTATTTATTCGAAGCCTGCCCCCGCCTGCCTTGTGGATGCTAAAAACCATGCATTATAGAGAATACCTGTACTACCTTAATAGTGGATGCTATACATAGCATGGTCTCCGGCTCTCTCTAATGGCCAAGTATGGTAATGACAATATGAAAATATGTCTCTTCCCCCTACCTCCCACTTGGGGGCCAGTACCGGTAGCTTGCTCTTTACACACAAATATCTCCAGTGTTTTTCTTTTACAGTGGACCCACGTATAACAAACAGTTTTTATAGCATAAAATCTGTACAACATAAAAAAAATCCAGAGATAGGGGAAATTTGCTTAACAGAATCATCTATGGGGTGAATCCGTACAACATAAAAACGGTAGTGATTAGGGATTACTCTGTTTTCAATGCATTTTTATCGGAAATTTGTATAAAGAAAAAATTGCTTAACATAATTTCATTTGGAACGAATTAATTTCTTTATACAAGGTACCATTGTACTTCTATCATTTTATATTTTCAGACTATGGATAAGTGGGTTATCTGTAATGATCTTGTGGAGAAAGAGATCCTACTCATATCTAATAATTTGCATGGGAGGGAGCAGCCAATCTCTCAAAATATATTGGAGGGTGAATGGATGAGGAAAGGGTTTGGAGAAACCCATGGAAATTGCAATAGTTAGTAATTAGCTAATAATCTGCATCTGCAAGATCCCTAATCCCCTTCCTAGGGTTTTTCGTTTTTAATGAAAAGTAGATACCACTTCAACCAAAGAATGCACTCAGATCGAAGGCTGCTCACTGGGAAATCTTCAAAAAGAAGACTGGCCTCCTTAAAGAGTACACGTGGCCACACTATTTATTCAGGGGGAGGTGGTGGTACCTCAATGGAGGCAGGCTCCTTAACCTTGCTTTGCTGTGGAGATTTCATACTCCAACAGACTCTGAACTCCACTAAATTGGCCGCATTGAGGCAGCCTTTAGGCCCTGGATTTACAGAGACCCAGCAGGAACCCGGTGTGATTAAGCTAACCTGGAGCTGACCTCACTCAGGAGGCCAGAGAAACAATGGCACTCCAGGATATCAGGGCACATCTGGTCTGTGACAAGCCCAAAGCTCCTTCCTCTCCCCTTCCTCTGTCCTTATCAATGATTCCCGACTAGCTAAGCATCTTCCTCCGAGATAAGTGTACATACTCCCCCCCACCAATGGACTGTATTACCTGATCAAAGACCATTCTTCCTCTGTCCTATTGTGTTACTGACATCAATAAAGACCTCTTGGTCCCAGGTACAGCGAAGAGACACTCAGAGACACTCACACACTCACTCAGAGACACCCACGCACAGAGACACACAGCCTGGGACCAGAGATGATTGTACCCCAAAACTCTGTGTATGCGTAATTAATAACACTACACTTAGCATTACTTCTCAGGGGTGAATCCCATTTAAATCAATTGGACTGATTCCAAGAGAAGTCTCTACATGTATAACTTCAGCTCAAACGTTCTACTCTACATTTCGTCAAATGGGAAAGCCCTTGAGAAAGCTAGAAGGTGCCTCCTTAAGCTCTCACTTGGAAATGCTTCTAACTCAGGAATTTTTTTGGCCTACCGTTTCAAAAATCCCATAACCAGAACAACAGCGGTGGGATTCGGGGAGTAAAGTAGTTCAAAAAAGTTGCATTTTCCACACCTGATTCAATGGCACAGGACCTGTCCCTCCTGCAGGTGACTTTGAGATGTGTAATCCTGATAATAAAATACAGACAATATAGCCATTCTGCCTTTCCTACCACAGCTTAGTATAATTCAATTAGTATAAAGCAGAAACCTAAGAAAGTAATAGCCTTCATAAGATACTAGCTAAAGAATCCCTTTCCTCATTTGACATTCAAGACATTCAAGTCTCCCTTTCTCATTTTGCTTGCATTATTCTGCTGTTGTTGTTTCTTAAGAATTTAGCAGACTTAGCTGTGATTACAGCCTAATGCTTTGATACTGAATTTCAATTTGCAATTGAAAGCATTTATGGAGCCCTGTGTGAAGGAATTAATATCTGCTGAACAATTTTCCTAAGTACTGCATTGATTTTTTTTTAAAAAAAATAAAAGAGTAGAGATGCCAGGAAGGCAAGGAAAACACATGAAATGCTGCACACACTCATACACATTAACATTATTGTTGTGATAAACAGGAAGGTGAATAGCAACCAAAGTAGTTGTTATGCCAGCATAGCGGTGAGCAGAACTGGTTCCTTCTCACTATGAATTTTTGTTTTGCTTCTCAATTCCCTCACTGTGAGTTCTTCTTCAACAGCTCTCCTGATTTATGCTGCAGGACTTGGTGGAACAATCATTGGACTTCCTTGGCCAGTTGGTTCTATCTGTCGGTCCTTAAGCAGGTCTCCAAGACAGTGTTGACACGGTAAAATGTCCTTCACCAATAGCACTGCTTTCAGATCATGTGTTCCTAGATGTGTAGATGCTCTCTACATGGTGCTTCCCTTGACCCTTTTTCAGAGACTGCAGCAGGTGCAGAACGCAGCAGCCAGATTAGTGGTTGGTGCAAGCAGGTATGATTGCATCACCCCAGTTCTGGCTCTCGTGCATTGGCTAACCGTTGCCTCCCAGATAAGGTTCAAGATACTGGTTTTGAGTTATAAAACCCTCCATGGCTTGGGACCAGAGTCTCTGGCAGAGCATATTACCCAAACATCAGCATTGGCCTGCCCCACCAGAGCATCACAAACCTTCTCGCTTTGGGTCACCACTTCAAGGAAGGCCCATATATCTACCTGGAATCGGGCATTCTCCTTAGCTGGCCTGACCCTCTGGAATCAGCTTCCCAGCAAGATAAAGCTTGCTGAGTCCACCTTCCAACATTTAAAAAAAATCATAAAACTTGGCTGTTTAAAGCCACTTTTGGTGACTGCTGAGGTTATTGTTATTGTTTTGTTTATTTGTAGTTGATTTGTTTGCCACCGCCATTCTTCAGTGCTGGTCTTAACATTGTTACTATTTGTTATTCTTTGTATTTCTGTGATATTGGCTTCAGTTTTTCACCGCCCAGAGTTCCCTTTGGGAAAATCGGGTGGCATTTAAATGGAAATAAATAAATAAATAAATAAATAAATAAATGTTCTTGAGCTTCAACTCCCACAAATCCTGGACAGCACAGAAAGTATTTATTTATTTTATTTATTTATTAAATTTATATACTGCTCCATCTAGCTACACAGCTACTCTGGGCAGTTTACAAAACTGAACAGAAATCAAACCCATAAACAATAAAATACAATATAATAAATAAGCACCAAAAAGTAAAAACATAATAACTAGTAAACAATATATATCAAAAGCATTGAACGGGAGCAACATGGGTAACAGATAAAAACAAAATAAAATATGTAATAGCAATCATTAGTAGAACAGATTAATATCTGGGGAAAGCCTTTTTAAATAGCCACATCTTTAGATGCTTCTTAAAGACTGGGAGGGAAGATGCCAGAGAGATCTCAGGAGGCAGTTGGCACTGAGTTTCACTTTGGGCTGAAGAGAAGTGACAAAGCAGTTTGATTGCTTAAGTTATGAAGCATTTGTCTATTATTATTTTTCAGAACTTCTGTTGCCATTTGGAAAAAGAAAAAGGAATACTGAGCAACAATAGTTAAGGTGTGTGAGAGCATATTACCCAAAGATCAGCTTTGGCCTGCCCCACCGGAGCATTGGGCCGCCACTGAGAAAGCCTGATTTCTCATCAAAGATTTATGGGCCTCCTTCAGCAACAGCATCCTCAAATGTCCTGCCTGAGATGATAGGGCAGTGAGGGCAAACCTTTTAGAGACCGAGTGCCCAAACTGCGATTCAAAACCCACTAATTTTTCCGCCAAGTGCCAATATAGCAATTAAACCTGAATCCAGCTGGCTGTGAAGGGGCAACGTCAGGAGCCCACAGAAAGGGCTCCAAGTGCCACCTTGGGCACCCGTGCCAAAGGTTCACCAACACTGTGATAGAGTGTTATGGACAGTATTTTGTAGCGAAGGATTCTGGGAATTTTAGTCCAAGAACATTGGGGGACTCAAGCCACTGTTCTACAGGGAATGTAAAAGAACCACTCTTTCAGCATGCCTCCATTTCACCTTGGAAAAAAGCTTGGAAAAACGCCTGCATGTGACACACTGGTGGTCTAATCTAATGGCATTTAATTTTAAAGCCAACAGTATGTCATGCCAGTCTTTTCTACAGAATTGCTTTGTAGTGACATTTCCTTGTTATCCTGTGCTGTATAGTTATATCCTTTCAAGCACACCTTAACTATTGTTGCTCAGTATTCCTTTTTCTTTTTCCAAATGGCAACAAAAGTTCTGAAAAATAATAATAGACAAATGCTTCGTAAGCAATCAAACTGCTTTGTCACTTCTCTTCAGCCCAAAGTGAAACTCAATGCTATTTTTTATTCCTTTATGTAGCGTGCTACAAAACTAGAGAGCTGAAGCAGAATTATTCGGCTTGGCTGGGATTTGGTTCACAGCCTGTATTATGCCCAAAATCACAAACACTGTTCACATGGGGGCTGTGGACTGATTTTGGAGTTTGCTGTTGAAAGAAAGAAAGAAAGAAAGAAAGAAAGAAAGAAAGAAAGAAAGAAAGAAAGAAAGAAAGAAAACGACTCTAAGAAAATAACAAAACAAATTATTAGACACACAGAGAAAAACAAGTGGTCATTCCAGACAAACGATTAAAATTCTATAGAGAAAAAAAAAATATCATGCCTTGTGTTTCTTCTGTATCCAGATAATCTCTTACATTACATTATTATTGGTATGGGATGTGTTGATATCCATGCATTTGTGAATCTCTGGAGTTGGGAGGCTACTGCCCTATGAAGCACCTTGACCCCCAAATGGGGCAGACACTGTCCAGTCCTTATTCAGTACAGGGTGTGAATGTACAAGATGGCCAAAGCACAGCCCCTGTTATTAGACTGGGATCCTATGTCTTGAAAAGAGATAATCACAATTCCCTTACACACACTGTCTGAGTGGATGGCTGCTTTGATGAACAAGAAAGGGCAAGATACCAGCCTGCAAATGGAAGCCTTCACCTCTCCAAGGATCCTGCCCATGTTCTCAGGCTGCCGAAGCTGAAAAATATCCAGACAACCGGTTGCAATGGAACTGCCGCTGTTGCAGCCGCCAAAGCAGAACAGAGTCAAGTGGTTTTGTCTGCAACAGGCCATGTAAATTGTTCACTGAGAGCTTTTAAGTGGTCATCAGTTTTCTCTGTTGAGCCTAATGCCTAATAGGCCCTTAACTACTTGAAACAGCTTTGCCGGGCGACTGCAAGCAGATGCAGTGCTGGCAGAGAAACATTATTTTTATCCAGTGTCAGAATTGCCATGGAATAGGCCAGGGCTGTTCAACTTTGAACAGGCCGAGGTCTACTTTTTCTGTCCCAAAGTGCCTGACGACTCCTACACTCAAACCTCTACTTACGAATTTTATCTGTTCCGAGCACGTGCTCATAACTAAAAACCTTTGTAAGTAGAGCAGCAGTTTCCCATAGGAATGCATTGAAAACCAATTAATATGTTCTGGAGATTTCAATGCACCATGGCCCTTGAACTACCCGGCTCAACTGAGACAGTGCGCTGGCAGACCCAAAACTTTGCTGGGACAGTGGTGGTCCTTGGGATGGGGGAGGGAGGGGTGGAGAACTTATCCCCTCACTTTTTTTATTGATGGCGGGTGGGCTACTTTTGAACCCTTCATGGGCTACCAGAAGCCCGCGGTCTACCTGTTGGGCAGGCCTGGAATAGGCCATCCAATGAACTCTTGTCCATGTTCTGTTGGATTCATTCTGTGTTTTCCACCATCATCGATCTAGTCTTTGTCCCACTTCTTTCATCACCATCAGTTCCTCTCTCATTCAAGAGGCTAGTTGGGCTCTACTCCATGGGAGGGAATGCTTAGGAGCAATGGCCATTTCTCTATTCCAGAGGCCAAAAGGAGCTTCAAAGGAATTCTTTGCCCAGGCTTTGGAAACTCCCCAAGAGGCATCAGAAAACCAGATGGAAGCCTTAAGCCTCCAGGGTCAGACTGTATCAATCAGCCCTCAACCTCTGCAGACGTTAGGAGTTGCAGTGAGTCTACTCTAAACCCACTCTCCAAGGCAAGGGAACTATAGAGGGCTTTTCCATGTTCCATCATCCTGTCCATTGCAAAAAGCCAGGTCCAAAGTCTGTCCTGCGGCATGAGTGGGGCCGGGCACTACTTGATACAGCTTATCATGGAGGGCACGGAGTCCTGACAGGGTGGTCCCTCCCATCAAGTTAAACCTTAACAGTTTGAGACCTCATTATTTGAGAGAACTGCTCCTCCCAAGAAGAACTGCCAGGATCACTCATTCAACCCGGCTGACCATCTGTAGGTGCCAACACCGAGGGAGGCCCAGAAAATGACATCAAGGAACAAGGCCTTCTCAATGGTAACACGCCACTTGTAGAACCAGGTTACACAAGAGAGTTGCCTGGAGCCCTTGCTACAAACCTTTAAGAAATAACTGAAAACCTGGCTTTATAGGTTGGCCTTCCCTGATTCTTCAGTTCCAACTTCTTAATATAAATAGAATACTACTCTTCTTTTCTGCCTTCTAATTCTTAACCACCTCTTTTTCACTTGTATTTTATTTTGTGCTTACTTGTCCTTTTTATTATTATTTATGTCATGTTGGTTTGATGGACTTTTATTTACTATTTATTAAATAGTAAATAGTTTATTTACTATTTTATTTTGTATTATGCGTGTTATTGTATTTTGTTTATGTTTGTAACCACTCAGGGTAGATTTCTTCTAGATGGTTGCAGTATATAAATCAAATAAATAAATAAATAAATCCCATTGGCTCAGATCAACTTGTTTTCCAGTTAAGGCTGGAACTCTGTGTGGGCAGGAAGGGCTGGGGCTCCTGTCCATCACTAGCAAAAAATTAGAGGAGATATTGGTTGATGCATTTGCCATATAACTGGCAGCAGAGTGTAACATTTCCCACAAGAACCGAGTTTAAATTTCTCAAAATATACTTAATTTGGATTTCTGAGAGTTCTTGCTGTCTCCATCCCTAGGACAATGAGGGAGAATTTTCACCAAATATTCACCATTTTTGTTGGGAGAGGCACCTCCACCCATGCCTCACATGCAGCCCAGATAAATTATACTGTAGATGTGCAGTGGTGTAAATGTACTTATGCAAATCACAGTGGCAAATTTCCATTAATAAATGTATTGCAGCTTACAATCCTAGTCATGTGTTAGTTTGACCACTCAGCAAACATCTGGGAACTTGAGCCACCACTTGTTAATTAGCAGCAATAACACAGTTGTACATGCACACTGAATAAACTAACCCTACATTGGAAACCTGTCCATTATGTCAGTGAATGGTCATTGATGGACAGATGTTGCTTCTTCACACCTTCAAATGGAACCTGAGGTCTCCTAGATGTCTCATCAGTTGCTGTGAGTAGTTTTCCTAAAGCAACTACTGCAGCAGAAATATTTAACTGTCGCAGATTGCTGACAGGCTCGGCTTATCCTGGTACTGATACACCTCCGCCAGCTGAGTTCCACCAGGGGTTTGTGAGTTGGATACTCCACTGCATCTCACAGGAGAAAAGCCACCTGAGATCACCCAATGCAAACTCTTTTGTCTGAGTTTTGGTCTTTTTGCCCAAATGCTATCTTGAGACCAGAAACCTGCAATTGCCCAGTAGTACTATAATGCATTTTGGATCAGAAGTAGGCCAAACTCCAGAAATCAAAAAACTATATCCACTCCCATATGCCACCCAAAATTTATTTCCAATTGACCATATCATAGCTCATGTTCTAATTTAATTTTTTTAAAGTGGTCTATTGTTCTCTGGTTCTCAGATGACTCATTTTACAAGCAAACGTGCTCGCAATTCACAGACCACACTCTCCCCACTGCAGAGTCTCAATGTTGTTGTTGTTGTTGTTGTTGTTGTTGTTGTTGTTGTTGTTGTTGTTGTTGTTGTTGTTGTTGTTGTTGTTGTTGTTGTTGTTGTTGTT
>JAHTLZ010000204.1:5724123-5757354 GCA_023846285.1 Phrynocephalus versicolor | reverse complement strand
TTAAAGGAGAAGGATGGATCTTTCTAAGGAGAAACACAAGTGGACACAGTGTTTCTCCCCAATCCAGATCTTGTTTTCAGTGCTCCACATACCATAGCTATATGGCACTATGGACAGGCTCTAAAATTCATAAGTTGTGCCATCCTGCAACTCACTCATCAGCTTATTTGGAAAACTTTGTGCCTCTCCCTCTCTCACACCCAATTGAATCTGTGTATTTGAGTATATTTTGCAGGGTCCTATCAATCGTTCCAGGAGAAGAGGGCAATACAGAAATGCAGGGGATGTATAGTAGGAAAGCCACGACAGCTCCTGCTGCCCCCTCTGCAGGGTTGCAGCCCCAGTTTTGCTATTTTCAGCAGTAGCTCAGTCTCTCTTTAAGGTCTAATGTAAGGTATATGGCATAGAATAGAAATTGTTCTGCCTTCCTGGATTGGGTTCCTGTCCAGAAGGTGTCATTGAGAGATACCTAGAGACATCAAGCATCCCCTGACTTTCCTCTACAATCCCTCATTTGGTGGAGATCGGATATTTTTTATGTCTGAGTTATGCACCCCCTAATAAGTCCCCACAGGAAAGATCTCCCCAGGCAGCTAGCAATTCCAAACTTGCAGAGTAGCTTTCTCTGACTCTCCTCTACATTCCCTCCAAGTGAAGATTGGGTTTCCCCAACCAAGTTGCTAAAGGGAACTTTTCTGAGGGGGGGGGAATTTGTGGGCAAGATGGCAGCTGGTAGAGGGAGTTTGCCTCTGCTGTATGTTTTGTTCTGTTTGTGTTTTTTTTAACTTCATTTCACCCTGTTTTTACTTTCTACCTCTTTATTTTTAGTTTGTGCCAGTTCTCTATGTCATGGCTTGAGTGGAGATAGGGGCTATTCTCTCTACCCTTCCCTGCCATTTCTAACATTTGGCTTGGCACACACAAACACACACACACCCTGCCTATGGAGGATCGCTCAGATTGACTGCCTGGCCTACTGCTGATTCCTGACAGAGTGTTAGATTTTGGCTCATCGGCTTCTTCGATCCTACTGCTTGTGGCCCTGGTGGTATGTTGGTGGTGGCAGTATGTGGCAGAGGAGAGCACCGAGCTGTGGAGCTGGGAGAAATGGTAGCAGCAGCATCCGGGAGGTCTCGGTGTTGAAAGCAACAGTGAGAGTGAGGTGGTTCATCCTGGGGTCCATGTTGGATGGTTGCCCCCCCCTAGATTCCGGGGATGTGTGTCTTTTTGTAGCACTTTAAACTGGAGAGGAATCAATTCATTGATTCACTATTTGAAATGTGTCAATTTGCCGATTCATCAATTTGTCAGCGTCACCGAATCCCAAATCATGATCAATCACCTTTTTAAAAAATCCATCACCATCTGTAGTGTCATTCCATGCTGATCTATGTTTGGCATGACATTTCCTATGGAAAGAAGGAATAATACAGGCTGGATTTAAGTTATCTGTCACATAAATGAGATTCTTTACCTTCTCCCTGGCTTGAGAACTAAAAAAGCAGTGCATCTCTTTGCTCTACTCATAATCCTTCAATCTCACCTCAGACCTTCTGCTTGCCACCAGATGAGAAACATCCCTTCATAATTTAAAGGCATCCAGTCATTTTGTTTCATTTGCTGCTGAGGGACAGGGAGGCTCAAGGTTTTCCCGTGACAAGGTGACTGACCTACATCAAAACCAAACAGAAATATGGTGACAAACAGTTGTCAAGATTAGACCATAAATCCAGAATTCTGTTTCTTAAAGCTTCTGTTGTCTGGTTTCTAAAAGAGCACAGCCGAGGAATAAATCTGGAGGGATTCAGGAGAAAATTTGACAACCACCTGACTTATATTTTGCCTGGGATCACTCCAATGACCTAGGAATTAGATTTAATGGACTTGTAGGCCCCCTCCAGCTCCATTACCATATCTTCTTTTTCACAGCTATTTTCAAACAGGTATTGGGTCTGCTTTTCAGATCCTAAAATGCCAGCTTGCTCAGTTGACCACATCGTCACTCTGCAGGCCAACAATTTGTATACCCTTATTGACGTTTTGCCATATCTGTTTTGGTTGCCCACGTGGCAACCAGCCATCAAGTGTCAGATTTTGACAAATTCTTTGCAAGTGAATGGAAACAGAATTAACTGGCTAAATTGAATAAGCACTGATATTCCGAGTACAGCGAGTGGGCATTCTATACGCTTGCCATAAATACGTTAAATATGAGGAGAAACAAATATGGCAGCTCTAATTTGGCACTACCATTGTTGAATACTTCAGGATTCAGACCTAGATATCTGAAGGACCATCTCCTTCCATATGAACTTACCTGGAAATTAATATCTAGCCAGGGATCCCTCCTGAGAGAGCCATCCCTGAAGGAGGTGAAAGGGATGGCTTTTTGGTCTAGGGCCTTATCTGCAGCTGCCCCCAGGCTATGGAATGCCCTCCCAAGTGACATCCGCCTGGCGCCAACACTGATGACATTTCAGCGCCAGGTAAAAAAACCCTTCCTTTTTCTGAAGTTTTTTAATTGACATAACAAAAATTATGGGTCCTGGTGGCAATTTTAGTGTTTTGTGTCTAAATGTTTTTTATTGTTTTAATTGCCCATTGCCTTTTTAACATTTTAACTGTTTTAATTATTCATTTTAATTGTAAGCCGCCCAGAGACCTTTGGGTTGTGAGCGGCATATAAGTTGTATAAACAAACAAACAAACAAACAAACAAATAAGTCATTCCTAACTAGAGATGGGCACAAATTAAAAAAATGGCATTTCGTTTGTCATTTGTCATTTGGAGGGTCCGTTTCGTTTCGTTTCTTTTTTTCTCGAATTTTTGCAAAAAATTCATTTTCATTTTTGTTCATTTCGTTACCATTTTGTTACCATTATTTTTGATTTTTTGTGATTTTTTTTAGCATTTTAAGCAATTCACTCATATTGAAGTAACGGACATGAAACGCACAACAAAATTTCTGGTGTTTCTTTTCATTTTGTTTCATTTTAGAGACAAAATTTGTTTGTCATTTCATTGCGTAACGAAATGAAAAAATAAAACAAAATGAAAAATTGTTCATTTCGTGCCCATCTCTATTCCCAACCATAGGCCTCCAAATGTTCTTGGACTCCAACTCCCAGAAGGTTTCCCCACTCACTGTGCTTGCATAGACTTCTGGGAGTTGCAGTCAAGGAATGTCTGAGGGTCCACATTTGGGAGCCACAGAGCTAATCAATCCAATCTTTTGGGCTGGATAAGCAGCTCTGTCGGTGCCACTTTCCTCCAGATACATCATTTCCCTCTCTCAAGCTCTTTTTATTTATTCCAACTATGACGTGACAGCATAAGTGCTGAGTAATTCCTAACCGGCAAACAAACAACCGTATGTAATGAAATTTATCCTCATCTCTGTGTTTGGCTGCCAAAGTGATCTCTTCTTCCCCCCAATACAAAATGGTTGCTAGGTGTTTTTGGCGATGAGCACAACATGCATTGCTTTATTGCTGCACACTTAAGGTTTTCATTACCACTTCCGCGGTGTCTTTCGCTTCACCATATGGCAAGCTGGCAGCTGGAAATGGACCATGAGAGGCTAATTGGAGCCCACGTAAGGAAAGCTGTTGGCTCCTCCTTTCATGAGACACGGAAGAGCTTGCTTTGGGCGATCTTTTTCCTAAGTGGCAATTAAAGTTCAAGGCATGCTTTTCTTTGTACTCGGCGAAGCAACATCCATCCTCCATCTGTGGAGGGAGGGATAAGTGGTGTTTGAGAAAGGTGTTTTCTTTCCTTTTGGGGTAGCGCAGCTGTGAAAGTCACAATGAGCTATCTTCCAAAGATTGATGTGTTTTCCCACCCTGTCTTATTTTTCTTCCTGAGTGAACCTGCTATCTGCCGTAGAATCCTTTTAGATCCTAGGTAAGCCAGGAAAAGTATTCAGCAAAGGCCTAAAGTAGCAAGCAGGGAAAGGCCAAAGTTGGGTTGCTAGATTATAGGCTGACATCCTAAGCACCTGGTTTCGGGAATTGTATCCGGCTTGGGCCTTTTGACCCAGGTTTTGGAATTGATTCTTCATTTTATTTCAGTGGTGTCCAAACTTTGGCCCTCCAGATGTTTTGGACCACAACTCCCACAGTCATTTTTCATTGGCAATCTAGACTTGGAATTCTGGGAGTTGTGGTCCAAAACATCTGGAGGGCCAAAGTTTGGGCACCCCCTGTTTTATTTGTTCTTGTTTGTGTCCTCAAACCACTTCCCACCTTTGGTTAACCTATGAATTGGTGACCTTCAAAAGGTCTGGATCATTAACAGTGAATATTCTTAGGTCCTGGGAAACAAAGGCTGTGGCTTCCTTTATTAAGTCAATTCATCTCAGGGTTGAGCTGCCATATTAGGTTCTGAAGATGATGACCCTCACAAAAAAACAGAGGAGGCAACTCAAATTCTTCGCTAACAGGTTGAAAATGTCGAGTCAGATTCAGGACTTTTTTTTAACAGTTGAAATACTGAATATCCTGGGCCTGGATGGATGAATCAGCCACTTACAGTTTATCCCATAGCTGATTTCTTGGAAAGCCAAAAGTTCATGCCAAGAAGCTTGATAATTCTCTCCCATCTTTGGGAAAAATACTGTGAGTGTAAGATACCCTCTCAAAATTTCCCTTTCTGCAGGAATGTAGGAGAAAAGATTGATCTCATTGCAAGCTGTATTGGACATAATCCAAGCTGTCCTATTTAACTGTATAATTTCATATAACTTTGTCAAGTCCACTACTTCATTTAAAATGCCTGTACAACTTTTAAGATTTCTTGCTGTTCCCCAAATTATAGTGGTATCAGCTTATTCATTAGGATCTAACACTCCCAGAAAAAGGTCAAATCAATCATCATATTATAAAAAAACAATACATATGAAATGTTCTTGGCCATAACTCCTGTAAATATCTGAACATGCATGGTAACTAAAGTTTCATGGGTACCAGTGTGGAGGAGGGGGCTTAAAATACTCCCTGTGTATTTGATAGCAGGGACACTTGTTATCAAATGATTGTGATCTTCATAGGAAATAATCTTGTAAGATTAGCATGCTTCAATGTTTTTTTTCCTAAACCTGACACTTTGGTACTCAGATCTCCACATGTTGCAACCCAAGATTCCACCCAATGAGGCGGTACAGTTTGGGATTATCTTTGAATAGAGATGGAATAGAGATGGAAGCCTCAATGGGTGGGCAGTCCGGAAGACTAGGACTTAGGTTTGGAACTTGGACCTGGCTACCTGATGGAGCGGATCGACCAGCGGTCAACTTCGGCCCGTCCGACTAGGTTGTTGCGGGCGCACATGCTGCGTGTGGCCACGCCCAGGGAGGCTCGGAGAACTTCCACCCGTACCCGAGCCTTCTCTGTGGCTGGCCCAACTCTATGGAATCACCTACCAGCAGAAGTGCGCCTAGCAGAGTCCCTGCCTGCCTTCCGGAAGGCGCTGAAAACCCTCCTCTTCTGGGAGGCGTTTGGGTGACCCAAGTTGGTGTTTTTTTTTTTTTTGTTTTTTTTTTAGTCCCGCCATCTGTTGCTGCTGCTGTTTTGTTTTACTGTTTATTTTAATTGTTGTTTTATTATCTGTTGTGTGCACACTCATTGTAAACCGCCCGGAGTTCCTCTCAGGAAGACGGGCGGTATATAAGCTGTATAAATAAATAAATAATAAATAAACTTGTCAAGGACTCGTGGGAATTATAGTGGAGAGCACCATACTGGAGAAGACGGCTTTGTACTTTCCAAACTATTCCTCTGTAACTGTGAGGGAAAAGTACATCTCCCGGGGGGTGGGGTGCATTCAGGTTACATGTCAGAAGCCATCCAACTAGATCAGAACTAAATCTCTGTTGTGATCCAGGGAACTTGATTCCCTGGGAAAGATATTTCAACATGCTTTCATAGCTATTTCATATGCCAGCTGTTTCAGATACAAAGGGAGTGTTGTGGGGTTTATTCAGCCACAACACACCTGCATGGTGTTTGCACTGTTTCAATTACGTCGTATATCCCACCTTTCACCCACAGTAAGACTGAAAGCATCTCACATGAATTAATAGCTGGTGAGTTGTCCAAGGATTGGTTGAATTAAAAAAAATATATTTGCCACAGGAGAGCAAGGAAGGCACCAGCCTAGCTTCCCTCAGAGAGGGAATACCTCAGAGAGCAATTCATGTGTATATTGAAAACCCCTCTCTCAACAAAGGCAGGGAACTCAGACACAAATTGTCTGCTACTTATCAAGCAGTGCTTTCACCAATCCCCAACAAATCAGAAGCACATCACACCTCCAGCAGCAAGGCCATAACTAATGACCCATACTTAATGGGTGTTGGGAGACATTACATAGGTGGGACTTTCACACACCCTAGGCCTTTGTCTACCTAACGAGTCTATTCAGTTCATTGTTGACCTATGAACCTATTCAGGCTATTGTCTACCTAACAAACCTATTCAGGCCTTTGCCCTACTTATGAACCTATTCAGACCAGGGTGTGAGTGAAATCAAGGTGAACTATAAATTGGGGACCTCGCCACTAACTTTCCTCAGACTGATGAAGCGGCTTGGATGAGTAGGAAAACATTGTAGTCTCTCAAGAGAACAAATCCAGTTGCCATGTCCCAACTTCCAGATAATCTCACCTGGATGACTGAGAATCTTCACAATCATCCTTCAAGGTGACCCAAGCTGTCTTGGTCTCATAATCAGGCCCCGAGTCAGACTGAAAGAGCTGTAGGTAATAAGGTCAAGAAGCCTCCACACTGTCCTGTACTTGACTGAAAACTTCTGCCTGCTGAGCCATCATATCTTATGCTAGTTTTTGGGGGTATCTCTTAAGCAAGAGTCATAGAATCATTGAATCCTAGAATAATGAATTTAGAAGGGTCCCATAAGCTTATCAAATCTAACCTCCTGCTCAATGCAAAAACATCAAAACATACCTGACAAGTGGTTGTCTGAATTTTTCTTGAATGCCTCCAGCGTTGGAGCACTCACCAGTATTCCAAGGTCATTATTTCCACTGCCATATTGCTCCAACAGGAAATGTTTCATTTTTCAAAATCTGGCTTCCTGTAACATGAGCCCATTATTGAATGTCCTGTACTCTGCAAAGATGAAGAAAAGATCCTGACCCTCTTCTGTACAACAGCCTTTCAAGCATTTGAAGAGTGATGCGATCTCTCCTCTTCTGGCATTTCCTCTTTTAGGCAGCTTACGTAGTTGAGGAGTTAATTATTCCACTTGTCCATTCCGGCAGTCTTCTCTTTGGCCTGGCCAGGGTGGGCAATAATTACACACAAACAGTGGCTTTTTCTTGGCCAAAGACTGGGCCAAACATGGTCAAAGATATTTAAAAAATCTAGCTTATTTGGAGTGGGCATACATTTCAAATAATCACAAATACCTCCTTGAAAAACTGACTCCCCCCCTGCTGCTTGAAAGATGTTAAACATCATTTGTTTATAAGAAAAAGACATTCTTTCCCCCTCCCAAGTGTTCCTTCCTCACAGTAAGATGTCAGAATTCATTACTTCTTTCTGAGGAAAACAGGAGCCCTCTTCCACACGCTACTGTGCTAAGTAGGGTGCCACAGTAATCCGCTGGGTTCATTTTCTGATGTTGAGATTGTTGTTCCACTGACGCAGATAATTATCCCAAACCTTCATTATGTCTGATTTATTTCATAATGACTGATTTTGTTTTTCCTCAGAGATGGAAACCCCCGCCCAAAACAATTATTTTTATTATGCTATCGCACAGCCCGATTTGGAAGCTTATTGTTATCATAGGAACAGTTATTATTTCTGTTTCTCCTTTGCCAGCTGGGACAAAATGGTGGGCACCAGTTACCGGGGGACTGGGGACTATTTCACAGCAGTCCATCTGGCCGCAAAGAGGAATGTTTGCTGAGGGAAGACAGAAAAAAAACATAGGACCCTCTCCTATTCTAAGCCTTTCTATATAAACTAATCCCAAGAGAGTTCTTCTCATGTGTCTTATACTTCTACTGGAGATGGGCACAAACTGGAAAAATGACAAATCCCAGAAAAATGAACCAGTTCATTTTGTTTTGTTTGTGTTTTGCTTTTTTTACAGTCCATTTCTGGGATGGGCTACCTAGGGAGGTACTAGGCAGGACCCCCAATTCTCCCACCCACCCAGCTGTTTTATTTCGTTTCATACATTTTTTTTTGAAAAAAATTCATACAAAATGAAACAAAATGAAATGGGGGTGGGCATAAAATGAAACTACTTTTCCATTTCATGCCCATCCCTATTTCTCTCTCGTTCTCTAAGATTTGACACTTTTAAATTGTAGTTCATCTTAAATTTCTTTATACAAGTATCTGGAAGTTGAGTCATGGGAACTGGACTTCTTTTCTTTTGGGATCGAATTGACATGAACTGCCAGACTGGTGGTTTGCGCCCATCTCCAAATGTTTTCTGCAAGACCGTTGAGGAAGTATTGGGCCTCCCTTAAATACTTTCATTTTTCCCTCCTCTTTGAATGTTTGGTAATTTTTGACAAATTTTGGTATATAATGCTTAGTAATCATGTGGAACCGATCTGGAATGACTTGTTGTTGTTGTTGTTCAGTAGTTCAGTCGTGTCCGACTCTTTGTGACCCCATGGACCAGAGCTCACCAGGCCTTCCTATCTTCCACTGCCTCCCGGAGTTTTGTCAAATCCATATTGGTTGCATCGATGACACCATCCAACCATCTCATTCTCTGCCGTCCTCTTTTCCTTTTGCCTTCAATCTTTCCCAACATCAGGGACTTTTCCAAGGAGTCCTCTCTCCTCATGAGGTGGCCAAAATACTGGAGCCTCAGCTTCAAAATCTGTCCTTCCAGTGAACCTGAGAATGGCTATCTGAATTCAGTTCCACATAACATTTGAATGGATTGTATGTTTAGCCGGGAAAAGTGAAAGAGACCTGATTGCTACCTGCAATCTTATGCAAGGTAACAACAGAAGGTGAATCAGGCCTCCACTGTGTGTTTCCTTAAGAAGTAATTGGAACCCACTGGGGACAGGGGCATTAAAAGGAAGCAGATTTCAGCTTAATATTTGGGAAGGAATCCAACCCGGATTGACTTGGCAGGTGGTGGACTCCCTTGGATGGAACAGAACCTAGGTAGCCATCTGTTACAGATGCTGCAGTTACATCTTGCTGTGCATGGCGGATTAGACTAGATGACCTCCAACGCCCCTTCTTATGGGGTTTCTCTGAAATTAATGACCTGACTCTGGCTCCAGCCAACATGGTTTGTGTAAATGAAGAGGCTGGATGGCCATCTGTTTGGAAATACTGTGATGGGGGTTCTGCATGGCAGGAGGTTGGACTGGATGGCCCTTGAGGTCTCTTCCAACTCAATGATTCTATGATTCTAAAAGAAAAGCAGTGCAAAGGTCCAAACTGTTCACATGGTAGCTGTAAATACCCATAGAGAAGACAACAGCCATGCCACACCTCTCCCAACTGTGATGCGATTTGGTGTGATTTTCTGTGATTCTGTTGCAAAGAGCCAGGCTTACAGGCAGCTCTTCCCCTGGGTTGCAAGCCATTAAGGGCAATAATGATTTAACAAGACCACTTATGCTGTGTGTATCCTTCTGCTGCCGCCGGCACAAACAATAGTGTGGCCATCGGGCACTAGTAGAGAATCAATTCATCCCATGCAGGATTCCCTAGGCTCGGTTAGCCATTTTCTGTGATCAACGTCCAAATTAACAGCCGAACCGATTCCTTCCGTGCCTCTTCCCCTGGCAGAGGCTATAAACTTGTTTTTTGTTGCTTTCGCTCCTGCAAAAGAACAAGGCAGGAGATGTTAAACATGTCATTTGTTGATGGGTGGGTGTCTCTAGATCTTGGGCCTTGGGAAAATCGACCCACTCCATCCCCCCCCCCAATCTTTTGAGTTGACATTTGGCTGCCTCTTGTTATCTACAATTCCACCAGTCTGGAAGAAGACTGGGATGTTTGTGAAGAAACAGCACCATCTACTGACCATTACATGAGCCAGATGCTCTGAGAAAACCGATAAGCCAGATCATGGCTAGTATATGAGTCTAGGAACACAGGACACTGGGTAAGACAGTTGGAGCATTTAAAGCCTCCTCTGCCCAGAGGAAATGAATCTCCAAAGAGGGCTTCAGATAAGGTTTTCACCAAGCCCTGCCAAGAATTCCCTTGTACTGGATCATCCCAGGATCAATGGAGCCCAACTCATTCTATCATCTGATGTGAAATGGTGCTGCGTGCATTCAAAGAAAGCTGTGATGCTCCTGAAGAAACTAGTTCCGGATTATGCAGGAGGAGGAATTTTCACTTGACAGCCTCTTTGTATCCCTACTCTATAACACAAAGATACACTAGGACTGCTCAACCTGTAGGGCCAAATCCCAAACCAAATCAGAGTGTTTTAGACCCATTTGAATCACGTAAGGACCTGATTGGCATGTTGCAAGCAGGGATTCGGCGATGTCACTTCTGTTTTCATTTTTCTTGGTTTTGTTGCTTATTTGTAGGGATGGGGCTATATTTGACTTATTGTTATTTCAGGATTGCTTTTATTGGGCAGTGGCAAACCATGTGTTCCCTTATTTTGACATATATTCCAAACCTCTGAATGAGGTCCTGAGTAGAGATGGGCACGAAACAGAAAAATAATGCTTTGGTCCATTTCGTCTCATTTCGTTACTAATGATTTTTAATAGAATTTTTGTAGCGAAATGAGATGAGCAATGAAACAATTTGGAAGCTGCCACCACCCAGCTGGGTTGTTGTTGTTGTTGTTGTTGTTGTTGTTGTTGTTGTTGTTGTTGTTGTTGTTGTTGTTGTTGTTGTTGTTTGACAGATTGGGCTGTTGGGGAGTGGGTTGCCCTCCTTCCCCACAGCCCGACTGTAGCATTATTAATTACGCTTACACAGAGTTTTGGGGTACAATCATCTCTGGTCCCAGGCTGCGTCTCTGTCCATGGGAGTCTGCATGTCTCTCTGTGTCTCTGTGTGTCTTCATGAGCTGTGTGAGGTCTCTGTGTGTGTCTGTGTGTGTCTGTCTGTGAGTGCTGTATGAGCTGCCTGGGACCCAGAGGTCTAGTCTTTATTGATAACAGTAACACAATAGGGAAGAAACAGAGGAAGGATGGTTACGTATGCATTCCATTGGTGGGGGGAAGAATGCACATTATCTGGAGGAACATATTTGGCTAGTTATTGATAAAGACAGAGGAAGGGGCTTTGGGGCCTGAGCAGGTGTGTCCTGATATCCTGTCATTGCTTCCCTGACCTCCTGACCTATGCCAGGTCAGCGTCAGCTTAACCACGCACACTGGGTTCCTGCTCGGTCCTGGAAATCCAGGTCTTCAGGTTCCTCGGGTGCTTTGCGAACTTATTGGGGTTATATTAGGGGTGGATAAGGGTTTTGTGATTCGGCTCAGGACTAGAGATGGGCACAAAATGAAAAACAATGCACTGTTTCATCATGTCACAAGGTTATGAAACATTTCATAATGGAATGGCAGACAGCATTTCGTTATGACCAAAATGAAACAAAATGCCATTTTCCCTGTTAAAACAAAATGATTCATTCTCCCTTTCCATCGCTGCCTCCCAGGTGGGTTTTTTTGACAGGTCAGGCTGTGAGGAGTAGGGGCAGGCCCCCTCCTCACAGTCTGACCTGTCACAATAACCCACCTGGGACATGGGGCGGAAAGGGAGAACAAAGCAGGCAGCGATAAATTCAAACCTTGCTCTGTCCTCCCTTGTCATCCCCGCCCCCAGGTGATTTGTTTTGACAGCCCAACTTGTCAAAAAAACCACCTGGGGGCAGTGGGAAGAATTGGCAGAGCCAAATTCAAAGCCCTGTCCCACTCTCCAGTTCTCGCCCCCATCACTGCCATCCAGCTGGTGTTTTTTGATAGGTCGGGTGACCCCTAAGATCCGCTGACAACTTAAATTCGGACCAGAGATCTTGGGGGTTTGCTCCTCTTGCTGTGTTCCCACCCCTCCACATGACATTCCTCCTGTCTGCATGAGGGGAGGGAGAAAAAAAGGGAGAAAAGAATGCAGGCTCACCTCTGCTCTGCCATTGGGAGCTGCCCCGGGAAGCATTCCAGTCTCTTAAAGGGGCGGGGGGGGGAAAACTGAAGGCAGGAGAGCCCAGCACTCACTGCTTTGCAATCTGCATCAGAAATTTTTCACCTTCGGAGACCAGGTACTTGGAAAATTGACTGGGATGCGCTTAGGTGGGTGTGGTCGCACTTAATTTTTTTTAAAGTCCAGAGCTGGTGGGAAAACAAATTTTAAGCTCCGCATCTGGGAGCCCTTTGCCTCAGATTTTAGGGGTCATGTAAAAGGGCCCTAAATGGACTACTTCAATTTTACAGATCAGAAACATTCATTATTGCTTCTACAACTGGAAATTCTCTTGAAACACTGGTAGGGCATTATTTTCTTTGACTACAGGTACACTTGCATATAGACTACAGCTAACCAATATTTTTGAAACTGAGGTAAGGATAAGGAGATGTTCCAATTTCCTCTTACATTTCAATTGTTAACACTTCAGTTCTTTCCCAACTGAAAATGATTTTTTTTTAAAAGGGTAAATTTGCTAAAAATGAAATGAAACAATCTTCTCACCCATTTTCTTTGGCCACATTAGAGTGGTGGATGGTTGTCTCATTTGAGTGTGGGGGCCAGTTTGGGGTCTGAAAAATTGATTCCATTTAGTCCAGAGTGAGCTCTGCCTCACTAAATTCCATTCATGCCCCGAATCAATATGCAAATTTCCATCCACAACCATCTACAAACAAAAATGGCTGTTTGTTGTTGCTTCCCTGATATTCACGCATGGAATTCCTTTGGAAGCATGACTTAGGGTATTTGTACACGACCCCTAAACTCCGCCGCAAATGGCTCCCAACTCCGGATCTTAAACTTGTTTCCCCACCAGCTCCGGAGTTTACAGATAATTAAGTGTGACCACGCCCACCTAAGCGCGTCCCAGCACACTTTTCAGGTACCTGCTCTTGGAGGGTGAAAAATCCCAGATCCGGATGTAAAGGAGTGGGTGCCCGGCTGTCCTTGCTTCTGTTTGTTTGGTTTTTGCCTCCCACCCCTTTAAGAGAAGGAATCAGGACTACGACGGGGCTTGGGGAGGCTTGGACCGGCAAACGGAGGTGAGCCTGCATTCTTTTGTCCCCTTTTTTCTCCCTCCCCTCACGCAGACAGCAGCAAGGAAGTGCGGAGGTGTGGGAACGCAGGAAGAGCAACGAACCCCCAAAATCTCTGGTCCGAATTTAAGTGGCCAGCGGATCTTAGGGGTCGTGTGAAAAGGCCCTTAGTCCTTTCATTTCTTGAAAAGCAGATTAAACCTTTCAAAGCCAGGCCAATAACTGGAGAGGTTTGCATACTGGGCTCCTAGAATGTTTAATTTGTAAACAGAAACAGAACAAAACAAAATGCCAAAACATTTTATAACGTCATCATAGGATTATGAAGTTGGAAGGGCATTCTAAGGCCATCAAGTCCAACCCCATGCTCCAAGCAGGAATCCCGGTCAAAGCAGAGCAGACAGATGGTCGACCAATTTTCTCTTGAATGCCTCCTGCATTCAAGTACTCAGCACCTCTCAGTATTTGGTTCTAAGTGGTTAATATTCATCTGGATATTCAGATGAAATCCACCTTACATAAGAACATAAGAACATAAGAACAGCCTTGCTGGAACCGGCCACAGTCCATCCAGTCCAGCGTTCTGTCTCACACAGTGGCTCACCATTGGCTTCAGGGTATTCCCAAGTAGATGTCTTCACCTGCTTATGATTCCCTAAACATTGAGATATATCCTTCCTATCTCTCCAACCCAGAGGTTGTCCTTAGGAATCCATAATGATAGCCACTGATACCCTTATTTTCCATGAACTTGTCTAATGCTTTCTTAAAGCTGTCAAGGCTGACAGCTGTCACCACTTCTTCTGGCAGGGAGTTCCATAGACCAGTGATCCTCTGGGTGTAAAAGTACTTTCTCTTATTTGTTTGAGATCTAGTACCCAAAAGTTTCATGGAGTGCCCCCTGGTTCTAGTGTTGTGCGATAGGGAAAACAGTTTTTCCTTATCTACCTTGTCCACACTGTACAATTTTATAAAACTTCAGTCAGGTCATCTCTTAGCTATTGTCGTTCAAGAGTGAAGAGGCCCAGCTGTTGCAGCCTCAGATTGTAAGGAAGGTGTTCCAGTACTCTCATCATTCTGGTTGCCTTCCTCTGCAATTTTTCCATTTCCATAATATCCTTCTGGAGGTATGATGACCAGAACTGTACACAGTACTCCAGATGGAGCCTCACCATAGATTTATAAAGAGACAACTTATTTTCTGTACCCTTACTAATGATCCCTAGCACTGAGTTTGCTTCCTGTACCTTGTGATGTTAAAAAATGTTCTGCACTAGAGATGGGCACGGATTTTTTAAAAAAGACAATTCGTTTTGGTTCAGTTTGTTTTAGGGTTCAGTTTGTTTCATTTTGTTTTTAATGATTTTTTTAAAAAAATATTCATTTTTTTGGTTCATTTGGATTCATTTTTCATTTTTTTCTTCTTAAGCAGGGGCTTTTTGAGGCACTTATTTATTTTTCATTTTAGAGTGCCTTTTTAATTTTTTTTTAATTTTTTATTTATTTGTATTTTATTTGTATTTTATTTTATGTACTGCCAACCACATGGCCTGCGCTACAGCTCTAGTGCAGGCTGGTCGGCTTTTTTTTTTTTTAACTTTTACTGGCCGCAGTCCCACACACCTTTTATTTTTATGTTTGTTTTTTTACTGTAGCATGGCCGGTTGGCTTTTCCCCCCTGGACGCCCGCTCCCTGCAGCCATGAGGACCCACCGGACCAGGAAGGACGTCCAGGACCTGCAGCAGCACCAGGTATGAGACACTGCCGGAAACGAAGCAAACCAAAATGAAATAGAAATTTCCATTTAACATAAGAACATAAGAACATAAGATGAGCCATGCTGGATCAGGCCAAAGGCCCATCTAGTCCAGCTTCCTGTATCTCACAATAGCCCCACCAGATGCGTTTGGGAGCGCATGAGACTAGATATCTGTCTCCTGATACCACTCCCCTACATCTGGCTCTCAAAGTACCCCAGTTTTAAGCCTGGAGATTACACATCTCCATCATGGTTTGTAACCTGTGATGGACTTTTCCTCCAGGAATCTGTCCAATCCCCTTTTGAAGGCATGCAGGCCAGATGCCATCACCACATCCTGTCCTTTCAGTCTTTCCTCATAAGGTTTGGTTTCCATTTCCCTGGTCTTCTTTGATGTTCTCCTCTGAACTTCTTTTGGTTTGCTGGCATTCTAATTAAGACAAAATGCATAGGTATCCAATATATTTTTGCAGGATATTTTTAAAAAGGACTTTCATGCACATGGATGCAGACCATCAAAGCAGGGCTAAGAAAGAATGGTGCGTGAAATTGACAGTGCCTGGCTAAAATGGTGTATGGCACCAAGCATCATGTGTGACAAAAAGAGGGGGCAGTTTGTTAGTCTTTTTGTTATGTAACAAAACAGATAACAAATAACAAAACAAGCCAAAAGTTCATTTCGTGTCCATCTCTATTTTGCACCTTCTCTATAGACTACATTTCAAATACAGTGGTACCTTGTATAAAGGAATTAATTTGTTCCAAATGAAATTATGTTAAACAAATTTTCCTTTATACAAATTTCCCATAGGAATGCATTGAAGACAGAGTAATCTCTAATCACGACCATTTTTATGTGGTATGGATTCGCCCCATAGACATTTCTGTTAAGCAAATTTCCCCTATCTCCAGAATTTTTTATGTTGTACAGATTTTATGTTATACAAACCGTTTGTTATATGAGAGTCCACTGTATTTGAAAAGTCCTATCAGATCTCTCCTCGGTCTTTGTTTTTTTCTCATTGCCAAACATGCCCAGTTATTTCATCCTTTCTTCCTAGAACTTGGTTTCCCATACCCTGATCATCCTTGCTGCCTTCCTCTGAACTTGCTCCAGTTGGTTGGCATCCTTCTTGAAGGGTAGTGTCCCGAAATGGGCAATAATGGACACAGTACATGCACTCATGTGCAATTTGTGCCCAGGATCCAAGCTAATCTGTCATTTTCATGTACTTTGTCCTGGATCTGAGATCTGGATATATCACTTGAATCTGGCCTCCTACAAGTAGGCTTGTGTCAGGTCGATTTGGTTAGTAATTCAGGATTTAGCTGAAGGTGTCACATACCTCTAGGCTAAATTCCAAGATAAAGTAATTCCCAGCATGGAGATTTTGTTCCACCAGCTTATCATGCCGGTCTTAAAAATAATGAAGCACATGGGGATGGAGTGCAGAGGTGAACATTTGAATTCAGCACTGAACTGTTTAAATATACAAGGAGTAAAAAATAATAATAGATTGAAGCATTTAAATCCTAAATGTGAATGCACAAATCCACTGATTCTTCCCATCTCAAATATGAAGACATTTTTGAATTTTGTCCAGGGAGTACAAAAATCAGCTGAATTATTATGCTTGTGGTTTTTTGAAACCTCACATGCTGACTTTAGTCAATGTAGATGGGATATACCTTTCTCAGATGGGATGGTGGTCAATCTGTCCAGCAGTAACCAATAGCACCTTCCCAGACTCCGAAATCAAAGACACCCCTGCCTTTCTTTGCTCTGTATTTCTTTACCCACTCCTTAGTCTGTTGGAAGCAATCTGTCATTTCCCCCAGTTTGCTGTTTATCTGTTCCATTGCAAGTAATTATACATATTATTCTTACAGTTACTACTATTAATGTCTCATACTATTTATGTTCTTATGTTCTTATATTCTTATGTTCTTATGTTCTCAGATTTAGTTTTCAAGGCTGCATGTGCCAGTTATTGAGAATAAGGGGTGGACTAATGTGGGGAACTTGAAGCTATTCTATTGTCTGAATCCCTGATCTTCTTCTGAGGAGCCAAAAGAATTTAACCAAAATTCAACAGTCTGCAACAATTCTCTTATCCTTAAACTAAGGAAATATTGTTCCTCTTCTTTGCCCAGAAACCTCAAGAGAGTCTTGCTAGGGATAGATGTGTGATGTATACACTTATCTCTATTCTTCCCTGCAGTAAACATGTTTTACAAACTTTAGGCCGTGGTCTCACTAAAGTTTTCTGTGCATATTCATTTTATGTGTATTTTCTTTTTGGGCGGTCACATGGTGGTTTGATGTGCAGTTAGTGTCCTGTCGCCAGGGTAGTATTTTTCTGCTCTGTGCCCATCTCTACCTGCCTAATGCACAGGTGCACATCTTTTCCCTTTTTTCTGGGTCAATTTTCTAAGTCTCTATTGCATATATTAAAATGTCTTTTTCCTGGGGTGATTACCAGTAAGTAGAGATGGGCACGACTCAAAAAAATGGTGTTTCATTTGTTGTTTGTCGTTTAGGGGCCCCGTTTCGGTTCGTTTTCGTTTTTTGTGAATTTTTACAAAAAAATCGTTTTCGTTTTGTTACATAATGAAACAAAAAAGGAAAACAAAAACGAAAAATTGCTCATTTCGTTAGCATTCATTACAGTTCAATGCATTTGCCACAATGAAAACGAAACGCACGACAAAATTTCTGGTGTTTCGTTTCGTTTCGTTTCATTTTGGAGACAAAATTCATTTTTCGTTTCGTTATGTAACGAAATGAAAAAATGAAAACAAAAACAAAAATTGCTCATTTCATGCCCATCTCTACCAGTAAGCCGTCTTTCAACCACTGCAGTTCCTCATTTTGTGAAACTGCCCGCTTTCCATCCACATGTTTCACGTGTTCTCAAAGAAGAATCGACAAGCCGGACCCACAGGAAGTTGCAGGAAATGGGGTACGAAGCTAAATACTGCATATTTTCTGGGGTCGCACCTCATTAGAGAAGCAAATAATTGAGCAATTTTAAGAAACTTCGGTGAAAGTGCGGTTCCAGGGGTGGGGTCGACCGGGACACCTATTTACTTCCCTTCATGGTTAGGATGCGATCTTTTACTACACAGTTTGCCGCAGCAAAACTGCACAGAAAACGTTGGTAAGACCGTGGCCTTAGATTACATTTTAAAACCTTGGGAAAATCTGTCCAGGGATACCAGAGATGCCAGGGAAATGAAACAAAAAAGTGTCAACAGCAACTTTCTTAAATCACATTCAGCTCTCTTTAAAAGCTGCTGTCTCTTCCCAGCTTTTGTTTCAAAAACATCACTTCTGAATCCTTCTCATTTAATATGCATTTTCTCCTAAATACACCAAACCCATTTATATGGGAGGCACAAGGAAATGGATCGGATCGGATCCAGATTTAGTCTCACTGGGCCTGTTTAAATGAAAAGGGCTTTAGTTAAGCCTCAGTGACTTCAGTCTACTATATTAATGCAGAGGAGAAACAGAAGGGCATTTTATAAGTGGATGGGCACCTCAATTTCTGTAGATTTTTCATTGGCATTTCAGAGAGAAAGAGAGAGAGAATTCAAAAGTGAATGTCATCTTGAATAAGGGAAAAGAAGTAATTCCAGTTTTGAAAGCAGGAGGCAGAGATGTCAGTAGATGGAAAAGCTCGATTAGTTACACAAAGATATATTTTCTGCATCTCATGCTTCTTTTTATTAATGTCCTTTGCTTTTTTCCCCAAGAGAGAGAGAAATGTTGTTTTCATGTGCCTTGGTAAGAATTTCTTTAAAAGATAACAATCTACAACAAAATTACAGCACCATGATGGTTTCCTTTAACTACTTGTTAGCTCCAACTACATATCTCCCCTGCTGATAGCCACTGTCTGTTGAGACCTGTTCCTCTGTAATTTTAGCACATAAGAACATAAGAAGAGCCTGCTGGATCAGGCCAAAAGCCCATCTAGTCCAGCTTCCTGTATCTCACAGTGGCCCCACCAAATGCATCTGGGGAGCGCACGAGACTAGATATCTGTCTCTTCATACCACTCCCCTGCATCTGGTCCTTGAAGTACTCTGGTTTTAAGCCTGGAGATTACACATCTCCATCTTGGTTTGTAACCTGTGATGGACGTCTCAACCAGATATAGCCCACACTAGAACATGCCACAAGCAGGCTAAAATGCAAGCTAAATTTGGATGTAGTCACAACTAGAGATGGGCAAGAAACACCAAAAAAAGCTAAGAGCCCTGTGGCGCAGTGGCTAAGACCCCCGTGGCACAGTGGCTAAATGCCTGTACTGCAGGTAAAACTGTGCTCACGACCTGGGGTTCAACCCCAGGTAGCAGGCTCATGGTTGACACAGTGTTCCATCCTTCCGAGGTCAGTAAAATGAGTACCCAGCTCACTTGGGGGGGGGATGTGTAGCCTGCATACTGTAATTAAAAACTGTAAACCATTCCCAGTTTCTAAACATTCCCAGTTTCCTAAGCTGTTCCTCATAAGACATTTCCCCAGACCCCCCAACCATCCCGGTCGCTCTCCTCTGCACCCGCTCGAGGTTGTCAACATCCTTTTTAAATTGAGGTGCACAGAACTGGACACAGTAATCCAGGTGGGGTCTGACCAGAGCAGAATAGAGTGGTACTATCACTTCCCTTGATCTAGACACTATACTTCTGTTGATGCAACCAAGAATTGCATTGGCTTTCCTGGCTGCCGCATCACACTGCTGACTCATGTTCAATTTGTGGTCCACCAAGACTCCCAAATCCCTTTCAAAGGTACTATTCTCCAGCCATGTATTCCCCATCCTATATCTGTGCAATTCATTCGTTTTACCTAGATGTAGCACCCTACATTTTCCTCTGTTGAAATCCATTCCGTTAGCTTTGGCCCAGCACTCTAATCTGTCAAGGTCTTTTTGAATTTTCATCTTATCCTCTAAGGAATTAGCAACCCCTCCCAATTTGGTATCATCTGCAAATTTAATTAGCATACTCTCTATTCCTTCCTCCAAGTCATTAATAAAGATATTGAACAGCACTGGACCCAGAACAGAACCCTGGGGCACCCCATTGGTCACGTCTCTCCAAGCTGAAGAGAGGCCATTTATGGTCACCCTTTGGGTGCGATCAGTCAACCAATTACAAATCCACCTAACAGTAGCACTATCTATCCCACTTTCGACTAACTTCTTAGCAACAATATCATGGGGAACCTTATCAAAGCCTTCTAAAGTCCAGATAAGCAATATCCACAGCATTCCCCTCATCCACCAGGCCTGTAATTCTATCAAAGAAAGAGATCAAATTAGTCTGACATGACTTGTTTTTAAGAAACCCATGTTGACTTCTTGTCGTGACAGCATTGTTTGTTAAATAATTGCAGACTGACTGTTTAATAATCTGCCCTAGGCTCTTTTGTGTCCCCACTCCAACACCCCACTGCCAGCCAAGGAGATGGCTGGGTGACTCAGAATCACTTTATGTCTTGATCTGTGCCCTCCAACTTGTCATAAGTTTGTTTTGGGTAAGGATGGAGGTGGGGGAGGGGAACAACATCCATCTCTCTTTTTTAAAAAAAAACAGACCTTTCCACATAATTTTGAAGGAAAGAAGCAGAAGGAGAGGTTGCTTCCACATCCATTTATAGGAACAATTCCATTTCTTCTGGTAATACCCAAAAAAGCTCTCTCCCTGCCTCCTTCACTCCTTACCCTCCTGCTGTTCTGCATCAGACGCTCCAAGCTTATTTTAGAGATGTGCACTTCTGTCAAGCCAATTTGGCTGTGCACTGGCTTCATGTGCATTTTTTCTTAAAAAAAAGAATCACTGAAGTTTCTGTCATTTAAAAAAATCTGTGTGTGTGTGTGTGTGTGTGTGTGTGTGTGTGTTTTAGATGCAAACATTATTGTTAGAGATGGGCACGAAACGAACAATTTTTTGTTTCCATTTTCTTTTTTCATTTCGTTATGCAACGAAACGACAAATGAATTTTGTCTCTAAAATGAAACGAAACGAACAGAAACGCTGGAAATTTTGTCGTGCGTTTCGTTTCCGTTACTGCAATATGAGTGAATTGCTTAAAATGCTAAAAAAATCACAAAAAATGAAATTAATGGTAACGAAATGGTAATGAAATGAACAAAAATGAAAATGATTTTTTTGCAAAAATTCACGAAAAACAGAAACGAACCGAAACGGACCCTCCAAACAACAAACGACAAACGAAATGCCATTTTTTTAATTCTTGCCCATCTCTAATTATTGTATTGCATCCATCCACTGATTAACAGATGCTGATGAACATATTCTAAAATGGATGCTTTTTTAAAAAAAACTGCATCCAGTTGAAATTTTCATGCTTTACTGTATACGTTTGCATGGTCCCAATTTTTGAACAAAGATGTTTCTGAACACAGACTGCTGGACACAAGTCTATGTGCATATCAACTGCTGGATAGCATAGCGGTTTCACTATATGGCTACTGAGCCAGAGGTTAAGAGATATGATCTCCATTGGGCCTCATTGAAAGGGGCTGGACTCTGCACTCCATAGGGTCACTTCTGCAGTTCCAAGATGATGATCAAAGATATCCCCGGTTCAGGGTGGGGACACCTTTTCTTCTCTTCCTAAACTGTACAGACCAGACTCATCACACACATCTATCTTGATTGTCTTCCTTTAAAGGACATTTATCTTTCCAGTTTAGATTCAGGTCTGGATGCATCATAAGAACAAAAGAACATAAGAAGAGCTCTGCTGGATCAGGCCAGAGGCCCATCTAGTCCAGCTTCCTGTATCTCACAGTGGCCCCACCAGATGCGTTTGGGAATGCATGAGACTAGATGTCTGTCTCCTGATACCACTCCCCTGCATCTGGTCCTTGAAGTGCCCCGGTTTTAAGCCAGGAGATTACACATCTCCATCATGGTTTGTCATCAGTGATGGACTTTTCCTCCATGAATCTGTCCAATCCCCTTTTGAAGGCATCCACGCCAGATGCCATCACCACCTCCTGTGGCAGGGAGTTCCACAGACTAACAACGCACTGTGTGAAAAAATATTTTCTTTTGTCTGTTCTCACTCTCCCAGCCCTCAATTTGAGTGTATGCCCCCTAGTTCTGGTATTTTGTGAAAGGGAGAAGAGTGTCCCTCTATCCACTTTACTCATCCTTTGTTTTCCTCTAAACAAATTCTACCTGACAGCTGACTATCAAGGGAGGTCTGCCAGTTGATAATTGGCTCTAATTGGAGGTAGTGGCCTTCTTTGTCTGAAGGGCAATGATATTCAGTCATGTGTGGAATATTCTGAAAATGTCATAGCCATTTCTTTCCCGGTTGGCCCAAGGAAATCACATACTTTGCAATAAAGTGGATAAAACATATATTATCAGTTGGATAAAGCATGCACTGTAGATTATGTGAAAGTTGTGCAACAGGTATGTTGACCTTTGAGCATCTTCTTCTACCTGGGATTCTGGGAGATGGTATAAATACCCACAACCCCCTTGCCATTGACCTTTTCTGCTGGGGTCATGGAAATTTTTCATTTCCTGCAAAGGGTACATAACTGTCACAGAACAAGTGCATGCTTATTCATTTTTGGAGTAAACGTGAAGAATGTAGAGCAGGGAGGTCTCTCGGACCATGGACCTCCTGCTCATCTCCTACATTCCCCTCTTGAAAGTGGGAAAATGTGTTGCTGCTTCTGAGAGTTTGCTTCATGTGGGCCATATTTGAGAGGCTGTCCTGCAGAGGAGGGGCAGGATCCGTTATCCATCATTCCAGAGTACAGGACAAGCAGTAACGGGATCAAGTTATAGGAAGCCAGATTTTGGTTGAAAATCAGGAAAATCTTCCAAACTGTTAGAGTAGTTCAGCAATGGAACCAATGACCTTGGGTGGTGGTGAGCTCTCCAATGCTGGAAATATTCAAGAGAAAACTTGGACAACCATTTGTCAGAACTTTGATATGGATTCACACATTGAGCAGGGGATTGGACTCGATGGCCTTATATGCACCTCCCAGTTCCATGATTCTATGATACCATGGATAAATTATGCTGATCAAAGAGCGGACAATGGAATGCCCTCTAGAAAATGATGGACCACAGCTCCCAAACAGCTTCAATGCTCTGCTAGCTGGGGTTGATGGGAAGGGGGAATCTGACATCATCTGCAAGCCTGAGTTTTGACTCCTTTAATTTTCTTCTGCAATGTTCATATGGCAACATCCATGGTCTTGAAAATAACGTCATGTGACATGACTCAGGTCTAAACAGCTCCATTTTATTTTATTTACTTTTGAGTATTTTTACCCCCATCTTTCTCCTTGGAAATGTCCCAAAGTGGCTTACAGTAATGAGGGATAATATACAGTCTAGTACAATTAAAACATATTCAGGTTTGAGAACAGAGAATTTAGCGGCATCTTACGGCATGTCTGTGAAGATTTGAGTTTATCTGGAAGTTGAGTCATGGCAACTGGGTTTATTTTTCTTGAGAGATAGAAACATTTTGCTGCTCATCCAAACAGCTTCATCAGTCTGTTCAGACTGATGAATCAGACTGAATTCAGACTGATGGTGCTGTTTGGATGAGCAGCAAAACCTTTCTGTCTCTCAAGAAAAAGAAGTCCAGTTGCCATGACTCAACTTCCAGAATATCTTACAGCATTAAAAAGCAACATAAAAGCTAAAAGAGAACATGATCAGTTAAAGAGAACAGTATAAATTCCATATAATCATGTATGGTTGTTGTGTCATTAGTGTCATGACCGACACTTTGTGACCCTGTATCCATGGAGTTTTCTTGGAAGGAACCATCATGTATGGGTTTTTTTGTTGTCGATGTTCAGTCATTCTATTGTGTCCGACTCTTTGTGACCCCATGCACCAGAGCACACCAGGCGTCCTGTCTTCCACTGCCTCCCGGAGTATGGTCAAATCCATGTTGGTTGCATCAATGACACCTTCTAACCATCTCATTCTCTGCTGTTCCCTTTTCCTTTTGCCTTCAATCTTTCCCAACATCAGGGACTTTTCTAAGGACTCCTCTCTCCTCATGAGGTGGCCAATGTACGGGAGCCTCAGCTTCAAAATCTGTCCCAGTGAACATTTGGGGTTGATTTCTTTCAGGATGGATAGGTTTGATCTCCTTGCAGTCCAGGGGACTCTCAAGACTCTCCTCCAGCACAGCAGCTCAAAAGCATCAATTCTGCAGCAATCAGCCTTCTCTATAGTCCAGCTCTCACTTCCATACATCACAGATTCATATAAAAACACAGTAGGTAGTCAATCATTCAGGAAAAGCTTGCCTGAAGAAAAAGGTATTTGCCTGTTTCCAGAAAGGCAGCAGTGATAGGGCAGTCCTCCTCGCCTCTAGGGGGAGGGAGTTCCAGAGTCTGGGTGCAGCAGTGAAGTCCCTTTCATATATTCCCTTGAGATGTACCTGTGAGGGTGGTGGGATGGAGAAAGGGTCCTCTCCAGATGACCTTAACACCCAAGCCGGTTCATACTGTGAGATTCTATCTTTGAAGTAGCTAGGACCCAGGTTGTACAGTGCTTGTAAGTCAAGGTTAGCACCTTGAATTGTGCCCGATAGCTGATTGGCAGCCAGTGGAGCTGCTTTAATAGGGGTGTAATGTGTTCCCTGTAACCTGCCCCAGTCAGCAATCTGGCTGCTGCATTTTGGACCCGTTTCACTGACTGTTCAAGATGGAACCTCAGGACATAAGATGGAGTGTGAAGGGTACAGACCAATAGTTTTGATTTCCTTTCCTAGGAGGAATAATGACACTTCATGGGCCATTTCCCAGAACTGCTGCTATTGAGGAATGGTGCTCCATATGAAATCCTTCAACGGGCAGCTGAAACAATCGTGGCTTCACTAGAAGAAGGCATAGGATACGAAACCAAGCAGTAGGACTTGGCTGTTTAGACCACTGCACACAGCTTTCAGAGGGACTAGAGGCTCTTGCTTTTAATAACGTCAGATGCCCAAACACAGGCAGTGTGCATCCTCTTGGTACTTAACACAACACCATTAATAATTCAGGCTGTTTTGTTTCGCACCCACCACATTTTTAAAAGGAGCATCTCTGAAGCTCTTTCAGATGGATGTTGCTTGTCTAATTAGCAATATGTTTGTCACATTTCTACCTCATTCCGAGGAGAATAGCTCCCTGAATGCTGGCATTTTCATTGCATCTCATTAAGAATGTATGGCCCATTACAGTTATGATACCTGTAATGGCATTAACTCTTTGGAGAGAAGGAAGACACACAAATGCACACACACACTCTCTCTCACACACACACAAGTTCTTTCAAAGACTGTCTTTCAAAGCAACAGGAATCTCAAAATCTAGGAGAAAAACGAGCAGTCTTTTGTGCATTCCTTACATCAACAAATCAACCCATTTGTTCTACTAAAACCCCTCTTTGAGAACGCAGTTCATCAAACCTGCACTGCCTTTCTGCTTAGGAAGAAAGGGAATCATCATTATTAGAGATCAACATAGCTGAAATATAAAACCATTGATTTCTCATATGTCAATGCAAACATGGGCATTTGCCTTCCATTTAAGTTCCAGTCTTGTAACAGAAGAAACTAAGAACCATCTGGTGACTTTCAGCTGGGCAGCTGGTGTGAACCTCCATTGGAGCAGGGCACCAATTATGATAGCTCCTCCACTCCTGTGTGCAGGATGGATCCTAATGATTTCCTGACTGTACTTGAGCAGCTTCCAGTAGGACTATCAAAATCCTGGCAACTCAGTGGAAAAGTTAGGGTTGTTTTTGTTTTCAGAACCTAGTTATAGCAACCCTAATAGGGCTTTCTAGGTGAGACCTGACAGATACCTCATAAATATTCAAATGATGTCAACTGGGTAACCAATGGGCAAAATGTCCATTAACAGAATTTGGTCTTTCTTGAGAATGTTACAAAGTGTCTTCGGTTTGGCAACTAGACCATGTCACTTTTGCGCTAAGCTGTGGCGTAACCCGACAGGTACCTCATAAATATTCAAATGATATCAACTGGGTAACCAATGGAATAGCCTGTGGGCAGGGCTAAAACATATAAAACAGTGGTGGCCAAACTTCGGCCCTCCAGAAGTTTTGGGCCACAACTCCCACAGTCATTTGTCACTGGCAACACAGGCTTGGAATTCTGGGAGTTGTCCAAAACATTTAGAGGGCCAAAGTATGGTCACTACTGATATAAAAGCATGTGCTTGTTGGAATAACTGGTAGATAGGGACTGGATAGCACCTGGAAAGGTTTATGATGACTGTTAGGTACTGGTTAGGGTTTAGTTAGGGTCTGAAGAGGGAAACTAGAGTGTTGCAGAAATGGCATAAGAACGGTGAGCATAGATAACACAGGACACTTTTACACGACCCCTAAGATCCGCTGGCAACTTAAATTTGGGCCAGAGATCTTGGGGGTTTGTCACTCTTCCTGTGTTCCTACCCCTCGGCACTCCCTTGCTCCTGTCTGTGTGAGGGGAGGGAGGGAAAAAGGGAGAAAAATGCAGGCTCGCCTCCGCTCTGCTGTCTGGAGCTGCCCTGGGAAGCATTCCAATCTCTTCCAGTCTCTTAAAGGGGCGGGGGGCAAAATAAACAAAAAAAAAAAAAAACACAAGGCAAGGGGAGCCCGGCACTCACTACTTGACATCCACATGATCAGAAATTTTTTTACCTTTGGAGACCAGGTACTTGGAAAATGCACTGGGACACACTTAGGTGGGCTTGGTCATACTTAATTATTTTTTTAAAAAAATCCGGAGCTGTTAGGAAAACAATTTTAAGATCCGGATATGGGAGCCCTTTGCCTCGGATTTTAGAGGTCGTGTACAAGTGCCCTAAGAAAGTTTAATATATATATATATATATATATATATATATATAATGTTGTTCTAACTTGATTTATAAGAATGTGTTCTCAATGTTTATTCAACTTCTTGTGTGAAATCGATAAACACATCCACTTGTTTTAACTTTAAACACGTTGTGTCAGACCACATTTTTAATTGATGGAAATGTAAAGTAATTTTATTGATGACAATATTTTAGTACCCAGGTCCGTGACAAGTGGTTCTTTTCTGACAGTGAGTTTTCATGCCCAGCTGGAGATTTAAACCCTTGTCTTCAGAGTGGTGGCTCAGTGGACTAAGGTTCCGAAAACTGTCGGCTGCAAAGTCTGCAGCTCGGCGGTTCGAATCCCGGGTGCCATGCAGCGGATTGAGCTCCCACTGTTAACCCCAGCTCCTGCCAACCTAGCAGTTCAAAAGCATGTAAATGCAAGTAGATAAATAGGCACTAGAGATGGGCACGAATAAAAAAAATGGCATTTTGTTTGTTGTTTGTCGTTTGGAGGGTCCGTTTCGGTTCGTTTCCTTTTTTCGTGAATTTTTTGCAAAAAAATTGTTTTCGTTTTTGTTTGTTTTGTTACCATTTCGTTACCATTTATTTCAATTTTTTGTGATTTTTTAAAAAAGGATTTTAAGCAATTCACTCATATTGCACTAACGGAAACGAAACGCACGACAAAATTTCCGGTGTTTCTGTTCATTTCGTTTCATTTTAGAGACAAAATTCGTTTGTCGTTTCATTATGCAACGAAATGAAAAAACCGAAAACGGAAACAAAAAATTGTTCGTTTCGTGCCCATCTCTACTAGACACCACCATAAAAAGCAGGAAGGTAAAACAGTGTTTCCTTGCACAACACTGGCTCTTTCTGCTTGAATACGGAGATGAGCCACCACCCCTAGAGTTGGACACAACTAGCACGCATGTGTGTGGGGATCATTTACCTTTTCCCTCTACCTCCAGAGTCCTATCCCATCACTAAGACCCTTCTCCTTGGCCGTAGAGCTGGATCAGCTCCCTGCCCTAGATACCTTTTCAGAATGGAAACTCACCACTAGAGGTGGAGCCACTTTCCTTCAACAAGGGTAACCAAAGTGGGGCTAGTTCAATGCTAGGTCTCAAAACCTTCACAGCTTGGTGTTTTCTTCCTGGTCAGCTACCTTTGTGTGTCTGTTGGTGTCGTCCTCCGACAGGCCCCTTACTGTATCTGTAGGGAGGATTGTGGGGAATGATGGGGTTCATAGCCAAAGAAAATCTGAAAAATCTAATGTCTAATTGCTACTGATCATATTGGGGCAGGTGGATCAACCTTCTGACTTGGTATAAAGCAGCTTCCTAGGTGGGGTACCATGTGTACCAGCCCTATCTGGCGTTGTGATCAAATGAGGATGATTGTTATTATGGCAAAGCCAAATGGCACCGAGAAGAACCTGGGTTTAAAACAAAGGAGTCCTCAATGTGGTTCCTGGTATGTACAGAAAAGTACATATAAATGCCTCCGTATCCCAGGTGCTTAAATGAAGTTCTGGTTTTAATCTTCTGCCTATGAGCACTAAAAGTTTTGGTAAGGGAGATGTGGGGGAAAACTCATGCTTCTGCAGATTTTCATAACTGTTGAAGCCACCTGGCTGTCATGTTTGTTAGCCTGCTGTTTTAAGGTCCTCTTCACGACCTGCATAATCAATCTGTAGCTGAGAATAACAAACTCCCTCTGGGGGTCATTTCATCCCTGCCTGTTCATCTCTGGTGTCCGTAGCCAAGTGCTTGAAAGCAAGCCTTTTCAAGAGAACAATGCTGAATTGCTACACACCACACCTGGACATTTACCTGGGGACAATACACATGCTTTTTACGTAACATCACCATGACATATTGAAGGCTGTATAGAGTGGGAAGAAATGCTCAGAACTTGGGATGTGAGAGCACTAGTGCAGAGAGATGCAACGTTCCAGCTTCAGAAAGAGGCAACTTAAAATCATGCAGCACATTGTTTGGATTCAGGAAAATTTGGTGTGTGTGTGTGTGTGTGTGTGTGTGTGCGCGCGCGCTTACGCTTACGCTTACGCTTACCCTTGTTTGTTTGTTTGCTTGCTTGGACATGTTGGAGAACAAAAGGGGAAGAAATAAGTGCTTGAACATAGCACAACAGTGCTGCATTGTTAGCTGGCATCATTCTTTAGTACAGACATCAGTTCTGGAAGCGAGCAAAGCAATAGTAATAATTCTACCATGTAGTAACAAGTGAAGCATGGATGATGGTTTATTCCTCTATATGAGTGGTGGCTAACCTTCGGCATGCCAGATGTTTCGGACCACAACTCCCACAGTCCTTTGTCATTGGCAATACAGGCTTGGAATTGTGGGATTCGTGGTCCATATCATCTGGAGTGCCAAAGGTTCGCCACCACTGCTCTATATGCTGTCCCTGGAAATTGCTCCCCTCCCATCTAGGGCATGGATCCTGATGTCAGCCTGTGGTGATAGGCTGGTTGGCATTTCCGTCCCAACAATCAGACTGAAATGTCTACTAGAGTTGTCATTCCAAGTGGCATGTCAAGATTTGAAGAGTGGACCCGGCACTGTGGAAGAAGAAGAGGAAGAGGAATGCGTGAAGCACAACAGGGTTTTGTTTTGTGTTGGTTCCATTTTATCTTCCTGCTTTTTGCCTTCCTGACCCAATTAGACTGACTGTAAAAGACTATACCACCGCCCCCATCCCCCTAAGCAAGATTTTTCACTTCCATTTGACATCCAGAAAGGGATGTCTGTGGAGATTCCAGAAATCCAGTTTCCAATGACTCAACTCCCAGTTAACCTCACCTGGATGACCAAGAATCTCCAAAGGCATATTTCTATGCATTTGGGGGAAGATATCCTGAGGTCAGAGTGAGAATATGAAAGGACAGCAGAAAAACAAACAAACGCCAGACTACAAGAACCACTTACATTTCAATCTGAGATGTAGACATCAGAGGCTCACCTCAGCCAGACAGGAAGGGGTCCTTTCTTTTCTTTTCTTTTCTTTTCTTTTATTCTTCCTAGGAGCTCTGTAAACCGTTTCTTCACAAAATATATCACCTTTTATTTTGAAAAAATAAGAGGGTTTCACCTCTTCACATGGAAAACATACCACCCCTTCTTAACACAATCTCTTTTCACCCAATGGAAGGAAATACTTCCATTTTGGATCTTCTCTTTCCTTCCTTGGAACCAAAAGATGTAATGCACAAGAATGTGTGTTCCTTTCCTGTGTGTGAAGATAAAGTAATGATATTGGGAACAGGTTTGATTTATTCAAGGAGTTAAGCCTTATTGCTGATGCTGATGTATTTATGGAAGAAAGAATGCATGTCATACTAAGGGGAATACAATAGGGCTTCTTCTCTGGGCATAGCTTGTGAAGGAAGGACGTGCAAGAATCTTCTGAAGCCCCAACATAGTGATATAATAGAAATCTAAGATAGAATATTGTTGAAGGAATGCAGAGAAAACAAGGAATCACATAGTCTACCCCACAGACAGGCTATGTTTTGTCCATCCAAACTCACATTAGTTGTGAGATTGTTCACCTGTATGTCCTTACATACATGATTTTTCTTAGCAGGATTTTGGCTCTGAAGTTAGGCAAGTTCCTAAGTTTCTTACAACCACAAAGTTTCTGGCAATATGTGGCTGTGGATTCAGATAAATCCACAAATCTGTTGTGCTCCAAAACTGGGGAGTGGGGAAAGCTTTCTTGGGCTGCTAGTTAGAAGTTCACTGAGTGAGCCAGATTGACTAACAGCTAACACAAAAATATAAGAACATAAGAAGAGCCATGCTGGATCAGACCAAAGGCCCATCTAGTCCAGCTTCCTGTATCTCACAGTGGACCCGCCAAACGTGTCCGGGAGCGCACAGGACTACATCTCTGTCTCCTGATACCACTCCCCTGCATCTGGCCTAGTTTTAAGCCTGGAGATTACACATCTCCCTCATGGTTTGTAACCTATGATGGACTTTTCCTCCAGGAATCTGTCCAATCCCCTTTTGAAGGCATCCAGGCCAGATGCCATCACCACATCCTGTGGCAGGGAGTTCCACAGACTAACAAGGCACTGGGTGAAAAATATTTTCTTTTGTCTGTTCTCACTCTCCTAGATCTCAATTTGAGTGGATGTCCCCTAGTTCTGGTATTTTGCCAGAGGGAGAAGAGCATCCCTCTATCCACTTGACTCATGTCCTGCATTACTCATGTTATGCTTTATGCATTAAGCATTATGTCCAGCTGGTGGGTTATGAGTGCCATAATCATTGCTATCACTCCTTAGCTATCAGTCACAATATTAACCCTTTCCTAGCATCATGGCAGCTTGAGGGCAACCAAGATCTGCTGTTAAAAACACAAAGTACAAAAAATAAGGCTGAGGGATCTGGAAAAGCTATATCTTTCAACCAGAAGATGGAGAGCTTATAATCATAGGGATAGCAGAAGCTGGAGGCAACCTGAGAGTATGTAACAGCAGCATGAAATACATCTTCTGAGTTCCTTCCCCTGTAGCATCAGTAGAATGTTAATGGGAGGCAATTCAAGTTTTCCCTACACCAACGAGACCAATGGAAATATTTTAAGAAAGGTGAATTAGTCCTAATTGTAATCATAATAGTAATAGTAGCCATTCAATAATGGATATATTTTTGCATTCAAATAGAATAGCTAGAACAAGACCTTGCCTCCAGTTTGGACTTGACTTGTCAATATTAGGATTTTTTTTCTTGGGAAACGATAGCTTGATTTGAAAATGTGGCATGATCCAGAGTTTTGGACACATTCAACATCTGGAAGTTGAGTCATGGCAACTGGACTTCTTTTTCTCGAGAGATAGAAATGTTTCGCTGCTCCTCCAAACAGCTTCATCAGTCATCAGCTGTTTGCAGGAGCAGCGAAAACTTTCTACCTCTCAAGAAAAAGAAGTCCAGTTGCCATGACTCAACTTCCAGATAAACTCACCAGGATGGCATCCGGTCTGGAATCATCTCCCCAGTGAGCTGCGCCTGTTGGAGTCCCTGCCTGCCTTTAAGAAGGCTTTGAAGACCCACCTCTTTAGAGAGGCTTTTGGCGACCCCCTCTGCTAGTCTGTTTTTGTTTCTTTTCTTTTTTTCTTTTTTTTCTTTTTTTCTTTTCTTTCTTTCTTTTTTTCTTTTTTTCTTTTTGCCCTGGGTTCTGCCGCCATCTTGCTTCATCGCCTCCTCCTTCATTGTTTTGTTTTCTATTATTTGTTTTTATTGCTGTAAGCTGCCCTGAGTTCCCTTGGGGAAGATGGGCGGGATATAAGTCTAATGAATGAATGAATGAATAAATAAATAAATAAATAAATAAATAAATAAATAAATAAATAAATGAGAATCTTTGCACAGACACATTCAGTGTGAAATCCAGACTCAAAGCTGCTTACAAATAAGAGGCAGAGTTAGTTAATTAATTAATTAATTAATTTACTTAAAATATTTTTTCTACCCAGCCTTTCTCCTCAGAAAGGACTCAAGATGGCTTGCAAAGCTGAAGGACATTCTACAATGTTGGAGAGAGTGAGTGTGCAGCAGTTTCCTGCTGCAGAACTCTAGCCCATCTCTGATATTTTTGAGCGACGAAGCCATGCTAGCCTGTCTCTGTAGGTTGGAGAAATTCAAGGAGTTAAGGGAGACAGGAAACACCACAAAACATAATGGCATTTTAAAATCTGAAACATTTGTTTTAGCCCTCATGTCCAACCCACCCACCCACCCTCAAATTTTGTTCACATTCCTTAGATTTTCAAGTGACACATTATTTTTAATAGTGGCCTAAAGTGTTGTGCTTATATACCGCCCCATACCACTTCAAGTAGTCTCTGGATGGTTCACAGTTTTGATTACAGTATTCAGGCTACACATTGCCCCCCACAGCAAGCTGGGTACTCATTTTACTGACCTCAGAAGGTTGGAAGGCTAAGTCAACCATGAGCTGGCTACCTCGGATTGAACCCCAGGTCGTGAGCACAGTTTTATCTGCAGTACAGGCATTTAACCACTGTGACACGGGGCTTATAAAGGTATTGCCTACAACCTATTTTTGCAATATTTTTTCTGGTTTCTTTTTCTCATCCACCCCCCCTCTGGTTTTGCCAGCATTACATTTTTGTCTTTTAAAAAGTGTTTCTGCTTTCTGATGTGTTTTCTGATTGGAGAGCCTTTAAAGGTGACATATCTCATTAAATGCTTCTGCACAATTCATAGATAACCTTGGTAATATTCAGCTTAACATTACAGTAGGTTGCTAGTTTTAAAAGAAAGAAAGAAGTAAAGAAAGAAAGAAAGAAAGAAAGAAAGAAAGAAAGAAAGAAAGAAA
>JAHTLZ010000204.1:5709042-5720787 GCA_023846285.1 Phrynocephalus versicolor | reverse complement strand
AGAGAGAGAGAGAGAGAGAGAGATTCAAGCATTTCTCTGTTCACCCACATAGCTTTGTCAGTCTTAAAGCAAAAGCAAAGTGTTCTGCTTATGTACTGCCCCATACCACTTCAAGTAAAAGTGTTCTGCTTATATACTGCCTCATACCACTTTAAGTAGTCTCTGGGCGGTTTACAATTTTAATTACAGTGTGCAGGCTACACATTGCCCCGCCCCAGCAAGCTGGGTAATCATTTTACCGACCTCGGAAGGATGGAAGGCTGAGTGAACCATGAGCCTGAACAGTTTTTAATTACAGTATGCAGGCTACACATTGCCCCCCCTCACCGAGCTGGGTACTCATTTTACTGACCTTGGAAGGATGGAAGGCTGAGTGAACCATGAGCCTGCTACCTGGGATTGAACCCCAGGTCATGAGCACAGTTTTACTGCACTACATGCATCTAACCCCTGTGCTACAAGGCTCCTAATAAAGTGCAAACACAGTCCCCCACTACCACAAATTATGCAGTCGAGTTTCTCGCATTTGGGGAAATTGCAGGGGTCAGCACACCCGGAGTGCAGTGGATGAGCCTCACCCTGGGAAAACCACCTTCGTGATCATGGTATCTCTCCTTCCAGGTAAAAAAGCTAGTTGCTGGTCCTCCATTTTATAGTTCACTTTGACCTCATGTCACCCTGGTCTGAAATAGGTTCATAAGATGAACAATGGCTGAATAGGCTTGTTAGGTGGACAATAGTCTCAATAAGCCATTAGGTGAACAATGGCCTAAGGTGCTGGAAATCATAAAGTATGGGTCATTAGCTATGGCCTTGGTGGTGGAGGTGTGAAGTATTTTTGATTTGTCTGGGTATGGTTGAAATCACTGCCTGATAAGTGGCAGATAGACTGTGCCTGAGCCCCCCACTTCTGTAGAGAGAGGGGTTTTCAATGCTCACATGAATGGCTTCCCTGACCCCTCTTTCAAACCACCTTTCTTCTCTGTAATATGTGTACATCTTCATCTTTGAATGAGTGCCCTTTGTCCTTCAAATGGAGGTGTACTGCTGATTCTGGTACTGAGCTGTTGCCCCTCCTATGTTGGGCCATCCTCCTGTTTAATGGCTGTTTAGTTTCTCCAATGTAACACTCCTCACTGCATTGGACTCCATATACTATATGGCTCCTTTTGTGTTTTGGTGTCAGGTCCTTTTGGTGGACAAGTCTCTGCTTTAGTGTGTTTGTGGATTTGAAATAAACAGGGATGTTGTGTTTGCCCAGATCCTTTTAAGCTTCTCAGACACTCCAGCCATGTAGGGAATGACCAGGTTGTTCCGTCAAATCTGGGTCTCAGGCTGATCCCTTGTTCTTCTGGGTCGGCACACTGCTTTATTGAAGGCCCACTTTAGATATCCACAGGCCTTAAGTGCCTTGAAGATTCCTTCAAGGAGGATTTTGCATATGGATATCTGTTTCCTTGTTTTAGCCTGTGATAATGAAAGAAGTCATGATTTTCCTTGCCTTGCAGGGCTTCTTACACTCACTAATAGAGATGGGCACGAATAGAAAAAATGGAGTTTCGTTTGTCGTTTGTCGTTTAGAGGTCCGTTTCAGTTTGTTTCCATCGTACGCGAACTTTTTGCAAAAAATCCGTTTTCGTTTTGTTACCGTTTTGTTACCGTTTCATTACCACTTATTCCAATTTTACGTGATTTTTTTAGCATTTAAAGCAGCTCTCTTCATTGCTGTAATGGAAACAAAATGCACGACAAAATCCCCGTGTTTCTGTTCGTTTCGTTTCATTTTAGAGACAAATTCCATTTGTCGTTTCGTTACATAATGAAACAAAAACCAAAAAATGGAAACGAAAAATTGTTCGTTCCGTGCCCATCTCTACTCACCAAACCCAAGAAACAGTCAAACACACACCACTTCAGGAGACCAAAATAAAAGCAGAACTACAGAGCCAACCCCCCCATGGAGATCAAATGGTTAATTGTCACCAAGGCACTGTTCATAAGAAGACTGAACCTGTGCTATCATATTATTATGATATTATGCTGCTATGCCACAAGGTCATATTCTCTGTCTTCATAGATGGGTGTGCTGTGTATTGTTGTCTGTCCTGATAGAAGGCTGTGCTTAGTGTTGTTTTTCCTCTCATTATTTGTTTGTGTTTTTTTTTTTTTTGCTTGTTTTTGCCTGCCTTTGTGACTCTTGCCGGGCCTTGACTTTTGTTTTTGTATTGCTGTTTTTAGGGTGTTTTATTATTTTTATTTTCATTATGTTGTGGCTTTGGTTTTAACTGCTTTCTACGTATTTGTTTAATCTTTGTTAACTGCCGAGAGTTCCTGAGGGAAAGGCAGTGCGGTCTAAAAATGTGGAAATAAATAAATAAATAAATAAATAAATAAATAAATAAATAAATAATATTGTGCAATCAATGAGGCATGGTCATCCTGGTGGCTATGGAATGGTAGGTTTGCCTCCAAAACATCTTTTGTCTAGGTCAGTGGTGGCGAACCTTCTCCACTCCAGATGTCTTTAAACTGAGTTTGGGAACCCTTGTGATGGAGATTTGTCACCCAGGAAGCATCTCACTCTTAACAAAACCCACTGAGCTACTTAAACTGGAGTGGATTTTGCTTTATCACAAAATCGTACGAGGTGGGATTAAAGACTGTTTCCTCTTTTTAAGTTCTTGGCTTTCAGGCTTCAAAGGAGGGAGAAGCTTTGACATATAAATGCAGTCTCTAATACTGAGGATTAATTCCTTCACTTCAGACTGTTGTCTGAAGATGTTCCTCCCTGCTCTGAGATATTATCCCCACCTCTCCAGCCCCTCAGTGCCTCTCATCCCTCACCTGACGAGGCCTTTTCTCTCACTCTCTGTCCCTCCCTCACGTCTTTCAAGCATTTCATTGAAAACCTTTGTTGCCACTTTCCAAAAGGCTCTTGTTAGAGAGATTAAACTTTTCCGAATTGTGTGGTCAACCCCCCCTTCTCATGTTAGGAAGGAAGCCGGAGATGGTATTGAAGGGCAACAAAGAAGTGTCTTGTCACGTTGAATACCGATTTACTGTAGCCTACGTTTGCACAGCCTGTAGCCTATTTTGTCCGACTGTGTTACACACGAAGTTACTTGTATGCCCACACTAGAAAAAGCATGTGTGTACGCGTGTGTGGGAAAGGACAAGGAAATGACCACGTGGTCCAGGAGAATGAAAACAGACAAAAGAATGTTTTTTTTTTACCCAGAGTGTTGTTAGCCTGTGGAACTCTCTGCCACAGGATGTGGTGATGGCATTTGGCCTGGATGCCGTCAAAAGGGGATTGGACAGATTCCTGGAGGAAAAGTCCATCACAGGTTACAAAACATGAGGGAGATGAGTAAACTCCAGGCTTATAACCAAGGTACTTCAAGGGCCAGATGCAGGGGAGTGGTATGAACAGAGAGATATCTAATCTTGTGCGCTCCCAGATGCATTTGATGGGCCCACTGTGAAATCCAGGAAGCTGGACTAGATGGGCCTTTGGCCTGATCCAGCATGGCTCTTCTTATGTTCTTCTGTTATTAAAAAGCACACATTTTTGCTATTTGGATATACAAGGCAATCAAGTGCAAAATATACTTTTAAGTCTGCAGGTCCAAATGCCTAAAAGTACAATGGCCATTTTATAGCATACAGGGAAAGGAACCTATGCAGGAATGAATAAATCTTTTCTTCTTCTTCTTCTTCTTCTTCTTCTTCTTCTTCTTCTTCTTCTTCTTCTTCTTCTTCTTCTTCTTCTTCTTCTTCTTCTTCTTCTTCTTCTTCTATTTTGTTTTGTTTTGTTTTTCTGTTGTCCTTGTCACATTCTGTTCTATCTCATTCCTGCCTTAATGTGTGATTTTACTTATGAATAAAAATATACCAAATTAAGGCTCTGATATGTTTCAGACTGTTGGGTAGCTCATTGGTTTAGGCCTCTGACTGCAGATCCAAAGGTCAGGAGTTCGATTCCCCATTGGGCCTCCTGGATCCCTTCCGACTCTGAAGTTCAAATAATATGTTTTAAATAGGTATTGATTCTGAATGTATTTTCTTTTAAGGAAAAATGAAGAAGAAGATGATGATGATGATGAGGGAGGAGAAAGAAAAGAAGGAAAGTAAAGAATATTAGACTCTGTGCCTCAGAGAGGACCTGCCCAATGTCCTTTTAAAACCTGTCATTCACTCCCTTCTCAGGAAGCCATTTTGGGAAGGGGGTGCTTTCTGACAGCATTTGAGAAGAAGACACAGGGAGATAAAAATATGGTTCACCAAATCCCGACATCAGCAATCTGTGATACAAAGCTAGATTTAGTGCTATCTTGGTCTAATTTAGTACGCGGAGTGTGAAAGAAACCATGGTTCCAATTATATCCAAGCTGAATAAAATCCAATTTTCAGAGGTGGTGGTGGGGGAAACCTTGTTTGTTTCAACTGGGAAGCCATCTGCCGTGGAGCGGGTCTTCTTGAGTGAGAGCAGCAGGACATGTGTGCCGAGCGATAAATAGTTCAAGAACAATTGCTTGTCCTCTTGCGGGCCTCGTACATCACGCGACTCCCTGCCAAGCTTCCAGGTACCTGAGCGAGCTGTTTGTTTCCCAGGCTTGCTAAATAATACATCGAGGGAGTTTTTGATCACCTGGAGGTGAAGATAAAAGTGGTGGAGAGGTGGAGGGAAACCAGGAGAAACAGCTGAAGCAAACCGCAGGGGGGCAAGGCAGCAAGCCCGATCTCTCATCTCTCACATTTTCTCCCATCAAGACTCTCACTCTCACACACACACTTCTAAAAAAGCAGCTTTCTTATCTTGCTTTCCTCATAGGAAGCAGGGAAGTGTCTTCAGGAGCTCACAAACCATAGATCCAATGTGAGGCTACGTAGGAATTTCTCATTAAGGTAGGCCCCTCAGTGTGAATCAGAATATAGCAGCCAGTGTATCTCACACCCGTGGTGCGATTGTGTGTCTGTGCATAGCACATGTGCCTATGTGCTGTCTCACACACACACACATTTGTGAAGACGTAAAAACAGTGTTCTGTGTGAAGAAATGTGTTCACTCATGCTGGCCACATGGCCACGGACTTGAACAACACTGGCTTTGGGGCTTGAAAAACGGAGATGAGCACCACCCTAAACGACTAGCATGATGTTGCTCTGCGCTGTGGCATTTCCGCCATGGGGTTCTGTAGGGCTCAATATTGTCCCTCATGCTGTTTAACATCTACATGGAACCTCTGGGAGAGGTCATCAGGTGGTTTGGGCTGAGGAGTCAGCAATATGCTGATGATACTCAAATCTACCTCTCATTTTCCACCAATCCAGATGAGGCTGTTTCTGTATTGAACTTGTGTCTGGGCCAGATAATGGACTGGTTGAGGGTTAATAAACTGAAACTCAATCCAGACAAGATGGAAGTGCTGTTAGTGGTTGCTTCGCCAGACAGGTTAGAGGGCCATCTCCCCGTTCTGGACTCCCCGTTCTGGACGGGGTTGTACTCCCCCTAAGGGACAGGGTCCGCAGCTTGGGGGTGCTCCTGGACCCCGGTCTAACTCTGGAAGCCCAGGTGGGCTCTGTGACCAGGGGTGCCTTTCTACAGCTGTGGAAAATATACCAGCTATGCCCCTACCTGGATGAACAGAGCCTCATGATAGTTACTCATGCATGGGTAACTTCCCATATTGATTACTGCAACGCGCTCTACGTAGGGCAGCCATTGAAGATGGTTCAGCAAGTGCAACTGGTTCAGAATTACGCAGCCTGACTCGGGAGCGGTGGGGCTGCCAGGGATCACATCACGCCAATTCTAGTAACCTGCATTGGTTACCAGTTGTTGCCCGAGCCCAATTCAAAGTGCTTGTTTTGACATATAAAGCCCAAAATGGTTTAGGACCTAGATACCTAAATGACTGTCTCCTTCCATATGAACCTACCCGGCAATTAAGATCTAGCCAGGGAGCCCTCCTGAAAGAGCCACCCCTCAAGGAGGTGAAAGGGATGGCTTGCAGACATAGGGCCTTTTCGGCTGCTGCCCCCAGGCTATGGAACACCCTCCCAAGTGACATCCGCCTGGCGCCAAATCTGATGATGTTTTGGCACCAGGTAAAAACCTTCCTGTTTCAGAAGGTTTTTTAACTGACATAACATAGATTTTGGTTCCTGATGGCATTTTTAGCATTTTATATTTAAATGTTTTTATTGTTTTTAATTGTCCATTACCATTTTAATGTTTTCACTGTTTAACTGCTCATTTTAATTGTAAACTGCCCAGAGACCTTTGGATCGTGGGCGGCATATAAGTTGTATAAATAAATAAATACAAATAAATAAAATCCATCCAACTTTAGAAGGTGGAAAGAATGCCTGCTTCTGTAAATTCATCAGTGCACATCTGGCAAATTGCTGCCATTTTAAAAATCATCCACAGACTTCTTAACTACCAGCAATCCTACCATGTTATGCCTGTGTAAAAAAACATAATAGCATCCTGGCCTGTGTGCTCACCTCTCTGTGAAATGCAGCAAAAACAAAATGAGCAGAACCCTCTTCTCTCTTCCCCCGCTGAGCCTTAGTCCTGCTGCTGTTCATAAATTATAAGCCCGTTGTGCTTTTTTCTTTATTTCTTACACAGTTGTGTTATTGGCTTCTCTTCCTTCCAGACTGGTTCACCGTACGCACACAAATGCAAACCAAAGAAACCGCAAAATTGCTCGGGGATTAATAAATTGGCAAACCCAGGGACCGACTAGAAGTGCTGTCTATTCCTTCTCTTTTTGGAGAGCATCCCTGAGTATCTCACCCTGCTCAAAGCAAAGGCTGCCCAATACAAATAGACACTTTAAAAGGGTGGGGGTAAGGGACCCTCAGCCAGATGGAGATGAATTGGAGGCTTAAAAGGACATGAAATAAATGTATGTTTGGAGCCTTCTACCGAGGGGTTCGGCTTTTAGCGCCTTCACCTTGTCGCTGCGTTCCATGCACTTTGTGAAATGTAAGCACTGCCGTTGCTTTGGAAATTGCTTTGCTTAATGTGGTCTGGGGGCTTTGGGAACATGGATGAGAGCTCATAGGCCAAACCGCTCGAACAGCAATGAGCCTGCAAAGTGTTGCGTCCCCCATTTACGCTTAAACTCCTTTTCTCGTTATCTTCCTTTCCCCAAGGGAGATGCCTTGCGGCTTAAAAGGTCAGGCCAGGACATACAACCCAAACCAGTCCTCATGAAGGTATTTGAGGGAGCTACATTATTTAGTGACAAAGTGATTAATATGAAGTATGGATCCTTTTAAAGGAGAAGAGCAGGGGAAATAAATATATTAAATAAACAATTGAACAAATAAGTAGCCCCTGTATGGCTGGCATCTGAAGCTGCTGCCCCTTCTGCCTCCCTACCTGGTTCTCCCACCACCACTGCCTCTTCATCCTCCTCCTCCTCCATCACCATTCTTAGAGGCAGCAGGGACAGCCTCCCTTCCTAGACAGGCAATATGTCTGTGAAGATTCTCAGTCATCCAGGTGAGTTTATCTGGAAGTTGAGTCATGGCAACTGGACTTTGCTTCTTGAGAGGTAGAAATGTTTTGCTCCTTATCCAAACAGCTTTGTCAGTCTTAAGAACATTAGTTGTAGTCTGGAACAATAATATACTCCATCTGTTGGATAAATTAGACATTGAGGCAAATGTGTATTCCCAGCATGTCTGTGAAGATTCTCAGTAGAGATGGGCATGGAACGAACATTTTTTCGTTTCCGTTACCGTTTGTCATTTCCGTTACGTAACAAAACGACAAATGAAAATTGTGATGAAAATGCAACGAAATGAACAGAACCACGAAAATTGTGGTCGTTACGTTACATTTCTGTTAATAGCAACGCACAATGAAATGAGCTGTTTTAAATGTTAAAAAAACGCCCTGGACATCCATAAAAATTCAGCAATAATTATTTATATTGTCTGATAATACCTACCAAGGGGGTTGGGGTCCTTAAAATGTTTGTTTTTGTCTTCTCCCATCACGATGTATTTTTCTTTTCCCTTTAAAATGGATGTCGCCACCAGCCACAAAATGGAGGCAAGCCATGTGATGGGATCATGTTCAACCAATAGCATGCCCAGGTTGCAGACTGGGCGGGCAGGTCTGGCAGCCACAGAGGGCATAAAAAGCTCTGGCAGCCCCCGTCCTCCTTGCAGTCTCTGGTGGGAGTTAGGGTGGGATTGCTGTCTCTGCTGCGACTCTAGCTTCAGTCCTGCAGCCTCCCTGTGTGCATGCATGCTGCGTACCTCTCAGTGAGTACCCTCCCTTGCCCCGCAGTGCAGTCACTTTGCAGCTGCCTTGCTGCACCCTGGGCAACGCCCACCACTGCCTTTGCATCCTCCCTGCATACCTAGTCTACACTGTGTCTCTGCCAGTATCCATTTTTTAAGTGTTTCCCCTCTGGTCTGGGGCGTTGGGTGATGCCTGCACATGGAAATGCTTTAAAAATCGCGCAAAAAGCGGGTAGAAACAACGAACAAAAAATGAAAAACGGTAACAAAATTTTTCCAAAAATTCACGACAAACGGAAACGAACCGAAACAGACCTCTCAACGACAAATGAAAAACCAAACCGCCATTTTTTTTGTTTTGTGCCCATCTCTAATTCTCAGTCATCCAGGTGAGTTTATCTGGAGGTTGAGTCATGGCTTTGTTGTTCAGTCGTTCAGTCGTGTCCGACTCTTCGTGACCGCATGAACCAGAGCTCACCAGGCCTTCCTATCTTTCACTGCCTCCTGGAGTTTGGTCAAATCCATATTGGTTGCATCGATGGCACCGTCCAACCATCTCATTCTCTGCCGTTCCCTTTTCCTTTTGCCTTCAATCTTTCCCAACATCAGGGACTTTTCCAAGGAGTCCTCTCTCCTCATGAGGTGGCCAAAGTACTGGAGCCTCAGCTTCAAAATCTGTCCTTCCAGTGAACATTCAGGGTTGATTTCTTTTAGGGTGGATAGGATTGATCTCCTTGCATTCCAGGGGACTCTCAAGACTCTCCAGTCATGGCTACTGGATTTCTTTTTCTTGAGAGACAGAAACATTTCGCTGCTCATCCAAACAGCTTCATCAGTCTGAATACAGCTGGGTATTGTTGAAAGCACAGCCTGCTTAGTAGCAGATAGACTCTGCCTGAGCTGCCCCCCCCACACGTCTGTTGAGAGAGGGGGTTTCAATGCATTAGCTAACAACCCATACTTTATAGGTTTCAGCACCTTAGGTGATTGTTCTTCTTTAGGTTATGGATACTGTTGTCTACCCAACAAGCCTATCTAGGCCTATTCAGCAGCAAAATATTTCTATCTCTCAAGAAAAAGTCCAGTTGCCATGACTCAACTTCTTAGACAGGCAGTTGCATGACATCATAGACCAGCTCTGGGAAAGGGAGCCATGCTCATTGCCTCTAGGTGACAGGGCTAGTCGAAAGGTGGCAGTTGAGTATATAGTTTCCATCCTTGGGAACAGATTAACACAGTTTGTTTTTTCTCGGGGTATGTGGTTAGCCACAAACCAGCCTGATTCATTGTTTTTCTCATTCGTGCCTCTCTCTAGCCTCCACCAAATATCCTTGTGAAGGCACTGGGAATGAAGGAAGGCCTTCCCTCAAAGATCTCAGAGACCAGAAGGAAGGGATTATAGCTGAGATAGTTCATTAAGTAGTCCGGACACAAGCACAGCTATGTCATAAACAGCAGTTGGAACAGAGCCCAGGAAAGGACTGGCATCCGGTGAAGCTTTTGAAGAAACAAGAGCACCAGCAGGCTGCCACTTGAGCATTTTGCTACTGTGATAATTGGTGTGTGTGTGCTATTCTGCCTCCTACTTTTAGATCACTTTCCAGCCCTTACAGCCTTAAAACATCTTGCTTTTATCTGGCAAAATTGTCAAAAATGGGGAAGACATTTTCCAGGAGTAATCATATTCCTTCAAAGCTTTGCTAATGGAAACTGTATGTTTTCTATGCACCTTTGTGATGTTTGTGTAACAAGCAGACAGAGCAATCTCCCCCCACCCCCGGCCGGCATACTTAGAATTAGTTGGGCAGACTCTGCCACAGCCTTGCTAAGCATTCCCCATTCAACATGTGCTCTTGTATTTTGAAGGGGTGAATATCCTGCTCCCAGTGTTGAAATGGAGCCAGGTCTTGCAGTGGGGACCTTCTCAGCAGCAGGGACTCTGCTGTCACCAGTAGAGATGGGCACAAAACGAACAATTTTTTGTTTCCGTTTTCGTTTTTTCATTTCATTATGTTACAAAATGACAAACAAATTTTGTCTCTAAAATGAAACGAAATGAACAGGAACACCGGAAATTTTGCTGTGCGTTTCGTTTCCGTTACTTCAATATGACTGAATTGCTTAAAATCCTAAAAAAATCACAAAAACTTGAAATAAATGGTAACAAAATGGTAACAAAACAAACGAAAACTAAAATGAATTTTTTGCAAAAATTCGTGAAAAACGGAAACGAAATGAAACGGACCCTCCAAACAACAAACGACAAATGAAATGCCATTTTTTTTATTCATGCCCATCCGTAATCACCAGCTATCCTCCTCAGGGTTCCATGTCCTCTCTAAACATTGCTGCCGTCCTTACAGCAGTTTAGACAAGAAGAACAATGTATTGTTGTTTTCCCTTTTGTAATGCAAAGTAGTTTAGTCTTGAATGGGTATTTAAGAAACATTAACTACACAAAAGACCCGCTTTCCCATTGCTGATGTGTATTTCTCCAACAGCCTGCATGTTCAGACTCCCCTGATACGGTGGATTCTTTGGAGACTGTCAGGATGGGCATCTGGACTTACACATTTGCCATTTCATCACTGTGGGGCTCCTTCTGCTGAAATAGTGCCAATGAGTCAACAAAGCTTTTGTACATGAGATGTTTGCCCAAAATTCATAGTCTGAATCATCATCATCTTCTTACAGTTAAGAACCATTTAAATAAGTGAATTAAATCAGGTTTGCTGAAGTTCAAGCAGATGTTGTTCAGTGGTCACTGTAAGCATTCCTCACCAATGAATTGGTAACAAACCAATGTACTTCCAAAAAGTGTCTGGGAGGGGGAGGTATTAGTGCAACTTCTCAAAATGGTGACCTTTCAGCTTACTGGAGCCAAGACATTCTCAAACAATTTTATCGGCGAATCCACCAGTTGATCTGACAGGTAATTAATAAGGCAGTGGAACAGGAAGGAACCCATATAATAATGGGCTCAAGCCACACAAAGCCAGATTTAGGGTGAAAATCAGTGAGAACTTCCTAAGTGTTAGAGCAGTATGACAATGGAAACAGTTACCTCAAGAGGTGGTGGTGAGGGCTTTAAGGCTGGAGGAAGTGGAGAGAAAATTAGGCAATCATGTATCAGATCTGCTTTATTTATTTATTTATTTATTTATTTATTTATTTGAAACATTTCTATCCTGCCGTTCTCTGCAAAAGAACCCAAAGAAACACTAACATAGCTGTTAGAGCAGTATGACAACGGAACCAAGGACAATGTAGCTGGTGACAGCTTTGATGAAGGATAATTAAAGAGAATATCAGCGAGAACTTCCTAACTGTTAGAGCAGTAGGGCAATGGAACCAGTTACCTCAATAGGTGGTGAGGGCTTTTAGGCTGGAAGGAGAGAAAAATGGGCAATCATGTATCAGGGCGGCTTTATTTATTTATTTATTTATTTATTTATTTATTTATTTATTTATTTA
>JAHTLZ010000204.1:5686275-5703668 GCA_023846285.1 Phrynocephalus versicolor | reverse complement strand
TTTCTTTCTTTCTTTCTTTCTTTCTTTCTTTCTTTCTTTCTTTCTTTTGGCCTCTAGAGCCTCTATACTGCCCCACCCCAATACATACAGTACAGGCAAAACTTTAGTTGCTTTAGTTTTGCTTCTTTTTCTGTTACTTAGTAATTTTAGTTTATTGTCCCTACTCTGAAGCTCCCATCCATAGGCAATCCCATCAAGATTTATTTAGTTGGTTTCATTTTAATGTGCACATTTGTTTTTCTAGCCTGTACAGAAGCTGATAAATAAACTAAGACACGACAGTGGTTGCATCTAGCCCATAAACTGGCTCCCAAATTAATTTCTTAGGGTAAACCAGAAGGTAGGTAGAAGGGACTGTAGCAAGCCAGAAGAATATTGCAATAATAGAGTTAATGGCTTACCCCTGCTCTAAAGGGGTTGTTTCAAACCAAAAGACTAGCCTACAGATTCTTCTTTTGCTAGTATTGGACCAAATTATTTATGGTAATGCCCTACACTTTGTCACTGTCAGATATTAGTTCGTGAAATATATGTATTAGACAGGATGTTTTGTATATATTTGATATGTATTTAATTGATTTAAAGATGGAGTCTGTAAAAAGTGCAAAGTCACAGTGACTCAATGTATAGTTTTTTCAAATGGAGTACAGATGTTAAGAATTAACATAATGAATTTTGGCCAATGCAAGAGGTTGCAATAGCTATGAGGTAATGTCATTTATGATTGGACAAACACGTGTATTAAAATGCTCTGTAAATCACTGTTCATTGGGCCTTCTGTGAGTAAGGCACCTATTTTGTTTTCCTGTCATATATTTTGTCTCTGCACTGTATGCTATTATGCTGTTATGCTGTTGAATTTTGTATCAATGTACTAATGTGATTTCTCCCTCTATGCTTTGTTGAACTTTGTAAAAGTTCTGTGATGCTGTGATATATTTTTGTACAGAATAGCTGTCTGGTTTTAAGAAAACTCTGTCTCTGGCTAACAATTTATCCAATAAGTATTGCTTCTGCTGGCTGATCAAATAGCACATACTCGGACAGTCACCCATAGTCCATGCATTCTTGTTGCAGTTAAAAGGATTTAGGTTCATCTCAACTCACATACGTCTAACTGATTGAGGCCAGTCTCTGGGAGGAAGCCGGTCTTCTCCCAAAGAGCAGGGCCTTGGCAGACAGGCTGTTGACTGGTGTGGATACCCACCTTAGCCCACTGAGGAGGGAAAAGGTGTACCAGATCGCATGTCTGTGCGACCCTCACGTCAAGGGTTCCTTGGTGGGCAGCGTTGCAAACCTCAACAGATGTAAGTCAGAGCTATGCCGTCAAGTCCGCAGGGCTGACTCAAAGCAGCCCCAGGCTTTACCGAGGGTGCGAGGAAGCCAGAGCGATGCTGAAGAGGAATCCTCGCAAGGGTCCTCTTCCTCCTCTACTGGAGGAGTGTACACCCAGAGACCAGGTTCATCACCAGCAGCCACCTACCTGGCCTCTGCCCTAGCCATGGCAGTCTCCTCTTCAGTGGAGGCAAGGGAGGAAGAAGAACTGGACCCCGCTCGGACCATGGTGAGGGAGTACATGGCCGAGCCCCTCCAACCCCTAATGTCAGACCCCCTCTGATACTGGGCCAGAAAGGCAGACATGTGGCCCACACTATCGACACTGGCGTTGGACCTCTTGTCCATCCCCCCACCAGTGTCCAGAGTGAGCGCGTGTTCTCCCATCTCAACTCACATAAGTCTAACTGATTTCAGTAGAAATTTGCCCAGCTTAATAAACCCATTTGTTGTGGTTGTTGTTGACACAGCCATTTCTAAATCCCTCTGAATATGCATTTGTTTATATCCAGATATTAAGGTAGAAAGACATAAGTTTCAGGGGCAGCAATGTCCATGACTGCGTCAGTCTGGAAAACAAGATGGAGATAATGGCCGGAATTTATGTTGGACATATTGGCAATAACCAGCGGCATGCAAATTCCATCCATTTTGCTTCCATTCAAATTATTTGTTTTAAAATGAGCAAGTCATTTGCTTAGAGCCAATTAGTAACCCATCTGCTTTAATTTGTATTGGGATATTTGAAAGCACTATGTGTCCAAATGAAAAATAAACGTGAAAATGGGGGGGGGGATAGGTTCAAATCCAGCCCCCACCCCACACCCATGCTGAAAAAATGCAAATTCTTGGTTGCATCAATAGAAGCATAGTTTCTAGAGCACGGGAGGTGATAGTACCCCTCTATTCTGCTCTGGTCAGAACCCACCTGGAGTACTGTGTGCTATGGATGGGCACAAGACAGAAACACTGTGTTTTGTTCCACCCCATTACATCCCACCACATTTCGTTTCGTATTATAAGTAATGAAATTTGTCAAAAAATTGTTACAAAACAAAACAAAACAAAACAAAATGAATCCCCGTGGCACCAGAGCTCTAGCTGGTGCCATGGGAGATCCAAAATCCTCCTCCCCACCACTCCCCAGCTGATTTTGACAGTTCAATACCAGCTGGGAGGTGAGGGGGTAGGAGGAAAGGGGCAGTCAGCTAGAAGTAAATTCCCTGTCTGACTGCTCCTTCCTCCCCTGTCACTCCCTCCCGCTAGGAGGGTGTTCTGGACAGGCAGTGCTATGGACAGTGGGGGCAGCCTACTGTCCACAACCCTCCCTTTCCAAAAAAAACACCCTCCCTGGATGGAGGGGGGAGCATGGGAGAAGGTAGGAGGCAGAGTTACATTTATTATTATTATTTATTTTACTGTGCCAACCATGTGGCCCCAGGGGCCGGGTCAGCACTTTTTTTAAAAAAATATTTTTTATTTCAGTTTTACAGCCCTGACTATGTGGCCCCAGGGGCCGGATCGGCACTTTTTAATTTTTGCTTGTTTGTTTGTTTTTAAAAATCCCCAATGCCAGGGGCTTTTTTCCCCCACAACTGAGATGTGCTAGCTGCAGCTTTATATTTTTATTATTATTTTTTCCTCCTGGCCTTCTGGCTTGTGGACTGAACCGGCTGGACCATAGGCCGGAGGGACATTTTAAAATTTGTTTTTAATTTTTTAAAATTATTTTCAAAAGTTCCCATTGAGGGGCTTCCCCCCCCCCCCGGCCTGCTGCCAGAGTTCCAGGCACGGAGGCTGGTGGTGACAAGGTAGGAGACAGGGGAACAAAACACAAAATGAAATGAAATGGAAATTTCTGTTTCGTTTCGTTTTTCTTTGATGGGTTGGTTTGTTATTCATTTCGTTAGCTAACAAAATGAATAACAAATAATGAAACAAATTAAAAATTCATTTCATGCCCATCTCTAATAATAACAATTTATTATTTATCTATTTTAGAGTATTTTTACCCCACCTTTCTCCTTGGAAAAAGACCCAAGGAGGCTTACGGTAATGAGAGATAATATACAGTCCAGTACAATTAAGACATGTTCAGGTATTGAGAACAAGGAATTGAGGGACATCTTACAGCATTAAGAGACAACATCACATTAAAGCTACAAGAAAACGTGTGCAGTTAAAAAGAGAGTAAAATTCCATGTAAATAACAACATCAAACACAAAGAGCACAATACACACATTATTAGTTGCCAAAAGCATCCAAGTTTTCACTGTCTTTTTAAAGGATGCTAGGGATGGAGCCTGGCGAATCTCGCTTGGCAATTTATTCCAAATAGCCAGGCTGGCCACTGAGAAGGCCTGATTGCATGTAGCAACCATAAGTGTTCTGCTTATATACTGTCCCATACCACTTCAAGTAGTCTCTGGATGGTTTACAGTTTTAATTACTGTATGCAGGCTACACATTGCCCCCCTACCACCGACAAGCTGGGTACTCATTTTACTGACCTCGGATGGATGGAAAGCTGAGTCAACCATGAGCCTGCTACCTGGGATTGAACCCCAGGTCGTGAGCACAGTTTTACCTGCATATGGGCCTCCCTGGGGGTGGCCACCTGGAGCGAGAGTGCCATAGAGGCTCTGTTGGGCTGAGCCAGCACTTACCTTTGGGAGATACGCTCTGCCAGATATTCAGGACCCAAGCTATGGAGGGTTTTGTAAACCAAAATGAACAACTTGAGCCTTATTCAGGAGGCAATGGGAAATCAGTGCAGGTGAGCCAGAATTGGGGTGATGTGGTCAAATCTGCCTCCGAAAATCACCAATCTGGCTGCCAAATTCTGCACCCGCTGCAACTGCCAAACCAGGGTCAAGGGAAAGCCCATTGTAAAGAGTGTTACAATAATCTATCCTCGACATGACCAATGCCTGCACAACTGTCCTCAAGGAGTCTCCATCAAGGTACGGGCAAATCTGGGTGATAAGCCTAAAATGGTAAACGGCCAACCAGGTCACGGAAGCAACCATGGCGATGGAAACTCTTATCCTCCATCAGGTCATCAAAGTCTCTTTTAAATTCATCCAGACTGTAAGCTGCTACATCTTGGGGAAATGAGTTCCACACTTTAACTAAACATTGTCCAAAAACAAAGTTTTGTCATGGTGTCTGATTCTAGTATTTTGAAGGCTAGGAAGTAGAGATGGGCACGAAATGAGCGATTTTTCGTTTTTGTTTTCGTTTTTTCATTTCGTTATGTAACGAAACAAAAAATGAATTTTGACTCCAAAATGAAACGAAACGACCCAAAACACGAAAAATTTTGTCGACCGCTTCGTTCCCGTTACGCAAATACATTGAATTGCGCTAAATGGTAACGAAACAGTAATTTTTCATTTTCGTTTTTGTTTTTTCTGTTCGTTACGTAACGAACCGAAAATGACATTTTTCGCAAAAAAACTCACAAAAACAGAAACGAACCGAAACGAACCTCTAAACGACCAAACGACAAACGAAACACCATTTTTTGAGTCGTGCCCATCTCTACTAGGAAGACTCCTTTTCTACTTTGCCTCCACTGTGCATGCCTCTACACACCTATATTATGCCCTCTCCTTACCCCCTCTTTTCCAAACAGCCTCAAACACTATAACCTCTCTCTCTTTCTATCCCATGGCTTTTAGGCACAATTTTAAACCATTAAATACAACTGAGTTTTGTTGGTGGATGCTGTACTTAAAAAAATGCCTCATGTGATGCCCTCATATGAGTGTTTTTACAGTATTATTATTATGCCCATAATTCTACAGATGTTCACCTAAGGTTTGTTCATGTTTTGGTGACCCTTTGTTGAGGTGATGGGGAGCATCTTGAGTGTCCAATGAACTGTGTAGCAGATTGTCAACCTGATGAATTAGCTCTGACATGCTATAATTTACATATTGAATGGTACTTGTTTCCAGTGATTTGGGAGTTGCCTTGGGTTCCTCTAGCAAAGAGGTAAATAAATAACACCTTTATAGGGCAACCTATAGGGAACAGACTTTTTTGCCCATCTGGTTGCATACCAACTATTTTTGACTGGAACTGTCTTTTGGGAATCTTGGCCATTGCCTGATCCATTATGTGGAGTAGAGATGGGCACGACTTAGCGGTATTTTTGTTTTCGTTTTCGTTTTTTCGTTTTCGTTACATAACGAAATGAAAACAAAAAACGGTTCAAAAATGGACCGAAAACGGAAACGAAACGACTAATTTTGAGCCAGTTTTCATTTTTCGTTACTGGAAAAGCACTCAATGGAGCTAAATGGGGAGAAACGAAAAAAATTTCATTTTCATTTTTGGTTTTCGTTTTCGTTATGTAACAAAACGAAAACGAAAAATTTTGAAAATTAGCTCGCGAAAACGGAAACGAAACGAAATGGACCCTAGCCGAAAACGAAAACGAAAACGAAATTTTTTTTCTGAGTCGTGCCCATCTCTAATGTGGAGATATGCCTAAAGCCTCAATGTTTTTTAAAATCACACACTTCCACAACTTTGTTTCTTGAGGGCTGCATTTTCAGTGACACTTTGCTTTGCGCTATGTGGAGGAACTGTATTTTATATGAGGAAACAGTGACATCCTGTGGCAGTTGTATGCAATCTTTTTGAATTTTATATAGTAAATAATACATTAAAAAAGAAACCACTGACACACTGCACACATACACACATGCATATTATTTATTTATTTATTTATTTATTTATTTGATTCACATGCTACCCATCTAATCCGACGGCACTCGGGGCAGTGAACAAAGTAGTAAATGAAACATAATACAACCACATGAAAATAACTGAAAACAATATTAAACCTTGACAAAAATCAATAACATCAGTGATAAACAAAAGGAAACATAGCAGAAAAATAAACCAGTAAGAATAATTTGAAGATCAAATATATATGCATATGCATATGTATTTGTCTATGTATGCGTATACAAAAGCAAAACAAAAAGTATGCTACTTATGTACGGCCCCATAAACACAATGTAATTATGTAAGCAACACAAGCTGGGTACTCATTTTGCCAGACATCAGTCTCAGGTAACAGGCTCAAAGGTTCACTCACTGCTTAGTTTTGTTTTGGCAAAATGGATGACCGCCCACCCCTTCCCGCTGTCCCTGTTTCTTCCCTACCAGGTGCTACCTCTTCCATCCCCTCCACCACTGATACCATCCTCAGAGATAACCTTCTTGCTTCCCCTCCAGGAGCCATGCCTGCTGCCTTTGCACACGCACCTGGAGACCAGCTGATCAGAGCAGATGCCCAGTGGCAGGCACATGCACAGAAGGCGGGGACCAGCTCTCCTTCTAGGACAGTGGTTCACAACCTGTGGGTCCCCAGATGTTCCTTGACTGCAACTCCCATAAACTTCCAGACCCTCAATCATCTTGGTTGTCTGGAAGAAATGTCTTACGAGGAGAGGCTTGGGGAGCTGGGAATGTTTAGCCTTACAAAAAGAAGGCTGAGAGGGGATATGATAGTGATGTTTAAATATTTGAAAGGATGTCATATTGAAGAGGGAACAGGTTTGTTTTCCATGGCTTCAGAGACTAGGACTCAGGCCAATGGTTTCAAACTACAGGAAAAGAGATTCAATTTAAACATTAGGAAGAATTTCATGACAGAGCTGTTCGGCAATGGACTATGCTGCCATGGAGGGTGGTGGAGTGTCCTTCTTGGGAGGTTTTTAAGCAGGGGCTGGATGGCCATCTGTCGGGAGTCCTGTGATGGGGGTTCCTGCATGGCAGGGGGTTGGACTAGATGGCCCTTGAGTTCTCTCCAACTGTATGATTCTATGATTCTATGAGTGGTACTGTCTTCTGGGAGTTGCAATCCAGGAAAATCTGTGGACCCACAAGTTGGGAACCACTGCTCTGGGAGATCAGTTGGTGCCTGTGTGCACCTGACCCTCAGCTGATCAGGGTGAGAGTAGTCTTTATTCTATTATTTCAAGTTGCGGGCCCTTGATGTATTGATTGAGAAGAAATAAGGTTGATTTTTCATACCAAACCTTAACATGGATAGACTTTGGACCACTTCCATTTCTGTCCTTTTGGACTCCATCACTGATCAATACCTGGTCCTACAAAAAATATTTCTTCTCAAGTGGATTTTCACCAATTTACTGGTAGCTAAATAAATGTCTTCTACTGTACCTTTTTAAAAAAGTTTCTTTTCAATGTTTTTAAAGCTGTGGCTACTTCAGTATGATGATCTGCTAAACTGTATGGGAAATGTAAGAGTTGTAGTCCAAAAACACAAACCTGCACATCTCCCACTGGAACTTTTCTGAACTGTGGCCCAGTATAGTATTTCTAGAACTGCAGATATGGAAGAAACCCTTTGGTTCATCAAGTCCAAACTCTCTCAATGAGGCACAGTCAACCTGTGGTTCTATGGCCAGATGCCTAACCCTTTTCCAGATGCTGGAAAAGTTAACCCACCTTCCATGCAACATCCATTCTAACATCAGGGCTGTGGGATGGGGTGTTTTCTCAGCCTATTCATTCATTCATTCATTCATTCATTCATTCATTCATTCATTCATTCATTCATGAGTAATTTTACCTTGCCTTGGAAAAGGATTCAAGGCAGCTTACAGTAAGGAGAGACAATATACAGTCCATTACATAAGACACAATCAGTTGAGGGGTATCTTACAGCATTAGAAGGCAACATTAAAACTAACAATTGATGACATAGTATCAGTGCAATCACACAAGGAGAGATAGAAACACAAAGTTATGTGTTTGTAACACAAAGTCTCTGCAAGCCTAGTGTGTCAACACTTTGTCACTAAGGTTATAAACACAAAGTCTTTGCATGCCTAGTGTGTCAGCGCTTTGTTACTAACCAATGAATAGATGCTCTTATTCCTGGACTCAAGAATACCCTTCCTTAATCCCTGTTGTTGTATGAAAGGTTGATTTGTCTTATACTGAAATAGGCATAACAGAGTCAGTATGACAGTAGATTTTATACTTAGTCAAACACCTGTGTAATCAAATATGATTGGTGGCTATACACATATAACTCTCATGTTCTGTATCATCTCTCTCTCTCTGTGTGTGTGTCATGATTGTCACAAGGCTAGTCACTCTGTTGGATTGTTCACTTACAGGTTATATTGTAAGTAGATGACTACACAAAGACTTCCATGTGAGAGTGTTGTGCATAAATCCTGGACAACAGAAAGAAGTCGCATTGTTGATGCTGACCATGGAGGGTAAAATCTGCTGAAAATCCTAACAATCACCCTAGTTAAGATGCTTTACTAACTTTTGTTTTGGGGACAGATGATTCAGGGTGGAGAGGAGAGCAGTCTCCCTGAATGCAGAATGGACTTGTATACAATTCCATGGGTTAGGAAATCCAGCTCTTTCTTCTTTCCTTAGCCTCTGAACGTTATGATACAGTGATTCCCCCACCATTTCATGGTTCATATACAGTAGTCTCCTGCCACAACATGGCTCATATATTATGGTCTCAATATATTCACATTTTCTTTTTCTTGAGAGAAGCAGGCTTCCAAAGAGAGGTTTTTAACTTCCTCCTGGCATCTCAGCAGACAAACCTGGGGCTGCTCCTGCTGTCTGCACTTGCAAAGAAAGTTTTTTTTTACCTCTTCCTGACACTGCAGTAAACAGACCTTGAGATCCTGGCAGCAACGTTTGCTGAGGTGCCAGGAGGGGGTTAAAAACTTCTCTTTGCAAGCAGAGCCTGCAGGAGCAGCCCGAGGTCTGTTTGCTGAGGTGTCAGGAGGGGGTTAAAAACTTTTCTTTGGAAACAGCAGCCAAGCAGCCCAAGGTCAGTTTGATGAGGTGTTAGGGCTTGGTTAAAAACGTCCGTTTGCAAATGCAGCTGGCAGGAACAGCCCCAGCTCTGTTTTCTGAGGTGTCAAGAGAGGGTTAAAAACCTCTCTTTGGAAGTGAAATGCAGATGCCTCAGCAAGGGCTGCTCCTGCCAGCTCCACTTGCAAAGAGAGGTTTTTAACCAACCCCTAACACCTCATCATATTGACCTTGGGCTGCTCCGCTGCTGTTTCCAAAGAGAAATTTTTAACCCCCTCCTGACATCTCAGCAGACGGACCTTGAGCTCCTGGCAGCAAGGTTGCTGAGTTGTCAGGAGGGGGGCTAAAAACCATTCTTTGGAAATGCAGTTGGCAGGAGCAGCCCAAGCTCAGTTTATTGAGGCATCTGCATTTTGTGGATTTTCCTTTATCATGAGTGGATTAGGGCGTTTATACACGACCCCTAAACTCCGGGGCAAATGGCTCCCAGCTCCAGAGCTTAAAAATGTTTTCCCACCAGCTCCGGAGCTTACAGAAAATTAAGTGCGACCACGCCCCCATAAGTGTGTCCCAGCGCACCTTTCAAATACCTGCTCTCAGAAGGTGACAATTCCTTTATGCGGATCTGCCGGGCTCTCCTGGCTTCTTTTTGTTGTTGTTTTTTGCCTCCCGCCCCTTTAAGAGGAATCAGGAAGTGATGGTGGCTCGGAGCAGCTTCCACCGGCAACTGGAGGTAAGCCTTTATTCTTTTGTCCCTTTTTAAGGCTTTCCCCCCCTCCCTCCCCTCATGCAGACAGAAGCAAGGAAGTGCGGAGGGGTGGGGAGACAGGAAGAGCAACGAACCCCCAAGATCTCTGGTCCGAGTTTAAGTGGCCAGCGGATCTTAGGGGTCGTGTGAAAAGGCCCTTAGGCACCAAACTCCCACAATAAATGGGGGAGTACTATACTACGGTCCCAGTATATCATGGTACTGTTGCATATGAAAGGCAAAGCCCCCTGAGGTAAGCTGCATGGGCCTGTTTGAGGCCTCCTGCACTTATCCCAGCCTGGTGCTGCCCCAAACCGGCCTCTGATGGGCTTCTCAGGCCTGTTAGAGTCCCCAGAAGAGGTTTCTGGCAATCTGGAAGTCACTTCTGGTTTCCAGAAGGCACTTCTTGTTCAGGAGAAACCACTTCTGGGGCCTCCGACAGGTCCCGCAAGCCTGTCTGAGGCCTGCTTGAGACAGCGCCAGGAGAAGATAAGTCTAGGAGGCCCCAATCAGGCTCCCCAGTCCTGACCCAATGCAGATCCGCATATCACAGATTTTCCATTATTGCAGGTCAGGTCAGGATCTTAACCCCCAAGATAAGTTTTTTTTTTTTTTTTACTATATCTGCAGACAGCTGCGAGTCAATAAATATCATTCTTCATTTACCTTGGAAAGTTGTCTGAGTCACTGCACAGGAATTCCTGCCATCCTCCACAGGATTTCTCATCTCTAGGATAAATCTTACTTACCAATTCCTGGGCAAGATTAAATTTGCCAGCCTTGCACTGTTTACACCTAACTCTAACTCTAGCCCTAAACCTAAACCTAACCCTCCACAGCATTGCTTAATCTCTTCTTTATTCTTGCCAATTTCATGCTTGGACCCCAGCATTTCTTCCTCTGCTTCTGTATCTGGAAATTTCCCATTCTTTATGCCCATCCCAGATAGATTCTCCACTAGGGGAAAAATAGCTGGGATTTTGAAATGTTGCAGAGCGCTCATTGCTTCCTTAGTTCAAGATTTAGGAGTCCAGTCATTATTTTTGTCCAACTGAGCAAAGCAAAGCAAAACACGCATCACCAAGTAACTCTAAAAAGGGTGACAGTACCATCAAATAATTGCTTAGTGTTTGGGTGACTAGTGATTAATGCTTCTTGGGTTCTTTAAAGGAGAAATGTAAAATATTTTAAATAAATTGAAATATATTTTGATATATTGTATTTATTAAGTTATTATGTTATTACTGGTTGGATTGTTTATGTATTGTATTGTTTGTTGTTTTAATTTTGATTCAATTTTGTAAACTGCCCAGAGTAGTCATGCAGCTAGATGGAGCAGTATATAAATTTAATAAAATAAATAAATACAGAGTCAGGCTCTGAGGTATTTCCTTGCTTGGTGTCACTTTATAACTGGTGATGAGCAGAACAGGGGATTGTGTAGACCAGGCATGTCCAAACTTCAGCCCTCCTGATGTTTTGGACCACAACTCCCAGAATTGTAAACTTAGATTGCCAATGACACAGGACTGTGGGAGTTGTGGTTCAAAACATCTGGAGGGCCAAAATTTGGACATGCCTGGTGTACAACATCCTGATTGCTGTTGTTGATGTTGATATCATTTAGGCTGTCCATTGCTATGTAAAGCTTGGCATACTTTTTCATGCTGCAAGTGTGGGCATAATATTGGACAGTAGTCGTAGATACAGAAGCAAAATATCCCACATTAATAAGCCAGAGAGGCTACAAAAATAAGATTCAATAAATGTATTTATTGGGCAAAGGAGACCACTTTTGTCCTCTTTTGTTGTTGACTTTGGTGTAGAAATTGCATAACAATTAGCTTTGTTGTCTCTGATATACTTTGTCAACCACATTGCAGGAGTGTCCTTCCAAGAAAGCAAGGAAAACCAGACCAAAGGAAGCAAACAGCTTTATTGACATTTCTTTTGCATCATACACAAGCCACATAAACTGTTACCGTAAAGCATATGTAGAAAAATAGTAGAGTCTTATTGGCACTGATGATGGGTCGTTAGTAATATTAGAATTATTACTATCTTCATCATAATCATCATACAGTCATCCATCTTTTAAAGTTTGTCGTCATCATTGCAGTAATAAATAAGTGCTAAAATCTGGCATTCTAAGCTTTACATTCACAGTCTCTGTTAAATGAGGGACCAGTTTATTCCTTCTTTTTTAGACATGATCAAAATTCAAAAATGAATAATTAAAAAAAACAAAGCCCTTTTTAGAAGCCTACCTTATTTATCCTTCTGTGTTGCCTTAACTTGACCCCATAAAGAGGTCTGAATTGGACGGGAAGGCCATTTGTTAGGCAAAACATAATGGATTGAGTATGAAATTAGACCTAACAAAAATAACAAGACAGATGCCATTATAACATATGGGCACAAAATGAACTTTTAGTTCATTTTAGTTGGGCTGCTCCTCCCAGCTGTGTTTGCAAAGAGAGGTTGCTAACTAACCCCTAACACAAATGAACTTTTAGTTCATTGCATTATTCATTATTTGTTACATTGCATAATGTAACAAAACAAATAACGAACCCCAGAGTGATTTTAGAATGAAACGAACCAAACCGAAAAAATTGGTTCAGTTTGGTTTGGTTTGTTAATGGCGGTGATGTCTCCCACCTGGTGCTGGACATATTCGGTCTTCCTCGCTGCAGGTCAGAAGTAATAAAATACTTCTGGGTGCCTCAAAAAGCCCCTGCTACAGGGGCCAGGATCTGCCGCCACCACCGCCACCACCATTGAGCCACTGGCAATGCTGCCGCTAAGAACTCAAACCTGAACCGAACCAAGGGTGGGCCCGAACCAGACGAACCCGAACCATGGGTTTTCTGGTCCGTGCCCACCTCTAGTCATTATTCTCTGAAGTAACAGGCTGACCCTTGGGGGCACCAAGTGTTACCTCTTAGTGACCCAGAGGCCGCATTTGCTCAAAAGATGAAATGTGTGGTTGTGTACTTTGCAATCCAGAGATAGTGGAAGGCTGTGAGATGTTGCGCGCACACAACCCCATGTGGGTCATAAAAGAGGAGGGCACATAGTCTCATTCGCAAGGGGGGGGGAACAGACACTTCAGATGGTAAATCTCACTCATATTTCCAGTCTTGATGTGGTTCACAGCTTCTGGATTGCACCCATGCATAATCTGTCCTAACTGTATCTCCTTCAAGCACAGATCTGCTGGTTCATGGGCAGCGACATTACACCTTGAATGGAACCTACATAGGGGAGGGTATATGATCTGCCTGTTCCAACAGGGACATGCATACAGTTTTACATACATCACATAAAATCAGGTTTTATTGAAAGCTTGAAACAGTAACAGGCAATATTCATTTGGGGAGTTATGAAAGGGAATTCATGGGGACAGTCTGTAAAAATGAAACAAAAAAAAAGAAAGAAAACAGGTCCAGGGGGAAAATAATAAATAGACTTTTGAAGAAAATTTCAGACATCCAGATATATAGATATGGGGGTTTGTTTGCTGCATTTGAATTGAACAGTAAATAACAAGATCTTATATATATTCTATAGAAAGAGACAACTTAAAAGCCTTTTCAAAGGAGGCCAAATTGTATCATATATTTATGATGTTCCAACATTGGATACATTGCTCTGTACAACACAATTATATTCTCAGATTCCTGTACAAGTATAGTAACATAACCATTATCTATATATATTTTTATGTAACAGGATTATACAATACTCGATGTCTTAATAAGACATCCAGGTTGAAGGGGGAGGAAAGATCTGATAGCTTCATAACTTCAGCAAACCAGATTATTGCCTATAATTCTGACACCATTTTGGTAGCATTGATGAAGACAGATTCTACAACAAGTTATATCAAAACAACAAGACTTCTACAACCAGTCTGCAGGTTTTCACAAGTTTTGCACTTGGCTGATGGAGCTACACTCATATTTCAGTCAGTTCTCCACAATCCATTGGATTTTCCTAGTGGTAAAGAGGAATGTTTTCTTTTCATCAGCAGGAAACTTTCACCAAGACTAAAATCTGTTGGAGGACGCTTGGAAAGCATCTCAGATTGTTCTCTGTGATTGATGGGAACATATGTTCCAAAAACCCAAAGAATATTGAGCAAATCATGTGCAAAAATGGTGTCTGAGATGTGTTGTGAAGACACCTCAGGAAGCTGATGTACACACAAATAAGAATTTGATGAATCTCTGCGGAGTTGATCCAAAGCCAACGTGAGGGGTGAAACTCTCTAGGCATTCATTCCTTTCAGGCCACATTATTAAATATCACATTCAGCTATATTGCTAACCTGTGTTAATGCAATGAAATGAGACTCATGGTTTGATAAACAAGATGGGCAGGAGACAGAGGATGGAGTGGCTATTAGAGATGGGCACGACTCAGAAAAAAAGTTTCGTTTTCGTTTTCGTTTTCGGCTAGGGTCTGAGTCGTTTCGTTTCCGTTTTCGTGGGCTAATTTCAAAATTTTTCGTTTTCGTTTCGTTACGTAACGAAAACGGAAAAAACGAAAACGAAAATGAAAAATTTTTCGTTTCTCCCCATTTAGCTCAATTGAGTGCTTTTCCAGTAATGAAAAACGAAAATTGGCTCGAAATTAGTCGTTTCGTTTCCGTTTTCGGTCCAGGTTGGTGCCGATTTTCGTTTTCGTTTCGTTTCCGTAACGAAAACGAAAAACGAAAACGAAAATGAAAATACCGCTAAGTCGTGCCCATCTCTAGTGGCTATAACCCCAAACTCTGTGGCATTCCATTGGATCCATGACACCAGAGAGAGCAGGAGACTGGTCATGTTCTTCAGGAAAAAAGTCAGTGTGCATTAGGGTGATGAGCACCCTTCCCCGAAATGTTTAAACTGTATCTGGAAGTTGAGTCATGGCAAATGGGCTTTTCTTGAGAGACTGAAACATTTCACTACTCATCCATGCAGCTCCATCAGCCTGGATAACAACCGAGATGACACTACCAGGCATGTCCAAACTTCAGCCCTCCAGATGTTTTGGACCACAACTCTCATAGTCCTTTGTCATTGGCAGTCTAAGCTTAGAATTCTGGGAGCTGTGGTTCAAAACATCAGGAGGGCCGGCGTTTGGACATGCCTGCAATAGTCAAACATATTTGTATTGGCTGAGAGGAAGAAGCTTCTGTTACATGGCTTGTTGTAAGGAGAGAAGGGAACAGGGAATTCTTTCAGGACAAATTCTATGGCAAAATCAGTGGGTTGTTCTTATCAAAGGACTCCATATATGCTGACAGCAATGGAATAAATGTTAGCCAAGATTTCCCAGCTACTGGAGAGTATTTTTCTGTGGTAGTCAACCAAAGGAATGGGATAGGAGTGATGTAAGCTTATGCCGAAAGGGAGGAAATGTGACAAGGATGTACATTCTCACCACTGCAATTCAACTTGTTCAATGACAGCATCTCTGAGAGAAGCAGTTGCTGCTTAAAATGATGATTATCTGTGAAGAGGGACTTAAAAATAGACAGTAGACCATGATTACTTGACCAATTAGGTGGTCTGCAAATACTGCTAAAAGTGTAAAAAAAAAAGAAAAGAAGAAAAGAACGAAAAGAAAAGTGTTCTGCTTATTAGAGATGGGCACGAAATGAGCAATTTTTTGTTTTTGTTTTTGTTTTTTCATTTCATTACGTAACGAAATGAAAAATGAATTTTATCTCCAAAATGAAACGAAACGAAACGAAACACCAGAAATTTTATCATGTGTTTTGTTTTTGTTGCGGCAAATACATTGAACTGCAATGAATGCTAACGAAACGAGCAATTTTTTGTTTTTGTTTTTGTTTTTTCATTTTGTTACATAACGAAACAAAAACGATTGTTTTGGCAAAAATTCACGAAAAATGAAAACGAACCGAAACGGACCCCCTAAATGACAAACGACAAACGAAACACCATTTTTTTGAGTCGTGCCCATCTCTACTGCTTATACACCACCCCGTAGCACTGCAGGCTACACCATCAATGAACATAATCTATAAATTAACATTAAGAGGATCAACTTCAAGGAGCAAGTAGCTCCTAAATGGAAGCTAAGTTCTGCTGTTCGTCATAGAATCACGGTCTTTCAGAATAAGCTAATCTGAAGACATTGGGAGTATCTGAAATGTGTATTTGCTGCAGCAGGCAAACCCATCTGTTGAATTAAGATGGTCACTGATACAGAAGTGCTAACGTGAAAGACAGGTAATCAATATAAAGCAGGATTCCCTTCTCCATGGGATCATTATCAATTGCTTCGCTTATCCATGTTCTGAAAATATAACCCTGAATACCCAGCTAGCTAGGGTGGGGGGGGACAACGTGTAGCCTACATACTGCCACCAAAAAAAACTGTAAGCCACTTAGAGAGTACTTGAAGTGGTATGGGGTGGTAAAATACAGAAGACTTTGCTTTTTTTTCTTTATTAAAATATTTAAAGAGAAGGAAAAAAAAGTCATCTGCTTATATACCATCCCGTACCACTACAAGTAGTCTCTGGGCGGTTTACAATTTTTTAATTACAGTGTGCAGGCTACACATTGCCCCCCACCCAGCAAGCTGGGTACTCATTTTACCAACCTCGAAAGGATGGAAGGCTGAGTGAACCTTGAGCCTGCTACCAGGGACTGAACCCAGGTTGTGAGCACAGTTTTACGTGCAGTACAGGCATTTAACCACTGTGCCACGAGGGAAGGAAATTACTTCCAAATGTATTACCAGAACTAGCCAGTAGAGGAAGCCAGAGACTGTGTTTTGAATACTTGCTAGAGAAAAATACATAGCATGGTCTCTGGCGCCCTCTAGTAACTCGCTTTAGTAGTGCATGAAAATCTCTTTCCCCCCCCCCAAGTTTTTCCTTTTGCCATGCTTCATATATGTGACTAAATTAGGGTTTAATTTGAAGTCTGCAATACTTTAATTCTCATCTATGCCCTCCAGCTATGTTCAGCCATGCATGGGCCCTTGTAAAGGACAGCAACATGGCTCCTGACATCCGAGGTGCCAAAAACTGTTGGGTGGATCTCTGGCATTTAATCAAAGGGCACCAAAGGCATTTCTTCCCCAAGTCATGATTTATCTCAGAGCCAGCTCTACAAGCAGCAATGCTGCAGATTTTAAAGCAAAAATGTTTCCCATCACCTCTTACGTTGGGAACACATGATCTCCCACCACAACAACCTCCTTGAACTCAGATGATATTGGTCAAGGAATATGAACTGATGTCTAACCCATTGAGCTGTCCAGGAAATTGTTCTGAATTAGATGCTGGAATAGTTAAATCACCCTGGATGCAGCATCTGTGTGGGTGGGGATTGCTCTCAGCCTAGTGCAGGCATGTCCAAACTTCGGCCCTCCTGATGTTTTGGACCACAACTCCCAGAATTCTAAGCTTAGATTGCCAATGGCAAAGGACTGTGGGAGCTG
>JAHTLZ010000204.1:5665227-5679164 GCA_023846285.1 Phrynocephalus versicolor | reverse complement strand
CACACACACACACACACACACACACACACACACACACACACACACACACACACCTATTCAGACAACTAGTCACTTTTTTCCACAGTGGGTGCATGGGCCCAAGGGATTGATCCTTGAGAACTAATCCTGCGCTGTGGCTTTGGAACTCATAAATGGACACCAAGACCCAAAACGCAGGAAAGTTACTGTAGCTTCACCCTTGCCCAAGTCCAAAAGATTGCACATTGACACACTCTTCCAATCCATGACTTAGAACCATAGAGTCATGACGTTGGAAAGGGTCTACAAGGCTTTTGAGTCCAACCCCCTGCTCAAGGCAAGAATCCAAACCAAATTAGATCTGCCAGCTGATTGCCTAAATTTCTCTTGAATGCCTCCAGGGTTGGAGTGCTCATCAGGCAAGTGGCTCCACTGTTGTACTGCTCTAACAGTCAGAAATTTTTTTCATGATATTCAACCAAAAGCAAGCTTCGTTTACCTTGGGCCCGTTGTTGCGTGCCCAGCACGCAGGGATGATCCTAATCAGATCCTTCCCCTCCTCTATAAGACAGCCCTTCAAGTATTTGAAGAAAGGCTTAGGGAACTGGGAATGTTTAGCCTATCAAAAAGAAGACTGAGAGGGGATATGATAGCTATGTTTAAATATTTGAAAGGATGTCATATTGAAGAGGGAAAAGGTTTGTTCTCCATGGCTTCAGAGACTAGGACTCGGGGCAATGGTTTCAAACTACAGGAAAAGAGATTCCATTTGAACATTCGGAAGAACTTCATGACAGTTAGAGCTGTTCGGCAGTGGAATATGCTGCCACGGAGGGTGGTAGAGTCTCCTTCTTTGACAGTATTTAAGCAGAGGCTGGATGGCCATCTGTCGGAAATATTGTGAAGGAGTTCCTGCTTGGCAGGGGGTTGGACTCGATGGCCCATGAGGTCTCTTCCAACTCTATAATTCTATGATTCTATGATTCTATGATTCTATGATTTGAAAAGAGCTGTCCTATCTCCCTTCAGTCTTATGTTCTCAAGGCTAACAATGCTCACTTTTTCAGTCTTTCCTCATAGACCTTGGTTTCCAACCCCCTGATCATCCTTCTTGACCTCCTACGAATTTGTTCCAAATTCCTTTTTATATAATTTATCAGGAAGGGCTGTCATACAGAGGGGGTGTATGATCTGTTCTCAATCATCCCAGAACGTAGGACGTGCAACAATGGGCTCAAGTGAGCCCCACTTTTGGCTGAATATTGGGGAAAACTTCATAAGAGCAGTACAGCAGTGGTCCCAATGACCTCTGTCAGGAATTATGAGGAGTTGAGATGGGCATGAAACAAACAATTTTTCGTTTCTGTTTTCATTTTTTTGTTTCGTTATGCAATGAAATCACAAACGAATTTTGTCTCCAAAATGAAACAAAACGAACAGAAATGCCGGAAATTTTGTCATGCGTTTCGTTTCCGTTACTGTAATACAGTGAACTGCTTTAAATGCCAAAAAAATTCACAATAAAATAAAATAAATGGTAACAAAACGGTAATGAAACGAACGAAAACAAAAATGGTTTTTGCAAAAATTCACGAAAAACAGAAACAAAATGAAACGGACCCTCCAAACAACAAATGACAAATGAAATGTCATTTTTTTGATTCGTGCCCATCTCTAATGAGGAGTTAACCTCAATGAGCAGAGTTGCACCAATGTCAAGGATTAGAGGCAAAAATATGACAGACTCTGTTGCTGGCTTTCTACTGCAGTCTATTTACAAAATATATACAGATTCCATTAGTTTCCAGAGACTAGCATCCAGTAGCATAGATAATTCAGCTACTCTTCTTAATTACAACCAACACACTGGGCTTACAGCAAACTGGCTAAACAGTCCTGGCTAAACAGCAAGAACATATTGCAATGCATATGGTAAATATAACATCTCTTTCCGTTCATTTCTTTATTTTCACATCACAGGTCACAATGCTTCTCTCATCCACACTTCTGAGCTATGCTCCAATGTCCTTGGACACTAGCCTTCTTGTCAAGGCCACCTTACCGAGACTGCTTCAGTCCACAGCTGGACTCCATATCTCTAATTATAAGTTGAAAAACTTACTCACATTATAAGAATATTCTTGACAACTTCGAGAGGCAGTGAGTGCTCCAGCACTGGAGACATTCAAGAGAAAGCTGGACAACCAGTTGGCAGAGATCCTTTGATTTGTATTCCTGCATGGAGCAGGGGGTTGGACTTGGTGGCCTCATATGACCCTTCCAACTCCACTATTTTATGATTCTATGATTCTCTGAATTGGAACATGGTGCTCGCTTCTCCTCTGTTTCTTTCCACTCTTCCCTAGGTATCTCTCCGGACATTCTTACCTGTACTAACTAAAGTACTGTTGTTGTACAGCGTTCCTAGGTGAGGCCCAGAGAGGGACAGGAAGGTGTGCAGCTTATTGAGGTAATACCGAAATCTTGGCCGAGTTAATACGGATCGGATGATGACGTTCCCAAGGGAGTGGCCGATAAAACTGAAGGGGAACAAAGACAGAGCAATTTGATTACACATACTGTAGGATCCCCATATGCATGGGACCTCGCCATCCACTGATTCTCTTACCTGCAGTCTGAAAATATTAAAAATAACCACATGTAGCATTCACTATTAAAACAGCATTTGTTATAATCCATATTTAAAGCTGTTGAGCTAGGGCAGAATTGATCCCCCACAGATCCAAGGAACCAACTGTACATTCATTTTGTAGCTTCTCTCCTTTGGTAGATTAATTGTTGTACTCCACAGATAATTCTGCCATGAAATAATCGCAGTGGAGCCCCTTAGCCTATTTATTTATTTATTTTATTTTATTTTTATTATTAAACTTATATCCCACCCATCTTCCAGGAAGGAACTCTGGGCGACTTGACCTTCATCTTGACCTTTACCTGATCCGTGATATTGACAAATTGTACAATTGAATATGCTGAATGATTTCATCGAGCAAATGATCCGTCATGGTATCAAAGTCTGCAAAGGTATCTGTCTGTTTGAGAAAGAGAGAAAGAGAGAGAGAGAGAGAGATGTTACTTGATCATCATGTCTTGCACCTCTCCCTAAATTTGGCAACAGACCAGTGGCTCTGATGCCCATGGGGTATGTGGCGCAGAATCCATGTCATTTTTAGTCCAAACTTTAAAGTAACAATACAGTACTGAGCTTCTAGGCTTATGTTGCAAATAGGGCTTGCCACTTTTGATAGCTCCTGCAAAGTTTGGATTCCAACCTGGAGAGAATCTGCCACCTTGCTGATATCATCCGCTGCCTGAAGCCGAGTTGTACCGAGAACCATCTGCAGTATTGTGCAGCCATCCCACTGTGGAAGCTGCTCAAATTGCCTGGTTAAAAGAGGATTCTGTACCAAGCCAGCTGGTTGATTAAGAATCGGTGAGGACCCTTGATGCTTTTTGCAGGGCCATATGGTAATTTGGGAGAAACAGAAAGGAAACGCTTGGGAGAACAAAATGCATCAGGCTCAAGATAGGAAAAGTTTCATATTTTTTTATCAGGAGCTGGGCTATTGTACAACCCACTGGGCTTTGCATCACACTGAAATCTAATGAGATGCCAGGGAAGTAATAATCAGATGCTGAGATAGAGATTCCGGGGAAATGTATCCAGTAATTAATGTCTCTTTGTGTGGGTGGAAAAAAAAATCCATCTCACTAATTGCAGTCCTTCCAACAGAAGATGACAGAGAAATAAAGGGAGGGGGAGGGACACGAATACATCCAATTTCCAATGAAGCACTCTTCTAAGCTAAATATAGATGCCAGTTTGTTTGTTTTGCCTGCACCTATGACTAATTATTCTCTCCATAACTTGCTATCTTCAACATTGCATGTTATATAGGGATAAAACAGTCTGTTTAATTATAGGGGGTATAAAGTAAAAGCACACGGAGCCTCCATATTCAGAGGCAGCATAGCAGTGAACACCTATTGGAGGGAGCAACATTCAAGAGTTGATGGTTGAATTTATGGCCTCTTTCCAGAGGCACCAAAGTGACTGTGGAAAGCAGGACCCTTGGATACAGGCAAAGGTCTTAGCATTCTTAGTGTTGTTCATTTATTTATTTGACTTGTGCCCTGTTTCTCTCCCAGTGCTCAGATTGAAGGAGGCATGCATGAAGAGTAACCCTAACCCTAACTGTAACCGTAACCGTAACCGTAACCCTAACCCTAACTCTAACCCTAACCCTAACCGTAACCCTAACCCTAGCTCTAGCCGTAACCCTAACCCTAACCCTAACCCTAACCCTAACCCTTCACCCGATTTCAAATTGGAACGTTATGTCTAGCGCACTTGATATACTTGGAATCCATAATTGTTGATTTTGCAGTTGTTCACTTCGTATTGGGGCTGCATGCACAGCAGCAGTTTGAGCGACTCTGATCCGGATATTCAGCCTGTTGGACGTTGTGTGTGTGTGTTGTGTCATTACAGCTCTGACTGACTCCTCGTGACCCCATGTCCATGGAGTTTTCTTGGCAGGAATACTGGAGTGGTTTGCCAGTTCCTACTCCAGGTGCCTACAGCACCCGGTATTCCCCGATGGTCTCCCATCCAAGTACTAACCAGGGCCGACCCTGCTTAGCTTCCGAAATCAGGCGAGATTGGATGTGCTGAGGGCATCTAGGCCACTCTGTTGGACATTAGGCTTCTACTAAACTTACAAGTTATGTGCGGCCACTACCTAAGTCATAGGTTTGCTGATTTTTACTGTGCTTTGTCTTTCAGGTCTCTGCGGCAGGGAGCGACTCTGGGTGGTCATCTATGGCCAGAGCAGTGGTTCCTGGGCAGACAAATATGCACGGCGCTCAGTTGGGAGTCATTCCCTGGGACTGGGAGAGCATGCATTGCTCAGTTGGTGTGGCCTGAGAAGCATGATATGGGACAGATTCTCAGATCTGGTTTCCCAGATTGCTTGCAAAGTCCATCTGAGTGGCAATGACCTGACACAGGTGCCGGGCAAGTCTTTGATCCTCTAAGTCATTGGTGACTTGAGGAAGTTTAAGCAGCAATGCCCGGGCACTCAGGTGGCACAGTCTACAATTATCCTTCTTTTGGTCTGGCGTGGAGCCAGGGAGCTTCAATGTATTGAGCATTCTGTAGGTGTGTTAAATGTAAAGGAAGCACAGCTGTGCAGCAAGGTTTTGGGGTCACTCAGTCTGTACCCAGAAATATCAATACACTGTCCAGAGCTCTACCAGGCCGATGGTATTCAGTTTTCAGGACAGGATATGGAGATGAATTTGAAGGATTTGCAAGGGGGGGGGGCTCCATGCTGTATTTTTTTGGCTTGGTTGGGGGCAAGGAGCATAATTCTTAGTCCCTTTGCCTTGGCAGGTAGTGCAAGGTGGTTGGTTTATGTGAGTTTCATCATACAGTCCAAGTATGGGGACAGGGCAGCCTCAAAATTAAATAGCATAGAGTTTAGGTTAAGCTTAGTTAAAATTAATAAGATAATTGCCTGCCTTAACGTTATCTATGGCTACATTGGGAGGAATCTAGTCTCCCTCATTTGGAAAATTTGAAGAATAAGAAAATAAGCACATTTTCAGGAGGAACTCACCATCATGATTTTGGCCTTGGGATCAAGATGGTCAAGGCCATAGCCTTACTTGCACTACGGCAGGCCCCCTTGATTTATTTGAAGTATTCAATAAAGTTGTGGCCTGTGTTGAACTCCATTAATTTGTGTCAACTAATTATTTCAGGTCTGGGGGGGTGCAAAATGCTCTTTCTGAATTTTACATTTTTCATATAAGACCAAATGTATAGGTTCTTCCAAGCAATCCTTTCAATGAAGTGTCTGGAATCCTATTGATTTTTGCATCCTTCTCCCTTCTCTAGAAGCTGCTGAATAAGCTGTGGCCAACTGATAAGGTGATGAGGTGCATCATGGTTGGGTAATCAGGCACATGATAACACACACAACTGAGATGCACCTCAATAGAGATGGACATGAAATGAACCCTGGACCAAAAGAACCCCAAGAAAACCAGGCAGCTTTCTGGTTTGTTTTGTGGTCGATTCAGAGAAACGTTCGCTGCACTTGGCAGATCTTTGAAGGATGGCGATACAGATTGCAAAAACAAATAGTCCTTTGGGAAGGAGAATGATTAAAATAAATAAACAACATGAATGAATCAAATACCTGGTTCCTTTCTGACATCAAAAAGTCAAGCTTTCCTCCAGGGAGACCCAGCTCGATGAACGTTTTCACCAGCCGAAGATCTGCACTGTTACCTATGGGAAACATCAGAAGACTATGCTAGGATATGGATTCCACACTGGTGGGCATCACCCAATTCTCTGTCTTCCATCCTTGCTACCCTCCCTGAGGGGGCTCAGTAGATTGCCTGGGGTTCATCCCTTTCCACAGGAACCATCTAGGGACTAGTGTACTGTTTTTTATAAGACCATATTTAACAAAGAGGAAGTGGCCAATAGAGATGGGCACGAATCAAAAAATGGCATTTCGTTTGTCGTTTGTCATTTGGAGGGTCCGTTTCGGTTCGTTTCTGTTTTTTGCAAATTTTTGCAAAAAAATTCATTTTTGTTTTCATTCCTTTCGCTACCTTTTCATTACCATTTATTTCAATTCTTTGTGATTTTTTTAGGATTTTAAACAGTTCACTCATATTGCGGTAACGGAAACGAAAGACACGACAAAATTTCCGGTGTTTCTGTTCATTTCGTTTCATTGTAGAGACAAAATTTGTTTGTCGTTTTGTTACATAACGAAATGAAAAAACGAAAACGGAAATGAAAAATTGTTCGTTTCGTGCCCATCTCTAGTGGCCAATATTGGCTATCTCAGAAGGATGGATCCCATGGGTAGGGAGGTGACAATAACGTCTGGGATGTACATAACCAAATCTTCTACCACAACTACCAAATGTTATGTTCTTATATGGGGATTGGTGGTGCATATCTGTGTGGGAACAAATTCACAGCAGCAAATTCACAACAGCAAAATGCACCTCTCCCTGGCTCCACAACCAGATAACTTGACCACTGAGCCAGTCATCTTTTACACTAAACTTTAGAGAATAACAGCTTTTCTGCGATGCTGTGTGCTCTTCAGAACCCCTTCGTTTGAAATTATTCATCCTAGAACTGCCTCCAGCTGTGTTAAAAATACAGATTTCATAATCATCAATCAGTAATCTCTCACACGTATGCACATTTATGAAAAGGGAAGATGTCTTTTGATCACCAAACATCCTAGAGGTGTTCAGGATCTTTGTAGAGACTTCAAGTGCCAATGTACACCCGCATGTCCAGTGCAACCATGCCATTACCAGAATGATGTTGCCCTGGCCATCTACTTAGCAGCTCTCTATCCTTACCATCCAGCCCATGGACGCAGACCACAAGGTGAATCCCATCTTCCAAATTTTCTTCCTCTTCCTCTGGTGGAAAATATGGGATATCAGAAGCGAGTACGGATAAGTCACTGTACAGAACTCCTTCCATCTTCAGTTCCTTTTTAAACTTTTCCTTGGCCTGATAAAAACTGGAGAAGACACTAATAAATCACAGGTTGAATAGGGTATTTAACAAGACATCACTTTTCTACATCAGTGGATTATTGTTACGTCTTTTTTGTTTGTTTGTTTAGTTTCATGGGTTATTGTTGTTGTTGCCATGGGAGGGAGAATCCTTTCTCTACAGCCATTGTGCCAATCGTATGGAAATAAACATAATTCAGATGTTCAGATCTCAATAAAAACACCAGCTATTCAGATTCTCAGTCACAAATACAAAACACCTCTCCCGCCCGTCACCAAACACTGTGACACAAGAAATTTGCTATATTTGAATACTTTATATTCACAAGCAAGGAAAGGCAGATTTTTCTTTTAGTGACTGGCAGTCTGGGTTGTAAAATCAATACAACTGATGACTCTTCTGAAATGGGTACAAATAAATTGCTAGTTGCCAATCCTAAGTGGGTGGAGCTTTACGGATGCAAAGTAGCTACAGTAGGGTGGCTAGCGGTATTCGTTGGGGAAGGGTTCCACCCCTCATGGAACACTATACATTGCATGATCTCTAGTTCCCTCTAGTGGCCAGTTATGATAAACACAGTAACCTGCCATGGGATTTTAACTAGTATTTTCAGGAAGCCTGTAGGTTAGGCATGTCCAAACTTCGGCCCTCCAGATGTTTTGGACCACAACTTCCACAGTCCTTTGCCATTGGAAATACAGGCTTGGAATTCTGGGAGTTGTGGTCCAAAACATCAGGAGGGCCAAAGTTTGGACATGCCTGTAATGAATCAGCAGATAGTGATCCAGTGAATCCAGTACTCCAAAAGTATATTTTTTTAAAAAAGATAAATATTCTGTATCTGTCCTTCCAAAAACTGGTGTCACATATGCACAAGCAAGCCAACATCAAGACTCAAGATTGTATTTGTATTGTACATTACAGTTTTAGTATTTATTTATTTATTTATTTATATATACATTTCTACACCGCCCACCTTCCAGGAGGAACTCTGGGTGGTTAACAACACAAAGAAGCAGCACAAACAGATACAGCAATATAATAAAACAAAACATAGGAAATATATAAGATAAATATAAAATAAATATATATAAGATAAATTACACTGTTTTATAGTTTTAATACATTGCTGTATGCTACCCTGAGACCATTTGGTAGTGGGGTGGCTAAAAAAAAAAAAAACTGTAAATAAATAAATAAATAAATAAATAAATAAATAAATAAAGTAGATCTACTGATCATCAGGAATTTAGCAAGTCAACTCCTCTGCAGCATATTCCACTGCCGAATAGCTCTAACTGTCATGAAGTTCTTCCTAATGTTCAAATGGAATCTCTTTTCCTGTAGTTTGAAACCATTGCCCCGAATCCTAGTCTCTGAAGTCATGGAAAACAAACCTGTTCCCTCTTCAATATGACATCCTTTCAAATATTTAAACATAGCTATCATATCCCCTCTCAGTCTTCTTTTAGAGAAGCTAAACATTCCCAGTTCCCTAAGCCGTTCCTCATAAGACATTTTCTCCAGACCCTCAACCATCCTGGTAACCCTTCTCTGCACCCGCTTGAGGTTGTCAACATCCTTTTTAAATTGAGGCACACAGAACTGGACACAGTACTCGAGGTGGGGTCTGACAAGAGCAGAACAGAGTGGTACTATCACTTCCCTTGATCTTGACACTATGGTGCTGTTGATACAACCAAGAATCAAATTGGCTTTCCTGGCTGCCGCATCACACTGCTGACTCATGTTCAATTTGTGGTCCACCAAGACTCCCAGATCCCTTTCACAGGTACTATCCTCCAGCGAAGTATCCCCCATCTTATATTTGTGCAATTCATTTTTTTTACCTAAATGTAGTCATAAGTAGTGTAGGACCACTTCAATCCATGGAACGTATGGTGGTGTTGATTTACCCAATCACCACTGATTCAATGGCCCTTGTTGACAGCAAAATAATGTTTGAGATGACTGTATTTGAATATATTATTGTGGTGACTCCACTCTTTGGCAGAAGTACTAAGATAGCAGAGAAAAGGTGAGGCAACTTCCTTCTCAATCATGCTACCTTTTTTGAAAATCATTATCAGTCTCACCTCCCCACCCTCCAAAAAACAAAAAAACAAAACAAAAAAAACCACCCCTCATTTTAGATGACCACCTTTCCAGACTGATCTGAGGCAATCTGGTCCCTTATCATTCACCCTAGAATCAAACCTGGGCATTTTATTTCAGTCCAGACCTCATGTAAATCAATTTGTGGTGGGAATAGAGGGTTTGGCTAAAGTCACGGCACAGCCGTTATTTTTTTTATAAGTTTGTTCTCATTGGCTGAATTCCATACCAGAAGGCAGAAGGGCAGATCGTATTTTTAGAAACACACACACACACACACACACACACACACACACACTCCTTGGAGTTTATCAATTCTTAAAGCAAAGTGCTCTACTTATATCTATACAGTATCTATCTATCTATCTATCTATCTATCTATCTATCTATCTATCTATCTATCTATCTATCTATCTATCTATCTATCTATCTATCTATCTATCTATCTATCTATCTATCTATAGTGCTTCAAGCAATCTCTGGGTGGTTTACAATTTTATGCAAGTTACACACTCCCACCCCCTCCACAGCAAGCTGGGTACTCATTTTACCAACCTCGGAAGGACAGAAGACTGAATCAACCATGCGCCTGCTACCTGGAACTGAACCCCAGGTTGTGAGCACAGTTTTAGCTACAGCAGAGGCATTTAACCCCTACACCATGAGCCTCTTACCTAAGCATTCTTTCATTGGCTTCTTCAGCCGCATCGCTGGACTCACAGGAGATTACTCCAAAGGATCCCACTGGCTGGTGAGTGATCGGAGAAGTGACTTGCTTGGAGGAGGAGCCACCCATTGGTGGAGACTCTTTGAGGACAGAAGAGAAAGGAAGGCAGGTGGCAGTGCAAGAAACAGACACGTTGATGGCCTCAATGGACTTCTTGTTCTCCAGCACCAATGTGTCTGGCACAACACGTTGTAACCCTGTGCTGTTTGACATGGTGTGGTGCCCATCACTTTCCAGCTCAGCACAGGAGGATCTGCACTCAGATAGGCTATCCAGTTCAATCTCTTGCAAGTCAGAAACCACTCCACCGCAGGCTGCTCTTATTTGGCCGTCGGCGAGAGGGCTACTGGTCTGCTCCTTTGTAGATACGGAACCTGAGGACTTTTCTGATGAGGCCGTAATGGCTGGACAAAAGTCAGGAGCCTCTTCCTCACATGGTGGGAAACCCTCCAAGTCTGTGGAGGACAGAGTGTGCTCTGTGTGCAAATCTGCTTCTCCTTCATATGCATCAAGAGGAGTAGCTTTTGAATCTAGATAGTCACTTGCCACTCCCAAGACAACCTCCCTTGTTCTGTTTGGCAACTGGAATTCGGCTGTGCTACGGAGATTCCCATTTGGCTTTAGCAAGGCAGGTTCCCTTTCTGCTTCCAAGCTGTAATCTGTCTGCGAAGAGCCTTCAACAGCTTCTGGGCAGTAAGAATGGCCACTGTTTTGCTCAAAGATGTATTTGGAAGGCTTCACTGTAGTCATTAGTAGGTGTGGTCCTTCATTTCCTCTACCATGGTGGCACATGGAATTATTTCCCGTTGAAGCCATGCTGGGGTCCTCTACCTCCAGAGATGTCCCTTCAACAACTTCTGATACAGCTTTGGCATCTTTAGATATATCCATGTCCTCCACCGCCTCTTCGGGACTGCTGATCTGAGGAGCAGAGATAGATTTGGTCAGTTTGTTGGGTTCCACTTCCTGCTCTTCCTCTTCGTAGGGCAATGAACTAATAGATGTGAGCGACGCTTGGATGCCGCTGGGCAGACTCGTGTTGCTTTCCGTGTGCCCGCCTTCCAGAGAGTTCCGGTGAACTGCACATCTTCGGACCAGCTGGTGAAGGATCTCCCGGTCACTGGGTAACTCCAAGGCTTTGCTCCTGACATCAGACCAAGCGACTGAGCTGGGCTCACTTTCGATTCCTGAGTCCGAGATTAGAGAGGAAGATCTTTTAATAACTCCTGACATAGAGCTGAACTCTTCAGACTCCTGCAGTCTTTGCTCTTGCAGGAAAGACTTGGCCTCTTCCACCTCCTTTATTTGTCTCACTGAGTCAATATCAAATGTCCTCAAAGATGGTAATACAGACTCACCACCCTCATTCCCTGGTTTCTCATCACCATGTTCTCCATTGATGTCAGTAATGAGAACAGACTGGCGAGGATTCCTTTGAGATTCTTGTTTTGGTTCGGTCCTATCCACAGGCTTTGGATAGCCATCAGTGCCACTGTCATATTGGCTAGTCATGAATGCCATTGTTTCATGTTGATGGGCTTTATTAACTGTTGGCTTGACATCCAAAGATTCCACCACTTCTGGGAGCTCGCCATGATCTTCTGAAAGCTCTACTGGCATCACAACTCTTTCCGAAGGATCTTTCATGTCATCTGTCAGCCTGCAACTCTGTTCTGACTGAGTCTCATAAGACTGGACACCTCCACTTGTTGCATATTCCTGAGTTGTGGAGGGATACTTGAAATGCTCAGCTGTGCATGAATCTCCTTCTGGATAGCTGCAGCTACACAACGATTTCCCATTTATTCTATCTGTATGGATGATGAATGGAGCTTTCATCCTGTGATCTCCCTTTGCTAAATCATTGTCAACATCTAAGGAAGGGTTCTGTTTCCCCTCTGAGTCCACTTGTGAATTATCCAAAGGAGAAACCACAAAATTCGACAAAACGTCTAAGCCCTGAACTGAAAAAGAAAAGAAAATTAGCATAAAAGCCAGCATACTAAATTGGAATAAAGATGTCACGAAATAATTTGTTCTGCCAAATTAACCATCTGATACTAAGAATCTATGTAAAACTGTGCCAACTTTCAATCTCAAGAAATGATGCTAAAGATAGACCTGATTCCTACCGGTATTCGTGTAATTTGCTTACACAATTGTTGGGCGATTATCTCCACCTGATTGAATGTAGGAATATGTCTTGATTGCCTGGTCACGTAACCAATTTGAAAATGAGATGCATACCAGCACCTCATCCCTCAACTGCATTTAGTTACTCAGACCTGACAAGAGCATCAGTCAGATTCTGCATACAGTAATACCTTGGTTCACAAGCATATTTCTTCCAGAAATATGCTTGTAAACCAAAGCACTTGCAAATCAAAGCAAATTTCCCCATAAGAAATAATGGAAACTCAGATGATTTGTTCTGGGGGCCCCAAAACCACATACTGTACACCCGAAATGCCAAAACTCCCAAAAGAAGTTGGCTATAAGTCTACATCCTCACCATGGTTTAGGTACCTAGCTGCAGAATCTGCTCTGCTTGGGATTAATAACTGGATTGTTTTTTTTAAATCTGTTTTTAATGTGACAATAATAAAGTGCAATTTGTAGCCATATACACCCTTGAGTAGTTGCCCCATGACTAGAAATAGTTTGAAAAATAAGAAAGGAAGTTGTCTGTGAATAGTCTCAGTCATCCAGGTGATTTTATCTGGAAGCTGAGTCATGGCACAACTAGACTTCTTTTCTTGAGAGAAAGAAAGGATGCTGAAAACAAATATAAATATAAATATAAATATAAATATAAATATAAATATAAATATAAAGAAAACAACACCCTAACCTGCATTCTGCTTTGAAAACATTCCAGACTGCTGCAAGGGAGACTTCCCTTCCTCTGTCCTCCCTCTGTTTTGGAGGCAATCCAGCAGGGAGAGAGAGAGAGAGCCACCATTGCCTCATTTTTGATCATGTGACCTGTTCCAGTGCTCATACTGCAAGACACTGCTCTTTGATCAAGGCAACATTGAGCAGAAATATTTGTTCGGCTTGCAAAACACTCATAAACCAAGGTACCTATAAACCAAGATATTCCTGTATTGCATTTTGTAAACAAAAAATCACTCCTTTTGTGGATTCTTTGTACAAAGAAGTTTCAGTTTTGAATTTTGGTTTACCACGTGCGGTGACAACAACGGGACACCCCTGTTCTGAGAAATTTTAGGACATATACATTTCATAGAACTATAGAATCACAGAATAATGGAGTTGAAAGGGTCTATAATTCCCTCATCCAATCCGACAAAGCAGTTCTGACAGATTTTCTCTTGATTGCCTCCAGTATTGCAGTGCTCATTAAGGTAATTTGTACCACTATCGTATTGTTCTAACAAGAAGTTTTGAGTCCATTTAAAATTAAGGAAATTTAAGTCATAGCCATTTTTGGCTTTTCTTTTTTTCTCTTTTCTTTTAATAATAATAATAATAATAATAATAATAATAATAATAATAATAATAATA
>JAHTLZ010000204.1:5650729-5665217 GCA_023846285.1 Phrynocephalus versicolor | reverse complement strand
TAATAATAATAATAATAATAATAATAATAATAATAATAATAATAATAATAATAATAATAATAATAATAATAATAATAATAATAATAATAATAATAATAAATTCTTTCTTTCTTTCTTTCTTTCTTTCTTTCTTTCTTTCTTTCTTTGCATACACCGAAACATTTGCATAAGACCAAAACGAACTGGAGAATCTATCCTGCTCGAAATGATACATAGCATGAAGTGGATCATTGGTCAGTCATCTGTCAATCATTGTAGAATTGCAGATCTGGAAAAGATTCTGTGGCTCACTGAGTCCAGCCCTTGTCAGACAGGTACAATGGGGAAATGAACTCCCAACCAGTGGCTATGCAACCAGATGCCAACATTATTGAGCTATCCAGTTTGTGTAGCTCCAAGGCATTTTAGCCTACATTATGCATACCGCCCACCTTTGTAGAGGGGATGTACAAATCTGTCTTCAAAAATAATGGGCAGCGTGCTGCAGTCTCCATCAATATCCAGGCACTCGACAGGCAGAGGTGGCATGCTGGTGAGGTACTCAGAGTTCCGAATTTCTGAGGAAACCTGACTATGATGCTGGATACTATTAAGATGGGAGAAACCGGGAAAAACACAGGTTATTTTTCGAGGACATGATTGTGAAGGTTTGGTACCTTGTCTGTTCAAGAGCGTTAAAACAATTATAGCAGGTTTTAAAACTGCGCTAAATGTATAGTACTTTTAAACTTGCAGCATGAAAATATTCTTGTTTGTAAAGCAGTGAATCAGTCCAGCAAGCAGACATTGAAATAATTTCTTTTACATATTCACAGATAAGAAAATACTAAACCTGGCCTCTCATGGGAAAATACTGCTAATAAATTTTGTTTTGCACATAAACTAAAATGATGACATATAACTGTTTACTTCTCTTCTTAATGGTGGCTCTGCAAAAACATGCCTTCCACAGGGCTGACCTGCAGGGTCTCAGAAACTTATAAAAGGTTGCCTGCCCTGGGTTCAGTTTCCCTCTTGTCTTGCTTCTTTCTGCCCTCCCAACTAGGGATGGGCTGTTTGTTTTGGAAGCAATAGCTTCTGAAATGACCCATGCGAGCCCAGGTGCTGTTCGGAAGTGAACAGCACCTGGGAACAGGTGCTGTTCCACAGTGAGCACAGCTGTTCTGTTTAGAATGGCCTTAGATAGAAACCAGTTCAGGCTACTGATCGCCAATGTTCTATGAGGACATGGCACTTGAAGAAGAAGTGAAACAGCAGCTAATTAATGTTAGACCTAAGGGCTGCCTTTGAGTCTTTAGAGTTACAGAGTTCGGAAGGGTGCTGATCAGGTGGGCAGCACCCTTCAGAAATAGGAAATCACTGGATCTGCACATGGGCTGCTAGTCAAGGAGACTCCAGGCCCTTACTTGCCTGCACTGCATTCAGGCCCCCTTGTCAGAGGTAAGAGTTAGCCATTAAAAGATGAAAGGCCATTGCTAACGAAACAGCAATTTTTCTTTTTCGTTTTCGGTTTTTCATTTCATTACCTAACCAAACGGAAACGAAATTTGTCTCCAAAATAAAACGAACCGAAACACCAGAAATTTTGTCGTGTGTTTCGTTTTCGTTGCGGCAAATACATTGAGCTGTAATGAATGCTAACGAAACAGCAATTTTTCATTTTCATTTTCGGTTTTTCGTTTCATAACGTAACAAAACAAAAATGAATTTTTTTTTGCAAAAATTCACAGAAAACGAAAACGAACCGAAACGGACCCCCCTAAACGACAAACGACAAACGAAACACCATTTTTTGAGTCGTGCCCATCTCTAGTCACCATCCTACCCAGCAGTCAACTGTTACCCATGGAAGGCCTATTCCGAGCCTCTTGTCTAGTTACTTGAATAATAGTAAAAGCTGACCCTCTGGAGCAAAGGAACCTTTGAATGGGATTAATCTGTTTGGCTATAACAATTAGATTTGGTGCACTGAAACATCAGCAGTGTGTTTTCATTACTGTAGACCACTGCAAACTTCTTTGCTCACTGGGTTTCTAATATCCAGGCAGTGGATACTTCACCCTAACCCCCCCCCAAACCCCAATAATTTCTTAATTTTGCAAGCTCTTAAATGCCCAATCTATTAATGACCACACAGCATAGTAAGCAAGAAGGTGGGAAAAGATTTCACGTCAGCTTGAAGAAAGTAGCCAGCTCTGCATATAATGTCCCTCACTATATATACACACTGGATCTAAATCGGAAAATAAACATCACTGGATCTAAATCTGAAAAATGGGCCCTTCTCTCTGATCTCTTTTTGTCTAGCAGAAGAGAGAGAGTGGATAGCTGTTATTTCTGCGCCGCCACCCCCCCAAAAAAACCCAATAATTTATTTTTTTTATTTTGAAAGTTCTTAAACGACTAATCTATTAATGACCACTCAACATATACAAGAAGAAGGTGGGGAAAACATTTCACGCCAGCTTGAAGAAAATAACAGTTATCCCCCCCCCCGCGTCTGGGAGACCCAAAAGAGGTCAGAGAGAAGGGCCCTGCGGGCATACCTGGGTTTCCTTCGCATTTAAATTTCCTGCATATTTTTTTGGGGAGCGGTCACATGGTTTTTAATGAGCAGTTGGTGTCCTCTCCTCTGCGTCGTACCTTCATATTCTGGTTCTGTCCTAACCTGTGTACTGTGCATTTTGTCCTACTTTTCGGCTCCAGTTTCCAAGGCTCTGTCTTTTAATCTGAGTAGAAAGGGGAGAAACTGAATTTACTGCTCGAGGGATGTGGTCGGCCGGGAGCAGAATGTGCTTCTCTTCGTGGTTAGCAGGCAATCTTTTACTGCATAGTTCGCTGACGGGAAACTACGCAGAAAACGCAGGTATGACCACAGTCTAAAAAGATCCAGTGTTTATGCCAGCAAGAGGAGTAGGGGACATTATAGGCAGAGCTGTGCTGGATTATACAACAATCTCTATTTTGCTACTTCACTCCTGGCTATGGAGGTAGGATTTTGCACCAGAGTAATGACACTCTCTCAAATTGAGAGAGAAAAGACAACAGAACAAATCAGTGAACTCACAAGTTATTTATTAACATGCATCCATGAAAATAAATAATGTTGCAAAAGGTACGTACAGGCTGTCCTGGAAGGTCAACGCAGCAAGCTTTTGATGCTCAGCATAAAAGAAAGCCTCAGAGAATCTTCTTACCTGGTGGAGGAAAACATGTTCCAGTATCTAGCATCTTTCAAAACAAATTATAAGTTACAAAAATCAAATGCAACTCAAACCTCTGAAAGCCCATTCCCCCTACACATTGAAAATTGCTGGATAATTTTTCTATCCAAACAAGAGAGCTTGATTTCTCTTGATTTTCCAGATGTTGTGTTCTATTAAAGCACACCAAAACACAAGTGCCCCCCCTCTCTCTCTCTCTCTCACACACACACACACAAACACACACTGCAAAAATGCTGTTCAGTTATCTCCTAGCAGGTATGGTTTTTATGTGTGAGGCGGGGGGGGGAGCATCACACACACTACAACAACCTAAGTCCAGAAATATTTATTTATCTTGCAAGATAAAGGAGACCATAGGGGATTAATATCCAAAGACGATGTCTCTCAAAAAAACACATTATATCTTTCTTATATAGGATTTCTATTACATACCAATAGGCTTTTTATTCTGCCTAGTAACAGGTGACTTCTAAGTATTTTCTAATAATAGCTAACATAGTATTTTCTAGTAATATGAACACTAGTTAAGTACTGTATATAGCAAGCCATTGTGCTATTCTTGTCAGGGGTTCATTAATGTTTGTTCAAAGTCTTCTGCTCTGTTTATGCCTATCATAATTTTCTCCAGGTGTCCTTGAGGGTCTGTCCATTCTGTTCTTATCCTCCCATAAACCTTATTTTTTTTCATCTGTTATGCCCTCAGGACAAGTCACAGCCCACTGAATCTTTCCACCTCCCAAGGGGAACCCAGGTGTAGTTCAGTTTTGACTAACATACAGCTTCTAAATATTATTTCTCTACTAACAAAGAGACAGTCATATAGTAACATTTCCATAGTTTTTACAACACACACACGCACACACACACACACACACACACACACACCTTGGACCTGGTAGTTTAACCCACAGTGATTCTATGGTGGAGTCAGACCCTCTGTCAATCTCCATTCTGCTGGATTTTACGCCTTCTTTGACATAGATGGCCACTCCTCCTCCAACCCGCCCCTCTCTATCCCTTCTATAGAGTTTATAGCCTGGGATTGCTGTATCCCACTGGTTCTCCACATTCCACCAGGTTTCTGTTATGGCTATTATATCTATGTTATCCCTAGCTGCCAAATGTTCAAGTTCTCCCATCTTTGCTCGGAGGCTTCTAGCATTGGCATAGAAGCACCTGTACAGTGGGTCCCGCAACAACAGCTGCTGCTTTGTTCTTTTCCTCCCACAGCTTTTATTTTCAGTAGACAAACTATCACATTCCGTTATTCTCCCAGTGCTAATACCTGCTATGTCATCTCTATGTGATTCTTTACCCTCTCCAACCTCATTCCCTGAGGATGAGGTGTTCCGAACCGGATGCCACTCAGCTCCTGTCGGCTTTCCCCCAGTTATCAGTTTAAAAGCTGCTCTGCTGCCTTTTTGAGGTTGAGTGCCAGCAATCTGGTCCCATCATGATTCAAGTGCAACCCATCCCTCCTGAACAAGTTTGGCTTGTCCCAAAATGTTCTCCAGTTCCTGATAAATCTGAAGCCCTCCTCTCGACACCATCGCCTCATCCACTCATTGAAGCTTCTGAGTTCTGCCTGCCTGGCGGGTCCTGCACGAGGAACAGGTAGCATTTCTGAAAATGCTACCTTGGAAGCCAGGGACTTCAATCTTCTACCTAACAACCCAAGTGTTCTTGGACTGCAGTTCCCAGAAGCCTTCACCACCAGCTCTGCTGAACTGCAAGTTGCAGTCCAAGAACACTTGGGTCACCCAAGGTTGGGGACCGTTGGTTTAGTAGACTGGAGGACAGAATATATAGCAGGGCCTGTTTCATGAGTTTGCCTCTTTATATGTCTTGTGTTATTTTTTTTCATGTGAAGTTGCTGTTTTACATCAGCTGGTGATCTTCAGGAAGTAAACTCCTCCTTTCTGTTTTCTGGAAGGACCCTAAGCAGAGATCACCACTGCAAAGCTGTCAACATGTCATGATCCTATTATGCTAAGCAGATTAAGATCCTGGGAGTTGATATTCAATCAGTGAGGTTAATAAGGGAGAGGGTAAATTGATCTACTTTTGAATGAGGATATTATTTCATGGACTGGCCAAAGGGACGCCCCAACAAATAAACATTTTTGTCTCTTCTGGCAATGTCTAAAGCACACAGACACCATTTAGCATAACATTGTCACCCCTTTCTTCCTTACAAATTGAAAAGGCCTCAAGCTGATGCAGTGACAAAGGCCTTATTGAGTTTCATCTATATAAATTGCATCTATATAAATTGTGCCAAATTTGTGAATTTGAAAAATCTCAAAAGGGTCACAGGGAAATCTTGTGTGTGTTGTGTTGTTACAGTTGTGACCAACACTTCGTGACCCCATATCCATGGAGTTTTCTTGGCAGGAATACTGGAGTGGTTTGCCGGTTCCTACTCCAGGCACCTACAGCACCTGGTATTCCCTGGTGGTCTCCCATCCAAGTACTAACCGGAGCCAGCCCTGCTTAGCTTCCGAAATCAGGTGAGATCGGATGTGCTTAGGGCATCTAGGCAGCTTAAAAGGGCTTTAAAACCTTCTAAATCAATCTGATATAAATCAAATTCACTCTGCCTCGTGGCACAGTGGTTAAATGCCTGCACTGCAGCAAAAACTGTGCTCACAACCTGGGGGTTCAGTCCCAGGTAGCAGCCGGTTCACGGTTGACTCAGCCTTCCATTCTTCTGAGGTCGGTAAAATGAGTACCCAGCTCGCTGGGGTGGGGGGGGCAATGTGAGGCCTGCACAATTAAACTGTAAACCACCCAGAGAGTGCTTGAAGCACTATGGGGTGGTATAGAAGCAGAACACTTTGCTTTTGCTTTGCCCTAATGGTGACCCATACCAGGCTGACTCATACTAGGGGGTAATGAGGTGGTGGACCCCAAATATTTAGTGACCACCTATATGCTCTCAACTCCACCACAAAAGGACCATACAGTATCTGAAATCTCTGCATTTTGTGGAGATGTGGTTTAACAACTTTACCCTTAGAGTGTGATGCTCCTGAATAAGGTAGGCTGTGACATCAGGATGTAGGGTGACAATCTCCAGAAATTGGGTCCAAAGAGCCAAGAGGTGAGAGCAGAGCCAGGTGAGGTCTCTGCTGATCTGCTCTGCTATTTTTTCTGGGTTATTCAGCATCTGGAAGCATGACATAATGATATTACTTAGATACATGAATATCAGCTATGGGAAATTATATTATTTTTCCAATAACATTTTGCAAGGTGTTTCAAAATACTTGACAAGCCGGCATACTTGTTCTTTAGAAAACTGCAAGATCTGAATGTGCTCTGTTTTAATTGGATTATTCCCTTTGTGGAGTTGTGTGGTGACTCAGTCTGCTGAAACATTCTGAGATAATGCTGGCTTAGACGATAAGATTCAGCTGAATAACCAAGTGTGTGGACTGTGGTTATAATTTCTACCTCAAGGTTGTAAAATATGACATGACTGTATACATCAGGTGATCATTTGCTAAAGAAAAGTTCTGCTTTCATTTTAACCCATGACCAAACTTCTACAATTACATGATGGACAATTTTTATTTGCAAATAAGCAAATTGTCAGTAAATCAGTGCATTCCACTACTGGGGGCAGCTACGCAGAAGACCCCTCTTACATTCCCACCGGACATGCCTGTGGAGACAATGGGACAGAACTCACAATCATCCCTGAAGACAATAGGGGCTGAGAAATATAATATAGGGAGATAGGGTCCTTCAGATATAGGCTGGATGAAATCCATATAGGGGTTTGACCTGGGTCTGGAAATGGTTACACAAGAATTACTAACATAAGAACATAAGAAGAGCCATGCCAAAGGCCCATCTAGTCCAGCTTCTCACAGTGGCCCCACCAAATGCCACTGTGAGAACACACGAGACTAGATATCTGTCTCCTGACACCACTCCCCTGCATCTGTCTCCTGACAGTACCCTGGTTTTAAGCCTGAAGATTACACATCTCCATCATGGTTTGTAACCTGTGATGGACTTTTCCTGCAGGAATCTGTCCAATCTCCTTTTGAATGCATCCAGGCCAGATGCCATCACCACATCCTGTGGCAGGGAGTTCCATGGACTAACACTGCACTGGGTGAAATAATATTTTCTTTTGTCTGATCTTACTCTCCCAATCCTCAATTTGAGTTGATGTCCCCTAGTTCTGGTATTTTGTGAGAGGGAGAAGAGTGTCCCTCTATCCACTTTACTCATGCCCTGCATAATTTTGCATGTCTCAATCATATCCGTTTTACAGACTAAACGGTGAGGTGTTGGTTTTTTTAAAATAAAAATTTTCGAAAAAGTATTTTCATTCCCCCCCCCCCAATTTTTTAAAATTAAAAAACCCATCTGAAGCAAGTGTAAAGGCTGTTTTTTAAATAAATTGATGTAGGAGAAATCAACATGTTCCATCCTGGCAGAGGACTCTGATAGAGCATAAACAGGAAAAAACCACTGGTTCATGAGGGGGTCACAGGACATGGTAAACCACAAACCACGAATCATGAACCACCATATCCCCCCCCACCAAGAAAAATGAGATGGTTCACAAATTGTTTTTTTCTGATTTGTGCTAAGGGGGAGGGTCTGCTCTCTGCTTGTACCTCCTCCGTCTTCCACCATGGGTGTATCCTTAGAGTCAGTGCTAAGCTCTTGGCAGTAAAGCCACACCTGTTGCCTCTGAGGATGGCACCTGTGGTGATGATGGAAGTAGGAGCAGGTAGGCAGAGGTGATGGGATAGAATCATAGAATCATAGAACCATAGAGTTGGAAGAGACCTCAAGGGCCATTCAGTCCAACCCCCTGCCATGCAGGAACCCCATCACAATATTTCCGACAGATGGCCATCCAGCCTCTGCTTAAAAACTTCCAAAGAAGGAGACTCCACCACCCTCCTTTGTGGCAGCCTACTCCACTGCCTAACAGCTCTAACTGTCATGAAGTTCTTCCTAATGTTCAAATGGAATTCTTGTAGTTTGAGACCATTGCCCCGAGTCCTAGTCTCTGAAGCCATGGAAAACAAACCTATTCCCTCTTCAATATAACATCTTTTCATAAACATAGCTATCATATCCCCCCCCAGCCTTCTTTTTGAAAGGCTAAACATTCCCTAAGCCATTCCTCATAAGACATTTTTTTCCATAGTGGGAAGGGCGTGAGTGGACAGGCATCGCCTTTGGCTATAGGAAATTAAACACCAAGGGCAACAGTCATTCATTTTGGTTCTGCAAAATGAGATCCCCGAACTGTGTCATGAAATGAACCACGAACCAGCCCTGATTCATTGGGGTTTTTTGGTTCATGGTTCATTTTGTGACCATCTCTAGTTCAGATCCTTCAACTCTACTTGGAATCCTTGTACATTTGGCTGTGCTCAGAGCCCTTTTGAGCAGAAGTGCCCGGGTTTTGTACAACTCCTGATCTAAAGCTTTGGAAAACAGCTTGTGCGTCCCTTCAAAGCCAATCTGCTAATACTGTAATGACATTCCATTTCTTTAAGGAGAGCCTTGAGTGATTTCTTGGGGTCTCTGAAATAAAACTGTAATATAAATGTAACTGATAAACAAATGATGACCAACAGTCTGTAAAATGGATATTCCATTTTTCACAAAAGCCATCCTTGGCAATCCATTCCAACAGATTAAAATAGCAGCTAGAAATTGGTACTTCTCAGAATATCCTGTTGGGAACAAAAGCTCCCATTGCAGGCTATGTATAGTAATGCATTTTCAATGACTGTTGACCATGTGTCGAAGCATTTATCTCCTGCCAGGCCACCTGACAACCCTTATCTTACTTCAGCAACTGAGAAGCAGAGGGAAAATTTTTATCGGGTACTGCCCGGGTCACAATACCTCCCTGGCATGCTTCATTCATCTTGGCACAGGCTGGATCAATGGGCTCACTCTTTATCCCTCCTTGTGGCAGTCTGTGCCCAAGAGAGATTTGCCCTTTCCTATTTGTTGCAGATCTTCTGAAACACACATTTCAAGGAGGCGATTGGTAGCCAATGACTTTGCTTGCCCCCCAAATCAGTGGGGTCCTGGGGCAAGGAGGTGCTCCCCCAAAAAGGACTGCAGTGCCCAAGTTGCCCCTATTTTTCCTTTTGCTTGACTAAGGCTGCAGCGCTCAAACTTCCAACCTCCATGACCAGATGCCTGAACCACGGAGCTGTATTGAGTGTTACAAAGTGTCTGTTCATTGTTCATTCATATAAGGGAGCAAAAACGTCCGCATTACAGCATGGGAGGACTTTTGTGCAAAAAAGCTGCCGTCTTTCCCTGAGCCTAAATCCCACTTAATTCTGTTAGACCAATTTCCAAACCAAGGTTCTTGCTATCACACTGCACACAGAAAAAAACAGAAGCTTAGCAGGAAGTTTGTCATTCTAGCAACGAATCCTCCACTAGATGGCACTCCTCCATCTGTAATTTGGGGTTTCAATTAGTTTCCTGCTGTATCTGCAGTGGTATTTTATTATTATTATTATTATTATTATTATTATTATTATTATTATTATTATTATTATTATTATTATTATTATTATTATTACTAGTAGAGATGGGCACAAATAGAAAAAATGGAGTTTCGTTTGTCGTTTGTCGTTTAGAGGTCTGTTTCAGTTCGTTTCCGTTCACATTTTTTTTTTGCAAAAAAATCATTTTCGTTTCATTACCGTTTCATTGCCATTTCGTTATTGCTATTCAGCAGTGGAATATGCTGCCATGGAGGGTGGTGGAGTCTCCTTCTTTGGAGGTTTTTAAGCAGAGGCTGGATGGCCCTATGTCATGAGTGCTGTGATGGGGGTTCCTGCATGGCAGGGGGCTGAATTGGATGGCCCTTGAGGTCTCTTCCAACTCTATGATTCTATGATTCTATGACACACAAGTAACCATGTCTTCCACAAAGGACACACTTAAAATACCTGGAGCGCAGCAGAGAGTTGTGACAGTGTCTCTTCCACAGCAAGATCCTCTAGAAATAGAAGAAAAAAGACTCATGATTGAATCCCATGAATTGCTTGGCAGGTTACAGGGAACATGTGTAGGGCGATTAAAGGAACAGCTCTTAAAAGATGAAGGTTCTACAGTAAGTGTAAAATTGCAGAGAGCAAAAGTATGATTCTTTGGCGATTAAAGAGTGAGATGTTCTTTCCTTTAAAAGACCATTTACGTGTCTATTTTATTGTCAGATTTTTATTTTCCAACGCCAAGGAAGTCCTTAAACAGGACTTAATCAAGAGCCATAAATGGATACATTAATTATATACAACACCTATTGTATATGCATTTCCACAAATTTATTGAGATCTTACCTTTAACCCAGAACTGGGACTCTGAGGTGGCTGATAGTTTTAAAAAAGAATTTAAAGTGCATGAATGTTACGAACACTAAAATCAAATTACATTCCCTGTATTATTAAAATATAATAGAAATCAAAACATTTAAAATTGCTGCTATAACGTATTAATAGCAGTTTATATAATGATGAAAGTGATTGTGTGTGAGAGAGGGAGGGGCAGAGATTGAATGAGCAGATTGACTGAAATCCTATGGTTCTGTCAATGTTAATAGCCAAAATCGTCTTTTCCTGCTGTTCGTGGAAAGCTAACCCAAAAGGGGTGAAATGGAAGCTCCGAACAGCCATAGTACTGGGTGGGGCTACTTTGCCCCTTGCCTGGCTCTCATCACGTTTGTGCAGTCTAGGGGCTGCACAGCAGGGGGCAGAATATTCATAAGGCCTCACCATGTGGTGAGAGGCCTCTTTTGTAATCTAGCCATCTTCCCTGCCTCCCTCCCTCCCCATTGAGAAAATGAGACTAGCTGGTCACATAAGGGCTGGATAGGAATTTTTGGCTGCTATTCAATTGGACCGGGGTGGTTGTGTGTTTTGGCCAATCCCATTCCCTTTAAGGCACTGGGGAGGTTTATAACTGGTCACAATTGGCGGGTAGTGCAAGGTGAAAAATTAAGTCAGGTGAAATATATTGAATAATATTCCCTAGTGAGCCACATTAGGACATTAGGAGCATTAGGTGTTAGGTATAAATAGGTTCAAAGGTTAGGAAAGAGGGCTGCCCAGACTGCAGGTTTTGGGAGGGTGCTGAACAGGTGGGCAGCACCTTTCGAATAATATTAGGAATCATTAACTGATCCATTTGCACTACATTCAGGTCCCCTAGTTTAAGGGATGTTTAACAGTCGAATTGAGTGAAAGCCATACCAATAAATTGTGGCCCAATTTTAATTCCACAAACATGTCTTGCATCTTTATTTCCAGGCTGGGAGGGCAAATAAGCTTTTCTACCCAAAAATTCCATCACGTAGGATGAAAATATTTATTTATTTATTATTTATTTATTATGGGACTTCTATACTGCCCATTTTCCCAAAGGAACTCTGGGCGGTTTACAATACAAATATTCCAACTGTCTCGATGTGGTCTAAAAGGAAGCCATTTCAGCCAAACCTCTTTCCTGACATGCTGAAGTTAGATGGAAGACCCTCATAACAAGTACAGTAGCACTGGAAGCTATTGAGGCTTCAGCTCTTGGGGGAGGGAATTAGGCTTCCATAAGGTTCGGACAAAAACCCAGAGTCAGTGGCCTGCTCCCTCTTCCCCGTTGGAATCAGAATCCACAGGGTCTGCTTGGAAGAAGATGCTTTTCAGGTGCCTGACAAAATACTAATGGCTTGCTTACACTGGGAAGTAATTCTACCTATAATTGTCAGGAAACCAATCCAGATAATAAGACAACCCATTCATGTGTGAAATCTATAGTATGGTCGGAAAAGTATTTGCTTAGATCATGATATATAACATTGCCAAAGCTCCCAACTCTCAATGGAAAAAATAATAAGCATACATGTCACCTACCTCAAGAATACACACACACACACACACACACACACACACACACACAGAGAGAGAGAGAGAGAGAGAGAGAGAGATGATTTTCTCAAAGGGAAAAAACCTTCTCTTGTATATATGTTATTTGAGTTTGTCTTAGGTTTTGTATTGTAGTTTTTATTACATTAATTAAAAATAAAAATAAAAAGTCATCAGATGACTGAGTTGCAGTTTAAGAAGAAAAAAACAAATTAAATTAAGAGGAAAGTGGACCAGGCAAATTTATATCTCCAGCAGAAGACTAATATTATCAAGCTTTTATGAGTAATGACTTGAATCCTTTTGTTGTCAGCAAAGGCTACAATCTAGTTGGCTTGATTCATTTGGGTAATGCCAACTTGTGTGTGTGGTTGGCTTTTTGCAGCAGTTGCACAAAAAAGGTATTTACTCCCCCCCCCTTCTGCAAGCAAAAGCTACACTACTTTCTTAACACAACAATATCAAGTTTGCATAGCTATAAACCAGAGATAACTGGGGTAGTCATGGATTACTCCACCCATGGAGAAATTTACAGCTCTCCGATTGACAAGGAGTTTGACTTATGTTTGTGATTCTGATTTAAGGCTGTCACCACATTTTTTTCCATGGGCTCTTCAAGAACAATATTTATCATTTCTTTATTAATTAAATTTATGTACTGTTACATCTACCTACATGGTGATTAAGATAATTGGGAGAGGCCTTTTTCTCAGCCCTGTCATCCTCACAGCTGCATCTGGTAGGAGCAGGGGAGAAGGCATTCTCTGTTGCTGTTCTCAGCCTTTAGAACCCCCTCCCAAGTGAAGCTATAGTAGGCTGTGGTTCCATTTTTGGTGCCCTTCTTCAAGCAGGCAAAGACCCTTTGTCTTCAAGCAGGCTTTCCTTGAAATGGTGGGTGGACCAAGGGGATTTTTAAAAGGGAGCATTTTATCCTATGTTGTACTTGTGTTTTTATTGTATTGTTCTCCTTCTAAGTTTTAATATTATAGCTGTTTGATGTTTGGTTAATGCTGAGCTTCCTTTCTTTTAATACTGTAAGCCACCTGGGATCCTTTAGGAGAAAGATTTTGGATGGATGGATGGATGGATGGATGGATGGAATGACGGATGGACGGACAGACAGACGGACGGTTGGACGGATGGATGGATGGACGGATGGATGGACGGACGGACGGATGGACGGATGGACGGATGGACGGATGGACGGACGGACGGTTGAAATCCTCATCTTTACTAACTCTTGTCTTACCTAGCTTCAGTTGTGGCAGACTGGGCACCTCCTTCCTGATGACAGCATAGTGCACATGGAGCCCTCTGTACGCTCTCAAAAGCAGGAGGCAAAGGTCTTTATGCCACCTATGGGCATGCTGCATGCAATGTTCTGATGGGACGTAGAAGCTGCCCTGAATGAGAAGGGGAGGGGGGAAATAAGACACAGAAAAGATTGAGAACGTTCTCCATCACAAGAAAGTAATGCTGCACTGATTTCAGAAAAGTTCAGCAAAGAGGGGAGGGACAGTGGAGGGATTCCACAAGAGGACTAATTAGTGATTTTAGTTAATTGATGGGTAGTTTGGGGACATGGACCAAACCTCAGTACAGTGGTCCCCCTCCCTTTAGTGGTTCATATACTGTGGTCCCGCTATACCCACCCTAGGACTGGCACCGCCCCAAATGGGCCTGCGAGGGCCTTCCCGGGGGCCTCCAGAAGGCCTGGGAAGGCCCTCACAGGCCCATTCGGGGCAGCACTAAGCTGAGGGTAAGTACAAGAGCCCCCAGTTAGGCCCCCCAGGCCCAACCTGACCTGCATCCGCAAATCACAGATTTTCAATTATTGAGGGTCGGGTTAGGTCCCTAACCCCTGCAATAGGTGGGGGATCACTGTACTACTGAAATAAAAAGAAGCAGTGTGTTCAATAAAAAATAAAATACAAAGGCAATAGCTTTATAGATGACTAAGAAACCCATCATATAATATGTGAACTATCGTGGACCAAAGCTTGCACCAGTGTGAAGAACTTTAAAAGTCCAAACGTTCAGGGTAAGATGGATTTTGCTAGGAAAGTTACTCTTAGATCTCAAGCCCAAAGTTCTTGAAAAGATGGATTTTTGCCAGACGTATCTTCGATGCAACTTGGTCAGCATGCAGCCAGCATTGAAGTTGTTTGTAATTTACACCTGAGGCCGCTGTAAATTGGATCTCACAGTCCAATTCTCACCACTACTACTATGAATATGAGTCATGAGTACATCTTGGAAATTCTGAGCTCTTTGGATTCAAATGCCTTTTAAAGCCAGGCCTTCTTTCAATGTCCCATTGAACTTATTTCAAAATGT
>JAHTLZ010000204.1:5626111-5646336 GCA_023846285.1 Phrynocephalus versicolor | reverse complement strand
ACACACACACACACACACACACACACACACACACACACACACACACACACACACACACACACACACACACACACACACACCTCAGGCGTCTGAAACCCAATCTTTACTAAACTTGGAGGGGATTGTAGAAAGTCACACAATAAAAATTCCTGACAGAGTCATGTAGGAAGGCAATGGGATCAGGGGAAGGGGAAGGTTGGATAGACAATACACACCCCAGCACAAACTTTAAAAAATATATATCCATGAACCTGTTCATTTTTCAGCTGATATGTAGTGAAACATTTCAATCCCACAACAAAAGAAAGCTGGTTGAGGGACACCATCCTCATAAACGAGGACCATAACAATAGAGCCTGTAGCCACAGGGCACGTGATTAGTTTTGAGGTAGCCCATGCCTTTCCATCAATCCTTCTGCTCGGGAAAACTGTATATAATCAATGTATTCAACGATGGGTAAATCACTCCCACTGGTAAGAACAGACTGCCCATTATTAGGTAAAATTGCATCAGTTAGCCACTGTGCAAATTGCGTGAATCACACTGGGAGCACCATGGCCACCGCTTAAGAATTTAAAGCACTGGATGGTTTGCTTGCATCCTTCTTAACAATCAACTGGAGGTCTGGGGAGTTCCCACAGTGTGTGTATGTCTCCTTTACACTTCAAAGAGGAAAGCTGCTACAGGCATTTTAGGTCAAATCACAGCGACACTGAAGACAAGAGAAAGCCTACTATCTTGCTGTAGGCTAGAAGTGAGGAATCTTGCTGGGCTTTAAAATTCTCCATCAAGTGGCCTGTGATGAGACAATCTAGATCAGGTATGTCCAAACTTCAGCCCTCCAGATGTTTTGGACCACAAGCCTGTATTTCCAATGGCAAAGGAGCTGTGGGAGCTGTGGTCCAAAACATCTGGGAGGCCGAAGTTTGGACATGCCTGATCTAGACCAAACAGAACACGGCATTTAGTGAGGTTTCTCTCCTTTGCCAAGCCTTACATCACAGCACTTTTATTACGGTGTAATCAACAGAGGCTGTGACTTCATCTCATTGAGTGCTGAGGACCCCAGTTCCTAATGGCGGTTGTTTACTGCTGGGAGTGAAAAACGTCTAGAAAACCAGTCTGGTGTGGATTAGTATAAATTTCATTTCATTCTCCCCGTGGTTTTCGCTGCCTTGCCTCTATAGGAAGACACCTGCTGCATTATTCATATTTTATCCAGCAGCCATAAAGTAATTTACAGGATGGGGGCAATGAAATTTTATGAGCTACGGAGCAGTTTACCATTATTTGCAAGGTCATTATGCTGTATTTTCTTTCTCCCTGAGCCAGGCTTCCACTTCTGGCACTATGAAAAAGGATGTGTTAGGTCGACAGGAAGGACATGAAAAACATACAGTTTGTGTAACACCCTCAGCTCTTTTTTTTTGATAGGGAGGGAATGAAGGAATATAATTTGAATCCATGTGTCTCTTTTAGCATCCATACCTTTGGTCCCTGCAGAATCTGCTGTCTATTAAAGTCGGGCTGGAGGAGAAGTAGACATGGGCACTTTGTATTTATGTCAATAGGGATACGGACATTGTACAAAGCACGGCACCATAAGTGTCAGAGAAGTCCATCATCTCCCCACCTCCATCCCCCCAGAATGGACAGTCCATTAACACATTTCTGCTCAGCGCATGCCCCCATCCAAACGGTGAATGCACCAACTGCAGATGCATCCTGGCCGACACTTCCCCATCTCCCCATGTGGCCAGCCACTCTTGTGAGGAGGCAGGAGGAAGAGTCCCCCACTCAGCCGTTGAGCGGTCAGCTGTGTCCCCCTTCATCACAAAGAAAATCCCCATCCTGCCTCCTTACTGGAGTGGTTACCTGTCAGCAGAGCCAAGGATGGGCCAAATGAGTTCCAACCCAGCATGGATCACTTCCAGGGAAGATGTCTGTGAAGGTTCTCAGTCATCCAGGTGAAGTTATCTGGAAGTTGAGTCATCATGGCAATTGGACCTATTTTCTTGTGAGATTGAAATATTTCACTCCTCATCCAAGCACCTTCAGATGTGGCATTTCTGCAAAATGGTGCAGTATAGAAATTCAATAAATAAATAAATAAATAAATAAATAAATAAATAAATAAATAAATAAAAACTCCACTTGTCATGACTCAACTTCCGGATACTTCCAGGGAAGAATGCAAGTGGCTGCTCAGGGTGCTTCATGGGATTTTTTTGTACATCTCTCTAACAACAGCCCAACTATTTAGGACTGGGCTATTTCATAGTCTTCCTAGATTAACCCCATTTCTACCACCACTACCCCATATATTTTCCTTACATGTGAACCTGGAATCCATTCCAGAACCAGAGTATTGCATTATTAGAATACTGCCGAACAGCTCTAACCATCATGAGGTTCTTCTTAATGTTCCATTTGAACATTCAGAAGAACTTCATGATGGTTAGAGGTGTTTGGCAGTGGAGTAGGCTGCCCCAAAGGAGGGTGGTGGAGTCGCCTTCTTTGGAGGCTTTTAAGCAGAGGCTGGATGGCCATTTGTTGGGAGTCCTGTAATGGGGGTTCCTGCATGGCAGGGGGTTGGACTGGAAGGCCCTCAAGGTCTCTTCCAACTCTATGAGTCTATGTTTCTATGAAGATGTTTGGAAAACCCATTGTATCCCTTCTTCTGTCTTGCTGTTGGATAAAACAGGGCTGTGTGTTGTTTATCTCCAATATATTCTGAAGTGAACCATTGCTAAAGGATTGTTGCCAATGTAAAATATCTGAAATTATGCAGTCTCTGCTTGATTGCCTTTCTGAAAATATATTTCATTTTTAGCATCATTAGTAGATCCAAAGAGACCAGTCTCCATCTCCAAAGTTGTCCATTTAAATTTTCTTGATCCTTCAAGAACTTTCCTCTTCCTTTCATTAAAAAATAAATAAATCCTGAGCTCACTTGTGGCCTGACCAGGACATATTTCTACAGTTCTGCCTTTGTTGAGACTTTGGTAATGAAAAAGGACAATGTGCACAGAAACAGTTCATTTGGGAGCATAAGCCTCTGAAGGCAAACAATGTTTTGCTGTTTCAAGGAGAAAGAGATACGTCTGTATGTGAATTGGAAAAATGGCTGTGTAAAAAGATTTCGTTCCATGTGTAGATAGGTTTGTTGCATTTTTTGGGAGATCATTTTTGTTAAATTTTCCTCTACATTTCTTCTTGAGCCAGGCAGCATTGGTGAGTAAAAAGTCTTCAGAAGAAGGAAGGAAGGAAGGAAGGAAGGAAGGAAGGAAGGAATTTGTTGATAATATAATATTTTAGAACTGCAGAGATGAGAGGGAAGCTATGGATCATCAAGTGTATCCCCTGTCAAGAAGGCCCAGTGGAGATTCAAACTCTCAACTGCTGGTTCCTCAGCCAGAGATCTAAACCACTGAGCTATCCAGTAGTTCATGATGAGAACATTAGTGATACAAATATCAAGGTTCATTCTCATTGAGTAAAGAAAAAATCTTCATGGCAACAAAATAATATTTTTGTTGTTATTGACATTCAATCCAGAAAGAATTTGTGAACCTGAAAAGCTAACTTTGGGCACAAAGGTGCAAAAGTAACAACACACAGTGAGTTCATGTACAGTAATACCTTGGTATACAAGCATAATTCATTCTGGAAATATGCTCGTAAACCAAACAGTCATAATCAAAGCAAATTTCCCCCTAAGAAATAACGGAAACTCAGATGATTTATTCTGGGGTCCAATAGACCACATACTGGACACACAAAATGCCAAAACTGACAAAATAAGTTGGCTAGAAGTCCATGTCCACATCATGGTTTAGGTTCCTGGCTGCGGAATCTGCTCTGCTTGGGACTAATAACTGGATTAAAAAAAAATCTGGGATTTTAATGTGAAAATAATAAAGTGCAATTTGTTGCCCTATACACACTTGATCAGCTGACCTATGACTACAGATGGTTTTAAAAACTAAAAATGTTGAAAAAATAAAATAAAATATAAAAATAAAGAAAAATAAAACCCTAACCTATACTCCCCTTTGGAAATATTTCTGGCTGGTGCAGGGGAAAGCTCCATTTCTCTTTCCTCCCTCTGCTTTGGAGGCTGCCTGAGATGGAACATTCCAGACAATCCCCCAAAATCTAGCAGGGAGGAGGAGAGAGAGAGTCACTATTGGCTCCCTTGTGATCATGTGACCTACCTCAGTGCTTGCATTGCAAGACATTGCTCGTTGATCAAGGAAAAAATTGGAAGAAATGTTTGCTTGTCTTGCAAAACACTCTTAAACCAAGTTACTCTTAAACCAAGGTATTACTGTGCATGCAACTGAAATGATATTTTATTCTATGGTTTTGAAGACTCTGTATGTGGAACTGATTCTTCTGTGCTATGGATACCCAACACAGCTGAGGAAAACATTTTGGATTTTTGTCCAAATCTGAATTCAAGGAGACAGTTGAACGTTGCAATTCTACAAAGACCTTCAGTGTTGGTGCTGTTGTCGAGGACTTGGGTGCATTTTATAATTGCTCATGTTGTATTACTGTGAATAAGAACACACTTGTTCTGTGGAACTCTGTGCAAGGTCCATCAGTGGAGATGGGCACAAGCAGCTGGCCTGGCGTTTCAGCACCACTTCTTGTCTTGTCTAAACAGCTGATGGATAGGGTGCCAAACCATAGATAAGCTGTTCAGCCAGGAAAACAAAACATACAAGCTCATCTCTATTATTCATCAACAGATGCAAATAAACAGCCTCATGGAACTTAAAAGTGTTACACTTTATGATATGAATGTGTGCTCAGAATCATAAAAAGTACCATTTAACACAGATTGTAAATGAAAGAGTACTGCCTTGGTTTCTTGCACAAACACTGGATGCCAAATCCCTCGTTGCAACCGGGAGATCCTTGAAAGACTGTCCTGCATGAATGAGATCCTGCCAAGGGCTTGGTTTCTAGCCCATTGATCATTTTTCTTGATCTCCTCTGAGCTTGCTTCAATTTGTTGGTGTCCTTCTTTCATAGAGCTATCCCGTTAGGGCAGTGTTGGCTAAACTTCGACCCTCCAGATGTTTTGGACCACAACTCCCACAGTCCTTTGTCATTGGCAGTCTAGGCTTGGGATTCTGGGAGTTGTGGTCCAAAACATCTGGAGGGCCAAAGTTTGGCCACCACTGCCTTAGGGAGAAAGGACATGACCCCAGCTGCCTGCATGGGTAAGGCGTTTGGGAACCATTAACCTCTCTATCTGATCGAGAATGCCCCAGATGGAAGATAATGGATTCCATAGCTAAGCCCATATACTCAGGAAGCCAGCTTGGTCTGTATCTCCCCTCAGATCAGCCAGGAAGCCTGTGAGAGGGGGTTGCAGGACAAACAGCTGCCTGTGACCCTCAGATAAGCTCTCCCCCACCACCACCAATGGAATTCATGGCTAGGTGGCCTCCAGAGTTTCTTCTTCTATATCAATGCTTCTCTCTCCACCCATTGTTTTGCTTGTTTACTGTAGCCAATAAAAGCCTTGAGCCCAGGTGAGATACACATAGAAGCTGCTATCTCACCTGGGGTTTGATCCTGATTTTCTGAAGGTCCGGCTTTTTCTCTTCGTCCCATCACGTGATTGAATATCTGGGACAGGAATTATTTTAAAGTGCAGTTCAGCTCCCTTGGCCAGCAGGTGGTGCTAGCATTTGAAAAAAAACAACGGACCACTTGGCTGGGGGAAATTAAAACTTGTAGGACCCTATAGAGCTTCCTGTTACTCCGATGGTGCAGAGAATTTTTTTTTTAAAAAAACAGTGCCGATTGGCCCCAGGAACAGCCAGTCAGTGCTATGAGAAAAAAAGAAAAAGAAATCCAGATCATCTGCATGGTCCCACAGCATCTGCTTCCTTAAAAGGTGGATTATCAAAGTGAGGCAAAAAACTCAGAGGTGCTCACAGCCAATCCATGTGTTGTGTAGTTCATATTGCTACACTTCTTAAAGTGGACACAGAACTGGACACAGTACTTTAGATGAGGTCTAACCAGTGCTGAATGGAGGGGGACTAGTGCCTCGTGGGATCTGGAGACAATACTTATGTTAACATTATAAAAGTGCTCCGTGTGCATGTGAAACATGTATCAACGGCCGAGATATCCTGGAGAACTGTTTGCTGATCACAGTCTGACACCTTTTGCAATAACCAAAGCAGCAGGGATAAACCATGCCCAGAAAGGCAAACTTACAGGAGCCTTTGGTCTAAAAATTACAATCCTGCAAAGACTAGTGCCTAAACTAGCATTGACCTGGAGGACTCCATTGAGGAAGGATAGAAATGCTAAAATGCCCCTAATGTGTCTTTGAAAAGGAGAAGAAAGAACTGCCTAAAGTCACTTCCTTTTGAAAGGTAGCATCAATTATCAGCACACTGGGCTGGCAAGCAGGAAAATGCAGAACACACTGGAAATTAAAATTAAATACTAAAACCTTCTCTCTGGCCTGTCACTTCACCGGGGGAATTGTACCGACATACTCTTATACTCCTGACATTTATTCCGCACAATAAGAACACTGAACAAAGGACCTCTGATGAAAACAGCGGCCGACCAGCCTCCTGCGTGCAGAATCAAAGCATGAGGAACAGCAGGTCAGAAGCTTGATTGCGACCCACCTCCATCTCCAATGAAAGTCACAGTGGGGATTGTCTTGTTCTAAAAGATCAACTCGATCCAATCAGTACAGACTACAGTATGGGGATTATACACTCAATTGGACAGAGAGCTGGGCTAAGAAAGTAGCCGTCTTCAGAAGTGTAGCCTACCTTCGCTTTCTCAAATGAGCTTCAGTCCACATTTTGTGCAACATGGAAGACCAGCATGCAGTGAAAACCCACCATGTTCATGGAAGCCTTATAGACTGAGAAATGAGAAATAATTGCTTAGGAATCAAGCGGAGATGTTGGCAAGTCTTTGGATCCATCTCTCAAGTTGGACATTCACTCAAACTGAGGGCTGGGAGAGTGAGAACAGACAAAAGAAAATATTTTTTTTTTTTTACCCAGCATGTTGTTAGTCTGTGGAACTCCCTGCCACAGGATGTGGTGATGGCATCTGGCCTAGATGCCTTCAAAAGGGGATTAGACAGATTCCTGGAGGAAAAGTCCATCACAGATTACAAACCATGATGGAGATGTGTAATTTCCAGTCTTAAAACCAGGGTACTTCAAGGACCAAATGCAAGGGAGTGGTATCAGGAAACAGATATCTAGTCTTGTGCACTCCCAGATGCATTTGGTGGGGCCACTGTGAGGTACAGGAAGCTGGACTAGGTGGGCCTTTGGCCTGATCCAGCATTGTTCTTCTTATGTTCTTATGTTCTTTGGTACTAAGTCCCAAGACCAAGTCTCTATTCAGTCGAGTCCAAGTCAATGGGGAAATAATGAAAGTTGGGTACAAGTAAAGTCAATGGTGCAACTTATGTCTGAGTCACACAACCATACTCCCTCCACTCTTGGAATCATGATTCTTAAGAAAAGAATCTTGTTTGCACAGCTCCTTGAATTGCTGCTACACAAAACATGATACATTTTGCAAAAACTAAATAAACAGAAGCCACGTCAACATTGTCAAAATCTGTGAAATAAATAACGTACACTAGCAGGTTGTGAATGCCATCCCCTGAGCCAAGAGACAGGGTGCTGGCTTCAGACTGGAGCAACTCCATCTTCACTGGAAGAGAGGCTTAGTCCTTCATGATGCCCAGTTGACTTCACAGGGGGCAATTGGTGGTATAGAGCCACCAAAAGTCCTTGGCTTAGTCCATGCCTCCTTCCCCCTTTCAAGGAGGATGTGTATCACTCTCCAGACCCATGGTCATAGGCACTGCAGGAATGCTCACTCACACTGGACTTGATGACCCTGTTGTCTTTTCTCTGTGGGCATCAGAGACAGAGAGGTTGGTAGTGGTAGATGACTGGGCTGCTGGGTAGTCAGAGCACCTCAATCAGGATCTCCTCTTCTGTGGGGTGGGGTGGGTTCTCTCTTTTCCTATAGTTCTCCTAGGATTCCTGTCCTGGAATAGTTTTCCAGGGCACACTCAAAGAGCTCTTTTGCAATGTAAGTGAACACATGAGCTTCCTCTGCACTGACCCAGCCTCACATAACATCTCAGCCTCTGCTGAATCCTGTTCTTCTTATCCCGCCCCACTTTCCCCGCTCACAGAGCCCAGATGCCTTTGCCTGGATGAGGTGTGGGACCTTATTAAAGGTGGGTGCTAACTGCTTTGTTGCATCTCATATGGAATCAACCAAAGGACACCTCCACTATAGATGGCTGGCCCACTCACCTTCCTTGGTGCGCTGCTGGAGTCCTCCTCCTCCAGCCTTGTGCCAACCTGGGCAGGAGCTGAGCATCCCGGCTTCCTCAGGCAGGCAGCCACTCTAATGAGGAGGTGAAATGGGGATTCTACCCACATAGCTGATGAGTGGTTGGTCAGCCGTCTGAGGAGGCAGGGAAGGGCTATCTGAGCACTGCCCAGACTGGCATGCTGTCAGAGGAGGAGGACCCCAGCAGTGCACCAAGCAAGGTGAGTGGGCCAGCTGGCCTAGCTGGGAGGGGAGGGAGAGGACACACATGGCACCGGTGGTGTTGTACTCTTGATATGGCACAAAGATTGATGAAGATCTTCCTGCCGCCCACCCCAGTCCTTATGCTTCATTGTTGCTTCTCTTTCCTGCATAGGCTTCCCATTTCTGACACTCACCAGCATCTTCAAGGTCTGGTAGACCTTCTTAGGCATGCATGTCCAAAGTCAGGCCTGGGGACCAAATACGGCCCATTTTCAAATTCTCAGCGGCCTGCAGCTTCTTCTACTCAATGGCTCAGCCTGTCACACATCCCCGCCAGCTGGCCCCTCCCCATATTGGATGGAGGCGTCAGCTTGCAGTTTTATGGTTTGCCTGCCCTCCCTGCCTTTGACCATTCCCCCAACCAGCCACCTGCCCAGCCTACCCACCCTCAGGTCCATTGCTGCAGAATCCTCCTTGCCTCCTTGCATGTTATAGAGACTTGTCAAAAGTCCGGCCCAGGGGTCAAATATGGCTGAATGGTCGCCCCCCCCCCCCCACATTTCCACTTCACCAAATCTGGCCTTCCTTGCAAAAATTTGGACACCCCTGTTCTAAGGGGTGCGAGCGAGATCAGAAAGCCTTCAAAATTTATCCATCAGGCATCATAGCATTTCTCAACAGAAAAGGGCATCTATGCCAGCTTTTATTAATAGCAAAAACATGCTCAGATTAGAAACTGATGATTCTGCAATACCAGGCAGTGGGTCTGTTAGTTTATCTAAGCTAAAGTGAGTGCAAAATTTTGCTGGGAGCTTGTTCAGGTGGGCGACCCTTTGCTGACCTAGAACGCAGCAGAAGGTGTTAACATAAAGAGCAGCTTCATGATAAAGATGTGGTGCATTTCAGTTGGAAAATAGGAGGCAGCATTCAAAAATGAAGCAGCACATTTTATCTAGAACTTCTCATAGAGTCAATAGCTGCTCTCATATATGGCCAGGATTGTATCATTTGCTCAAGTTACTTGAGACAAAGAAGAAGTTCAAGTAATTTCAGGCACACACTCCATTGTCTCTATACAGTGGAACCTTGACTTGCATCATATTTGACTTGCATCAAGAAGGGGCCTGTTTGACTTGAGTCGCAGGCTTTGACTTACACCTCGGAGCCCCGGCGCAAGGCACTGGAATTGGGCAGCAGCCATGACCCAGCATCACGGCTGCTGTCTCCAAACTGGTCCTGCCTTCTTTCTCTCTTCCGGCAGCGGCAGCGGCGGCTTCGGCGAGGCCAGCTCTGAGCACCTGGAGCTGGTCCTCGGCCTCGCTGAAGCCGCCATTTCCACCAGAGGAGAAGAAGGGCCAGGAGCTCAGGGCTGGCCTCGCTGGTTAGACAGTTGTCTCAGTCTTGTAAAAAAACTGGCTGCAGAAGTCTGGTCCACAATGGAAGCATTTTAGTTGGGGAGCTGTACAGTTGTGGGACTCTAATGGTAAGCATAGAGTTGTTCAGAACTTGGAACAACAGGTTAAAAATCAGTAAAACTTAAATGTTAGACATTGTTGCTATGAACATTAAAAAGTGGAGGCGTATAACTTGTGGACTATAATTCCACTGCCTCCTCCTCTCTTTGAAGAGTCATTTCATTTACATCCCTGGAAAGAATCTCCTATCCCAGTCAAATTTGTGTTAAATTGCTGTTTTCGGGGGTCTTTTTCATCATCTGGAATGGATTAATCCACTTTCCCATTACGCTCTATGGGAAAAGTTCATTTGACTTAAGTCATGTTTGACTTAAGTCTAGACCTCTAGAACAGATTAATGACATAAGTCAAGGTTCCACTGTATATTAAAGAGATAACACCTAGGATCAGGTATTTGCTAGGGTAGAGGTAAGGAACCATTCAACATCCTCAGAGATCACATTCCCATGGTGAGAGCAGAGAAAATGCAAATAGAGAACACAAAAGACAAACACATTTTAACTTAAAATTCTACATTTCAGCTACTCCTGACCTAGAAGGAACATATTCTGAAACACCCATACTCTGCTTGTCAATAATTTGGTCCCAACCATGGTTTTCCCAGGCAGTTCAGGACAAGAAGTTTGAAGAAACTGTGGACTTCAGTACAGAGAAATATCTTACAACTGAGGACTCAAGATAAAATAAGCCCCGAGAAGTGCAGGAAGGAAAGAACCTTTTGGAGGAAAAACTTTGGAGATTGGCTTGGATCAAGGCAGAACACAGAATCATAGACTAATAGAACCAGAGAACTGTATAGTTGAAGGAGGTCCAAGGGCAGAACACAGAATCATAGACTAATAGAACCAGAGAACTGTAGAGTTGAAGGAGGTCCAAGGGTCAATGCATTCAGCCGCCTCCCAGTGCAGGGAACCCATGTCTAAAACATTCCTGATGCATGGCCAATTGGCCATTCAACCACTGCTGAGTTTGATCCTGGCAGGCTCAGATAGCCTGCTTGAGGTTGACTCAACCTGCCATCCTCCAGAGAATGGTAAATTGAGTCCCCAACTCACTTGGGAAGGGGAAATGTATAGCTTGTAAATTAAATTGTAAACAACCCATAGAGTACTTTAAGGATTATAGGGCAGTATATAAGCAGCAATGCACTTATATACTTTGCTCTGCTTTTGATATGAAGGAGGTGGTAGCAGTAACTCATGTTTGGTGCCATCATTTATTTTTCAGCTGACTACATCATAGAATGTCTCCACTGTACATCCAGTTTTGTGTGCATTCATCATATCATTGTGATCTGACGTCACAAAAGAGTGCATATGTACTGAGGATATTTGGCATCACAGCAATTTGTGACCTAGTTATCTCATGAGTAGCATTGCCAGAATCTTATCTCAATCTTCATCAGGTGCCAGCAAGTCAATTCTGATTTATGTGACCCTTTCTAGATTTCTCTAAATGGACAATATAGAGAAGTGGTGTGCACTTCCCTTCTTCTGGGTACATCTTGGGATTGTACAGCGTGTGCACAAAACCACACAGGCTGGCTCTTTTCCCAAGAGGCCCAGTGGGGAATCATAGAATCATAGAGTTGGAAGAGACCTCAAGGGCCATCTAGTCCAACCCCTGCCATGCAGGAACCCCTATCACAGTACTCCCCACAGGTGGCCATCCAGTCTCTGCTTAAAACCCCCCAAAGAAGGAGACTCCACCACCATCCATGGCAGCATATTTCATTGCCAAACAGCTTTAACTGTCGTGAAATTCTTCCTATTGTTTAAAATGAATCTCTTTTCCTGTAGTTTGAAACCATTGCCCCGTGTCCTGGTCTCGGAAGCCATGGAAAACAAACCAGTCCCTTCTTCAGTGTGACATCCATTCAAATATTTAAACCTAGCTATCATATCCCCTCTCGGTCTTCTTTTTGTAAGGCTAAACATTCCCAGCTCCCTAATCTGCTCCTTGTAAAACATTTCCTCCAGACCCTCAATCATTCCAGTCCCCCTCCTCTGGACCCGTTCAAGATTGTCAACAACCTTTTTAAATTGAGGTGCACAGAACTGGGTGCAGTACTCCAAGTGGGGTCTGACCAGAGCAGAATAGAGTGGTACTATCACTTCCATTGATCTAGACACGATGCTTCTGTTGATGCAACCAAGAATCACATTGGCTTTCCTGGCCGCTGCATCACACTGCTGGCTCATGTTCAATTTGTGGTCCACCAAGATTCCCAGGACTTGGAATCAAACCCCCAGTCTCTGGCTCCACAGCCAAATATCTAAACCTCTGATCTCTCCATCCAGCCCACATGTCTCAAAACCAATCAAAACCTATCAAATAGAGCTTCATTACATGAGAAACATTTTCTCCCCCTCCATCTTTCTGTGTCGCTATCAGCAGAATCAATGGGTTCTGCCTGCCTTTTCCAAACAGCAGCTGCATCGAAACCTCTTCACCCATAAAATGAAGAAAGAAAAGCAGTCATAAACATGAGCGAAGCAAGACATCTACTGTGGATAAACAGGCTCATTATCTCAATTATCTCTGTAATCGACGCAGGCTCGGCAAGCAGAGAAGCAAAAGAGATCATCGCCAAAGTGCACTCACACAGCCGTGCACTTCAGAAGAAATCAAATAAATAAGTCATAGAAAATAGAGGAGATCAAAATTAACCTGATGGAGTCAATCTGTTTACAAACGAAGCATTTTTCATCTCCACTGGTGTCACTCCTCAAACAGTAACGCACAGAAAATGCAGACTTTTTAAGGATAGAGTAATGATACTTGTCTGTGGGAATTGCTGTATTTTTCTTGTTGGTCTAATAGCATGTCTCTGTCAGTGTACCATTTCTACTATTAGATTGCTCAGATTAGACCAAATAATGCTGCCGATTGTCTGTCTGTTGCTGGAGCATTTCCTGAACCATGTGTCATGATTAGGGTTGTAAGAAAACATCCCCGTGGTGACTTCCACAGACATTTCCGCCCCCGAAGAGGGATGACACATATTCTATCTAGAGAAAATGGACATCATAGGGGTAAGATTTTGTAAATGATTTGTCGTTTGCCATGTCTGGTGAATGTGATGAAGCAAAAACACAGAAAGGTTTGTGGTTCTTTTTTCTTATTCTTGTCTGGGGTTGGAGGGAAACCTTTCCCCCTTCTTCTGCCTGTCCACCCCCTTCCCAGCCACCTCCCCCACTGGCTCCGTCACCCTGTCAGAGATAATATTCCTAATGGGAAGGGTGACCATGCACACGCTTCCCTCGCACCTACTCAAGTGAGATAGTATGCCAGGCTCTCTAGCAGGAGCTGGGCTGTTATTTCTGTGCCTATGCAGCTAAGTACTGTACAGGGTTTGTCCACAACTTAGAAAAATAGGAAATCAGAATGCCACAAAACGAAAGACTAAAACCGTAAAAAAATGATTAAAAAAAACTTAATTGACAGACCAGCTTGCTAAAATCCAAAAGGCTTATTATCTAATAGATTCCAGGAATATGTTTGTGCAACCCAACATATATGTTTGTTCATACAGTGGTACCTTGTATAACGGAATTAATTCATTCCAAATGAAATTATGTGAAGCAAATTTTCCTTTATACAAATTTCCCATAGGAATGTATTGAAAACAGAGTAATCCCTAATCGCGACCATTTTTATGTTGTACGGATTCGCCCTATAGATGGTTCTGTTAAGCAAATTTCCCCTATCTCCGGAATTTTTCATGTTGTACAGATTTTATGTTATACAAACAGTTTTTTTATATGAGGTTCCACTGTATAAGCATGATTGAGGGGTGTAGTTTCCACATTAGAACTTCTGTAACCAATCCGATTCTGTCTAGTGTTCACCAATAGATGTTAACTCGATAACTGACACACAGATTAAAAAAAAAAACCCAAGTGATAGTTATTATTCCAGGAGTAGTAGTCTGTTATGTTATTCATTTAGGAGTCTACTTGTACTATTGCTTGGATAACTTGTCTGTTACTACGTCTGTTACAGAAGACAATATGAAACCATTATAAATCTGTCAAGCACAGGTCTGTGCCAAGTCTACGGGTTTCAAGCACTGTTAGTTTATTCTACATGTATTTTATACAGAAAATAGAGATGGGCACGAAACGAGCGATTTTTTGTTTTTGTTTTCATTTTTTCGTTTCATTTCAAAACAATTTTTGACTCCAAAATGAAACAAAACGACCCGAAACATGAAAAATTTTGTTGACCACTTCGTTTTCATTACGGCAAATACATTGAATTGTGCTAAATGGTAACGAAATAGCAATTTTTCATTTTCGTTTTCAGATTTTCGTTTTGTTACGCAACAAAACGAAAATGAATTTTTTTTGCAAAAAAACCTCACGAAAACGAAAATGAACCGAAACGGACCCCTAAACGACCAAACGACAAACGAAACACCATTTTTTTGAGTCGTGCCCATCTCTAACAGAAATCATTATTAGAGCTTCTACCATCACCATCACCAAGTGAATAGTGTTTCATTTGTTGGCACACACAAGGAAGAATACCGGATACGAAATCTTTAATACAGCCATAGGCCAACATCCAAATACTATATACAAAAGCAAGTTACAACATACTACATTTCTAAAAGAATTTAGGTACAAAGTTAATTCATTGATTAATTCAGACATGTCCAAAGTCAGGCCTGGGGGGGGGCAAATGTGGCCCATTTTCAAATTTTGAGTGGCCCGCAGCCTCTTCTCCCCATCAGCTCAGCCTACCACACATCCCCACCAGTTGGCCCCTCCCCATACCAGATAGAGACATCAGCTTGCAGCTTTACAGTTTGCCTGTCCTCCCTGCCTCTGTCCATCTCCCTAGCAACCTGCCTGGACTACCCTTCCCTGCCTCTGTTGCTTCAACGTCCTCCCCGTCCTCCCTGCCTCCTTGCATATCCCAGAATCTTGTCCAAAGTCCGGCCTGAGGGCCAAATACACTGAATGGCTGGCCCCCATACATTTTGACCTCACCAAATCTGGCCCTCCTTGCAAAAAGTTTGGACACCCCTGGATTAATTCATCTACACACTAAGCTCCATCAGTCATAAGACCAACAAATGAAGGGACAGAAGAAGCTAGGAACTACCCTCCCTGGCCTCATTATCAGTGGAGTACGAACAGACATCCTTATTCTGGATCCATGTTCTGATCCTACCAAGAGAGGTCCATCTCCATCTCAGAGAGCTATAATAATCAAGACAGGCTCAGCTTCATCATTGCAAGCAAGCTGCTGTCCCCTACCTCTGATGCAGTGGGTTTGCAGTATCCAGCTCCAAACACCAGATTTTCTATTGACATCGCAGACAGGTCTGGACCCATTTCCATGCTGCTTTTTCCAAGCCAGGAGCCTTTCCCTGGACGAGTGAAGCTGGAGGGAGGCACAACAAATTCAGAAGGAATACCCAGTTAGTTTCTGAGCCAGATTCGACACAGTAATCTTCAAATCCCTGTACGGTGTAGGACTGTGAAAAAAATCCCTCTATGATATAGGAAAGAAAGAGGGACCTACATCTTCTTGGCCAGCAAGAGAGCAACTTAGGGCGCTTTTACACGACCCCTAAGATCCGCTGGCCCCTTAAATTCAGACCAGAGATCTTAGGGGTTTGTCACTCTTCGTGCGTCTCCACCCCTCCATACTTCCTGGCTGCTGGCTGCGTGAGGGGAGGGAGGGAAAAAAGGGACAAAAGAATAAAGCCTTTGCTCCCGGTGCTGGTGGAAGCTGCCGGGGGAGCCCCGGTCACTTCCTGGTTCCTCTTAAAGGGGCGGGAGGCAAAAAACAAAAACAAAAAGAAGCGAGGAGAGCCCAGCACATCCGCATCAAATATCTTTCACCTCCCAAGAGCAGGTACAAGAAAAGTGCACTGGGTCGTGCTTAGGTGGGCGGGGTCGCACTTAATTATCTGCAAACTCCAGAGCTGGTGGGGAAACATTTTTAAGCTCCGGAGCTTGCAGCCATTTGCGGCGGAGTTTAGGGGTCGTGTATAAACGCCCTTAGCTTTTTCAGACTGTCAGTGGAGCAAAAGAATGGCAAGCACTTCTGTGCAAATTATTAATCAAAGTCATCCAATTTACACTTCAACACAAATAATTAGCCAGCAGGAGCGGCTACTTTATTGTATGGACTTTTAAGAATTAGAAATGTCAGAGAAAGGAGTCTTGATCCCTCTTTGGACCACCAGATGATCGGTCTATGCTCATTCTCTATATATGACTTGCTTCTGGAAAGGAAAAGATCTTCATTTTCTACCAGGGAATTCTGCGCCAGTTATGCACAGCTTGGCATGAAGAAATAGACTGTGTGTTTTTCTCTTGGCTGGAGGTGAGAAAGAATAAAACTGCTTCATCAGGGTGTTTGATTCTGTGCAGATATCCTACCTAACTCAACAAGAACGAGCAATTTAGTCAGCATATTTACCACCCCTACATATCAGCGGAAGTCTACCAGACAAAGTCCCCGCTACTAAGCGTGGTAGTGAGTCTTCTCTGGAAGTCACTGTACACAGTTGTGCCGTGTGTGCTTATGAGAGAAAGAGGTTTTCAGAAGTGGCCCTCCAAAAAGAGGCAAATCTGGAAACCTTAGTAGTAGAATTTAGAATCACAGAATCATAGAATCATTGTAGGGTTGGAAGGAACCTTGGAGGTCTTCTAGTTCAACCCCCTGCCCAAGGCAGGAGACCTCCTACCATCCCGGACAGTTGGCTGTCCAATTTTTTTTTAAACACCCAGCAATGAGGAACCCACAACATTGGGAGGCAAGCTGAATATTCATACTGAATATGTTCTCAGTACTTGAACATCTCTTAATTGTATTGGACTGTATATTATCCCTCATTATTAAAGCTGCCTTGGGTCCTTTTTCCAAGGAGAAAGGTGTGGTAAAGATACTCTAAAATAAAATAAAATAAAGTAAAATAAAAACTAATTAATTAATTAATTAATTAGTTAAAGTTTATATTATAAAATGCCAGTATTTAAAAGCCAAAAATAGTATGTACAGTAGAACCCCGGTCTCCGCTGGGGATTAGTTCCAGGCCTTCCCATGGATAATGAAAACTGTGGATAAGAGAGAACAACAAAAAGCCCCAAAACTTCTGTTTTGTGACAGTAGCTTGCTTTATGGATGCTATTTTGTGACAGTAGCTTGCTTTATGGGTGCCCTTGGTCTAGATGGGTGGTATAAAAATCAAATAAATAAATAAATAAATAAATATTTAATTTTTGTCCCTGCCAACCGTGGATAACTGAATCAGTAGATAACAGATCAGTGGATACGGGGGTCCTACTGTACAACAAAGGATCAAACAAATGCCATACTAATAACTATTAACAACTTTTGAACTGCCAGAGACCTAGACCACTGAATTATCCATACTTAAATTCATAAGCAACAACAAAACCCATTCAAAGGATTATGGCAAACCATCCATTTAAAAACTCAACTCAGGCAGTATGTCTGTGAAGATTCTCAGTCATCCAAGTGAGTTTATCTAGAAGTGGAGTCGTGGCAACTGGACTTCTTTTCTTGAAAGATTAAAACATTTCACTACTCATCCAAGCAATTTTGCCAGTCTGACAAAACAGCTTGGAGCATAGTGAAACGTTTCAGTCTCCCAAGAAAAGAAGTCCAGTTGCCATGACTCAACTTCCAGACTCACTCAGGCAGCCGGTCATTAAGAAAAAGCTTGCCTGAAGAGAAAGTCTGATGCATTACTTGCAGAAGGACAGCAAAGATGGGGCCAGACTGAAACCATCACTCCTTTCCCGATGATAAAACTTATGATAAAAGAGGAGAAGAATAAAGCCATATACTATATACCATCTTAAGTTCACTGAAGGGGAAGTGGATTATGAATTTAACAAATTAAAATATTAAAAATGAGAGGATAAGTGAAGTGAAAAGGAGAGATGAATGACAAAAGATGTGACGATCAAAGGAAAAAGAAAAAGAAATAAAAGCAGTGTGTAATCAACTGATAAGATTCTGGCTGTTATGACTATTTAACTATTCTTTGTTTAACCATAAATTCACGTGGCCTATTTTGAATTGCTGCATACTTATACAGGGAAACAATGTGTTTTCCCCTCAAAGTAAGCCTATGAACTCAGATAAGGAAGATCGTTAGACACGAGTGGATGAGGCAAAATGGGGGGGGGGACATGATTTATTTTCCTCTACAGAAATTGGTGTGTGGTTTTTGTTTACCTGATCAAGGGCTGGTGAAGTGCCACCAAAGAGGCATGTAGGCTCACAGAGACCGCCGACAGGTGAAAGTAGTCAAACATAACAGGGACGTGATGGTGCAGGCCTTGCCTGGGCTGGAAGTGGAGCCCTAGCGTACGGCTGCTGATCACCGGGATGGCGGTGACATCTCTCAGCCTGGAAAGAAAGGTTCACAAAGTTGAGAAGAGCCTTCGTCTGCCACCCTGTCAGAGCCGGAGAGAGAAGAGCGTGAGTGGAATATTTTAACGCTTGGCTGTGTTTCTCCCTCGGCAATGAGGAACGTTTACCAGGAGGGCACCGAGCTCTTAATTGCACTTGTAGCAGCCATGTCAATATTATGACACCACTGTGAGACAAACCCCGAAGGGACCTGCAAGGCACTGTTCACACAGCCATGGTTTTTGTTGATTTTCGAGGCAGACGTGGGGTTTCAAACTTGCATTCCTGTTTGGAGAGAAGCTGCCAACCCGAAGAAGATTCAGCACCCAGATTATATCAGGGGGAGCGGGACAGGAGACTGAATGGAAAACACAGAACCTGTTTCCAATACCCTGTGCTGGAAATGGCAACACAGATAGACTCTCTCAGGTCATTAGGGCTGAGAAGGGTGCCATCTTGAAAGCTGTCCAGTCCCATCTTCCTTAGGAAGCTAAGCAGAGTCATGCATGGTTAGTCCTTGGGTGGTTGCTGTCACCAAGGGAAGGTCATGGATCTCCAGACAGGGATAGGAAAGAACCCAACCAAAAACCCTGAAGAGCTGCTCCCAGTCAGAGTCAATAATATTGGATGAAATGGACAAAGCATTGGAAGTCAGTATAACATAGTCTGCAGAACACTGGACCAGATCTCACGATACATGGGCCCAGTTCTCCAACAGCCATGAGAATAACAGTGGTAAACTCACCTAAGAGTATGTTACAGTAACATAACAACAGAGGGACAAATGGACTTACAGTAAGGCAGCTTCATATCACACTGAACAGCTGTGCCCCAATAAGGGGGGGGGGGAATCATAATACACTACTAGTACTGAGTCACAAGACTTGCATTTCTTAGCTATTGTGGCTGCTCTGAAAGTAAGCAGAAGGACAAATCACCCTACAATTAAGCAAAGTAAGAAGGCCTATCTTAGGCAGTAGACTTGGGGAGTTACAAGAGAGAAGTCAATAGCTTCTTCCTATTAATTAGATTTTAGTCGGCAATGATGGGGAAAGAATTTTATGTGACTTTTTGCCTACATACCCACCTAATATAATGGTGAATTTGAAATTTTAGGCATTCAGTAGGACCATTCCCCTAGTCAACACTCTCCCCAATGAGAAACCCAAAATGCAGACAGTTGGATTAGGGAGGGGCAGTCTTTTGTAAATGTTTTCCCCTGCACATGCATGCTATTCGTGTCCGACTCTAGGGGCAGTGCTCATCTCCGTATTCAAGCCAAAGAGCCAGTGTTGTGCAAGTCCATGGCCACGTGGCCAGCGTGGCTGCAAGGAAACACTGTTTCACCTTCCTGCTTTTTATGGTGGTACCTATTTATCTACTTGCATTGACATGCTTTCGAACTGCTAGGTTGGCAGGAGCTGGGGTTATCAGCGGGAGCTCACTCCGCTGCGTGGCACCTAGGATTCGAACCACCGAGCTGCTGACTTTGCAGCCAACAGTTTTCCGAAGCCTTAGTCCACTGAGCCACCATGCCCCCTGTTGCTCAGATAATAGTAGTGAGGAAAGAAACAACCATTCCCCCCTATTCAGAAAGACCCATGGCTTCTGGGAGTCCAGCTTCCACTAAAAAAAAAAAAAGCTTTATAAAACCACTATACACTTCGAAATAATTTGACTATCTGTACACATTATAATCATTACTTCACATCCCTCTTGCGGTTCGCCGTCCCACTTGGGACTGGCACGAAAAAATGCTACTGCACGTCCATTGC
>JAHTLZ010000204.1:5588631-5626071 GCA_023846285.1 Phrynocephalus versicolor | reverse complement strand
GTATCTGTTTTACAGTTCCACAGTCAGCATTAATTTGGATGCATCACCTAGGAAGTTGCATTTAAATACTCAAAATATTGACCTCTGGAGTGCCTCTAGTGTCATCAGTTGACTTGGGTGGACCGAGTTACTCCCCAACTCTCAATGCTTATCCCCCAAAAGTGGCTGAACATTACACACCAAAACAAGCCAGGGAGTTTATGAGGAGGGGATGGGTGGGATGGAAGCAGGTAAGGGTGGGTGACCAGAACAGGAGGTGTGTGTGTGTGAGAGTGAACCAGGGGGTGGAGGTTGTGACACAAGTGGCAACAAAGGTTGCAGCTGAGGAAGGATGGATATAAATGAATAATATAAATGAATATAAATGAATAATAAAATATGCAATTCTGCACAAAAGAACAAACATGGTGTAATGTAGTTATTCTGCAGTTACCACAAAAAGGAATTTATCATAAGTAAATCATTATTTCTAATTGATTATTTGCTTTGATAAATAACTTACTTGAATCTAGTTACTCCCAAGCTTCTCAGGAAACTGCACATTCCAAAGAGACACCCCTGTCTGCTAGATGAATAAGCTAGCACCCTTGTCAGTAAATCCATCACATTTAAAATATTTCATGTTTCAGAAAACCAGAGTGCTGGAGAAAGGTCTCCATGTTTACCCCACCTCCTCTGCATCACCTGTTTTGCTGGCCCCCAGGAGAAGCATTAACAGTGTGTTCTCTTTAAAATCCTTGGATGAACTGCACATTTGAAAGGTTAACCTACATTAAGGACCTGGCATGCCGTAACTCAAGGATAGAAAAAGACAACAAAGGGAGAAAAACACCACATGTTCCCGACATTTCTGTTACTTGTTCTTTACTTGTTCTTCCTGTGTTACTTTCCGACACCTCCGGTGACTAAAAGCAAGACTAAAACAATGCCAAGCATGATGACAGCACAGCTTTAATTAAAAAACTCCTTCCCTGAAACAGCAGGAATAAAACACCACTCAAATTCACAGAGCTCGTGTCTGAAATAGGCCTCTGAAGGCACTGTGTCCACCTGAGAACAGTACTTTTGATTATGATATTTAATACTGGTTGACTCTACAGAATGTTGTAGAAGCTATTAGACACATCTACCCAAATGGGACAAGGCATAATTAGAATTATTACTCTTTGCTGTTATGTGGTTTGGATGAGCCTCCCAAAGCTTATGCCTCAGTACAGATGGATATTTACAAAATTAATCTCCAAGAATTAGTTAATCTCATGTGTTAGGTTGTAAAATGCATCCGGTGACCAAGTCAATTTTTGAGGTGCTTCCAGCACAGCCCTGTGACCACGAGCAATTTTATCTTGCAGATTAGAGATGGGCACGACTCAAAAAAATGGTGTTTTGTTTGTCGTTTGGTCGTTTAGGGGTCCGTTTCGGTTCGTTTTTGTTTTCATGAGTTTTTTTGCAAAAAAAATCATTTTTGTTTCGTTAGGTAACGAAACAAAAAAACAAAAATGAAAACGAAAAATTGCTGTTTCGTTACCATTTAGCACAATTCAATGTATTTGCCGTAACGAAAACGAAGCGGTCGACAAAATTTTTCATGTTTCGGGTCGTTTCGTTTCATTTTGGAGTCAAAATTCATTTTTCGTTTCATTACGTAATGAAAAAAATGAAAACGAAAACAAAAAATCACTCGTTTCGTGCCCATCTCTATTGCAGATAATACAGGGATAGATTCTTCCATTCCTGGGTATATCCAGGAGACATGGTTTATGCACAGGAAGGGAAACAAGAGTGGATAGAAAGGTCCACAATCTAATGTCTTGCAGAGAAAATACAAAATGGCAGATCTTGCTGTGTCTAGGGAGGCATGGAGGGGGAAAGACAAATATATGAAAAATAAAAATGGACTTTCAGTCACCCTCTGTTTTGATGGTGGTGATGGTGGTGGAGGTGGTGGTGCCAGGAGGAATGATTTGGATTCTTGGACCAAGGTTTGTACTTTCAATCAGATGGGCTATTTGGGAAGGATGGGGTGCACCTCACCACTGCTGGTAGGATTTTTTCCCCCCAAGAGATTTGGAGTGTGTAGGCCTATGTTAAGGATTTTTTATGTGCAAGTCCATGGCCACGTGGCCAGCATGGCTGCAAGGAAATACTTTTTCACCTTCCCGCTTTTTACAGTGGTACCTATTTATCTACTTGCATTTACATGCTTTTGAACTGCTAGGTTGGCAGGAGCTGGGGTTACCAGCGGGAGCCCACTCTGCTGCGTGGCACCCGGGATTTGAACTGTTGAGCTGCCGACTTTGTAGCCGACAGTTTGCAGAAGCCTTTGTCCACTGAGCCACCACACCCCTAAGTGATCTGCTATTGGCAGCAAAGTGTGTGTGTGGGTGTGGGTGTGGGTGCGTGTTGAAGGGCTGGCACCTTTTCTTGCAGCCAGTGCCCTCCTAGGTCAGTCCCTAGGGACTATGTCATATCACTCCCTCCATCCTCTCACCTAAGACATCCAGTCTCTGATGTCTTTCTGGGATGGCCCCTGCTTCAAGACCACCCTCCGTGTGTGTCCTCCTTCACTTCAGAGCAATTTCCCCTTGACTTGGGGCGCAAATCTTGTCCTCACTTTTGCTTTACCTAACAAGGCAAAGGGAACCAGGTCTGCCTCTGGCATTGCCCAACTGCCATCTTGCTTGAATAGGATGGCTTGAGCCATTTTATATGTGTGAGTGAGTAAGAAATAGAGAGGGAGGGGGGAGTTGCAGCATCCTATGGATGAGCCCAGGAAGGCAGGAGGAGTCAAAAGAAAAACATTAGGGGCAGAGGAGGGTGGCAGCTTCTCCCTCCCCTCCTCATGGATCTCTCCCCACAAATGAAGCTAAGTGATAATTTTGAGTGTGTGAATGTATGTGCATATTTTGAAGTCTCATAGGGCTCGGTCCTAGGTCCCTTTAAAAGCAGTTTAAATTACTAGATAAACAGTGTCTAAAAATGCTATCTCCATGGCAACCGGGCTTTTTGAAAACAAAGAAAAAAGAAAACCCAGTAATGCACCTTTAAGCGAGGTTTCTGTGACTCACCCAAGAGGTAGGGAATTTTTTGCCTCACTTTGAAAATCCAGCTTTTAAGGAGGCAGACACCGTGGGGCCACGCAGATGATCCGGGTTTCCTTTTCTTTCTTTTTTCATAGCACCTACTGGCTGTTCCTGGGGCCGATTGGCTATTTTTTTTTAATTTCCCTGCACATCGAAGCAACAGGAAGTTCAATCGGGTGCTCTAAGCATTAATTTCCCCCAGCCAAGTGGTCCATTTTTTTTTCAAATGCTAGCACCACCTGCTGGCCAAGGGCGCTGAACTGCACTTTAAAATTAAAAAACCAGCTTTGGACGTGGGAACTCCTGTCCCACATATTCAATCATGTGATGGGAAAAAGAGGAAAAGTCAGACCTTTAGAAGATCAGGATCAAAACCCAGGTGAGATAGCAGCCTATGAGGGACCCTATGCATCTGAATTTGCAACTACACTACTGAAGTCATGTATAACTGGCAATGATGCTGGCTCCTATAATTGCAATCTCTGTTCAGTTTATTTATCCCTTAGTTCTGATATTCCCAACCATGAGTTCCAAGAGTTTTTTTGGACTAGAACTCCCATATGTCCTCACCACTAATGGTGCTAGCCAGGATTTCTGGGAGTTGTACTCCAAGAACATCTGGAGACCCACAGTTGGGAGCCACTGGTTTAGTTAAGAACCACATATAGCTGAGGACCTTTATTGATCTTGGCAAACTGTGTTCTCCAGCACCTTCTGAGCAACTGTTTTGGGATGGAGGTGAACAAACTTCATGTCTCTATGATTAGAAGCCCACATGTTCCTCTTTTTCTTTCCAGAGCACAACTTCAGATAATAGTCCAACAGCTCGATTATCAATCCTTCATCTCAACCTTGCCTTTTGACATTTCCAGTTAGCCTCTTGGAGTGAACGATAGCTAACTGCATTGCTATGCTGTTCCATTAAGTGAAGATGAAAAAGGAAGATATACCACTATTAATTTCCTCATTTGAAAGTCGGCAATATAAATGTAGTCACTTATCTCTGTTGGGTTTAATAAACTGAAGTTCATTTTTCAAGTTTACCAGAACTGGGTTTAGTCAAATGTAAGGGAGGGAAAACCCCAATGCACAGTTAGTACACCATTTTGCTAACATAAATCAGAAGCTCTTATTTTAAAAAATGAAACCAAAAATGACTAAATCCAAAAACTGGCATAAATATTCATTCAGTCCATTCATTCATTTACATAAACGTGTATATCACTCAGTGCTACGCGTTACTCTGGGTGGTGAACATCCAAAGTAAAATAAATGAAAAGTAAATATCAAATTATAAACCAGGAAACAAATTCATCACATATAAAGAAATACAGCGAACCATCGGCTAATAAGTCGAAGAGAAAACAAGTGATGACAAATGGGAAACATCAAGATGGCCAGTCCACGAGAGGATGAGCTTAAAGGCTTTGGTGAACAGTCTTGTTTTCAGCATTCTCCAGAAGGCTGTGAAGGAAGAGGGCCCAGGAATAACTCCACTAGGAGCCCATTCTGTAGGGATGGGGCCAACACCAAGAAGGTAATGTTTCTAGTAAATGCCTTCCTGGCTTTTCTCAGTGTTGCAGTCCATAGGATAGTGATTGTGAAACTTTTAGAAACCGAGTGCTCAAACTGTGATTCATAACCCACTAATTATTCACAAAGTGCCAATACAGCAATTTAACCTGGATACAGGTGGATGTGAAGGGGTGATATCAGGTGCCCACAGAAAGGGCTCTGAGTGCCAGCTTTGGCACCAGTGCCATAGGTTCACCAACACCGCCATAGGAGCATGGCCAGAGAGAATTGGGTGATGCAGGTTGATGTTTTTAGGGAAAACCACTCTGACAAGAATAGAGTTGTGCAGAACCATGGTGCTGAAAGTGTTGTGTGTTTTAAACCATAAGCAAGAGTGGTAGGACTTTTATGTTTTTATGATAAGCAGCTAATGTAAGCATCCTTGTTTTTCCAGGGTCAAGAGTGAGGTGTACCCTGATATCATAAAACATGTACTTGAAAATAGTGGTCCTATGCATCTAGCAGCATGGAAATCACAGGGGAGCTTCCTCAAGCTCTTCCCTGTAAATTCCCCAAATTTGGAGAGGTTTGGGTTACAGGGGGCTGAGATATTCAACTGCAAAGATGGTTCTCCCAACGAATTGCAAAAGTGCTGTACGGCACATGCCAGCAATATAGGGGTTAACTTAGGCAGCCTTACCCCTATATTGCTGGTGTGTGCCATACAGTAATTTTGCATTTGACTGGGGAAACCTCTTTGCAGCTGAATAACTTGCCCCCCTGAAACCCAAACGTCTCCAAAGTTGGGAGACTTAAAGGAAAGAATCCAAAAAAGGCTACCCTGCAGTTTTGGTGCCAATACATGCTTGCAATACCCATTTTTGAGTACATAACAAATATGTACTCAAAATTGGGATCACATGCATGTATCAACATAGAAATCAAAGGGCAGCTTCTTTGGACTTTTCCCTATAAGACCCCCAAATTTGGATATTGAGTTATTAAACACCAAAGAAGGTCCCTCTAGGAGAAAATCATTTCTAATTCAGTGAGGAGGGCGATTAACCACTTCCCGCCTCAATTAGAAATGATTTTCTCCTAGGAGGGCTCACATTTGAGGTTTAATAACTCAGCCCCCTGAACCCCAAACATCTCCAAATTTGTGGGGCTTACAGGGAAGAATAACAAGAAGCTACACTGTGATTTTGGTGCCTCTAGGGCCCAGGGGAGGCATTAATAAATCATTCCATTTGAAAAAAAATCATTACAAATGAAAGGAAAGGAAAGGAGAAATGAAATAAAACAAAACACTATATTTTCATATTGTGCCCATCTCTAGATGACAACCCTGTTCAGTGAGACAGGTCTTGTATCCAAAAGACCAGATGGTTATCTGATAAACTTTTCATTGGGGGAACAGTGTAACACATATTTTAGAAAAAGTAGACTGTTTTGCCTTTAGAGCATTACATTTAAGGAGGAAATGTGGTCTTGATAAGGATTCGGCCATTCAAGTCAATGGAATGCTACCCTTTTATATTAAACCCAGTCTGTTTATTGATGCATAATGTCATTGTTTTAAATTACAGAGGACCCTCGTATAACAAATGGTTTGTATAACAAAATCTGTACAACATAATTCTGGAGATAGGGGAAATTTGCTTAACAGAAACACCTATGGGGCAAATCCGTACAACATAAAAATGGTCACGATTAGGGATTACTCCATTTTCAATGCATTCCTATGGGAAATTTGTATAAAGGAAAATTTGCTTAGCAGAATTACATTTGGAACGAATTAATTCCTTTGTACATGGTACCACTGTATCTGGATCTATTTGTAATGGCTAAGACCATACAAATGAATGAAATAAAATAAAATAAACATGGGACAAAACAAATTGGGCAGATGGTCCAATTGAAACACCAGGATATGCCTCCGTTTCAGATGACTGCTTCCTCCTTCCCATCAGGGAGATGCACTTTCAGATGTTCTTCTTGCTCTTATGGTCCCAGTGAACTTTGACAGGCACCTGTACTTCTCTTAGGGGACCATAATTTGGAGATCATAACTCAGATAGACAAAGGTTTTTGGCATTGACTGGACTGCAGTTCTCTAAATTCGTAAATAAAGCTGACCCACTTTTGTGGCACCTCTAATACAGAGACTTCTGCCGGTACTTACAATGGTAACCCTTAAAGCCGTGTTGATGACTCAGGTGAGTTGATAAAACCGTCTAATAAAAATGAGATGGCACTCGACAGCAAATGAAAATATTTCGCTTGCACTTCAAAAGAGGCAGTAAATTCCCTTTCTCTTGATGAAGGCAGAAATTGCTTTCTCAAGTGTTATTGGAACTAATGACAGCAATTTGATCCAATTGAGAGCCTGGATTCTCCCCGACTTCACTGAGCAATAAGCAATGCGAACATGTTGCAACTGCATTGACAAGCTTATTAGGCACATCTTTGGCAAGAAGGAAGGGAGGAATGGAGGGAGGAATGGAGGGAGGGAGGGTGAGTCATATTTAAAATAGGAGTTAGAAAGGTTTCACACAAATGTAAACATTAGAGATGGGCACGAAACGAACAGTTTTTCATTTCCATTTTTGTTTTTTGTTTCATTGCGCAACAAAACAACAAACAAATTTTGTCTCCAAAATGAAACAAAATGAACAGAAACACCGGAATTTTTGTCGTGCGTTTTGTTTCCGTTACTGCAATACAATGAACAGCTTTAAATGCTTTTAAAAAATCACAAAAATTGAAATAAATGGTAATGAAATGGTTATGAAATGAATGAAAATGAAAACTTTTTTTGCAAAAAAGTCACAAAAAACAGAAATGAAACAAAACGGACCCTCCAAATGACAAACGACAAACAAAACGTCATTTTTTGATTCGTGCCCATCTCTAGTAAACATCTATTAAATGAAAATAAATGTAATGGGCTTTCCTTTCATGATATGGGAGAAATCCGAAGAAAGGACAGGATTATACCAAGACATGGCAATCGCCTCACTCAAATTTATGAAGGTGAAAAAGATCCCCCACCCCCAGTAGGCATGTGGGGAGGGGACCAAGACAAGTTAGAAAGGACTCCACCGGCATGATGAAACTGGCTGGTAAATGTTCTCCCCACTCCATCAGAAATCCCCACTCCAGCATGAGAACAAGACAAGTGGGGCATTTGTTTTGGTGGTATTATCCACATTTTGTTCAACATTTATCTGCAGAAAAATAGTAGTGTTCCCTTCTCTCAGCTGAAGAAGACAGGAAGATAATCAGAAATGCATGACCCTTTAAAAAAAACTGTGCATTTTTAAAAAGATATAAACAAAAATTTAAATGCATAAATTCTCTCCGAGACCAATTATTTCCTAGTTTTCTGTTCTCTCTCTCTCTCTCTCTCTCTCTCTCTCTCTCTCTCTCTCTCTCTCTCTCTCTCTGTGTGTGTGTGTGTGTGTGTGTGTGTGTGTGTGAGAGAGAGAGAGAGAGAGAGAGAGAGATGTTTTGTCTTTTGATTGGTTTAGTGTTCAAAGGAAAACAACTTTTCTGGAGAGCTATAATACCCTCCAGAAGTGACTTTAGAGTAGCTCCAAAGTTATGGATGCAGGAAAGGAGGAAGATGAATTGGATGGGTTCATTGAGGGCTGCCATGGCACGGAGAATCACCACCCCCATGTTCCACTGAGGAAACCATTTCCATCAGCCTAAGAAAACAGTTACGTTCCCTGTCTATCTAGCTATCTGAATATCTACCTAGCTATTGTCTGCCCCGCTTTTTCCAATTCAGGGATCTAAAGTAGATTTTTAAATCTTGAGAGAGTGCATCCAAACCAGCCTCCCTTGGATGAAAATTCCACAGACTGGGGGCAACCATTGAAAAGGACTTCTGTCATAACCTCATCAAACATGGTTATGAGAGTGGTGGAACTGAGTGAAGGGTCTCCCCAAAGCATCTTACAATAAGGAAAGGCTTGTATGGGGAAATGCTGCCCCTCGGATCCTGAACCCTGTCCAGTATATAATGCCATTTTCCATGAGTCATTTGAGCAGTGATTGCTCAAGTCATATAGCCTTTTTTTTTTCAATAATCAATCACATAGCTGGTGACGGGCAAAGCAAGATCACACGTTACGCCTCAGTTTATGATCTTACCACCTAGTCCTGTTACCCTCTAAATGTTGGAGTAGGGGGTCTCTTCTACCTTCCGCACAAGATTCAGAATCCAGTTTGATCGGGGATCCAAATTACATATGGAGCTTGTAGAGTCAAATCATAGTTTAACTACTTTGATCATGAAGAAACCGGTGACAGGACCACAGCAGAAAGAACAAGGACAGGCTGTCTGCCCCCACTAGAATTGCATTCTGGAGGAAAGCAAAGCAAAAGCAAAGTGTTCTGCTTATATACCACCATATACCACTTCTAGTAGTCTCTGGGCGGTTTACAGTTTCTTAATTTCTGTAAGAAGGCTACACATCCCCCCCCCCCAGCAAGCTGGGCACTCATTTTACCAACCTCAGAAGGATGGAAGGCTGAGTGAACCTTGATCCTGCTACCTGGGATTGAACCCCATGTCGTGAGCACAGTTGTACCGTCAGTACAAGCATTTCATCTGACTCCTGATATCCTTGCAGGTTCTACATTGTAGGTAGTGACAGTGAACCTAAATCCTCCAGTCTCTCTCTCTCCCTCTTTTACATGGCTCATGGTGGACACAGAATCTTCCTGACTTTCTCTTAAATATGCACTAGTTTATGGGAACATTAGGGGAAAATATGCCAGTCCTATAAGCTAGTTGTATCTTATTTAATTCTTTATATAGTGCATGGTTATTTATTTATTTATTTATTTATTTATTTATTTATTTATTTATTTATTTATTTATTTATTTGTGAGCTTGTATCCCGGCCATCTTCCCAGCGGGAACTCTGGGCGGCTAACATCAATAAAAACACATAAAAACAGTGGTTAAAGCTGGAAGCAGTAAGGCAGCAGAGAACAAGATGGCGACGAGCCCGAGGAGAAAAAAAAATGAAGAAGACACTAATTCACAAGGTCGCCAAAGGCCTCTCTAAAAAAGAGGGTCTTCAAGGCCTTCTTGAAAGCAGTCAGGGACGAAAGCAGGCGTAGCTCACTGGGGAGGTGGTTCCAAAGTGAAGGCCCCACCACAGAGAAGGTGCGGTCTTGGGTGCGAGTTTTCCGCGCCTCTCTGGGTGTGGCAACCCGCAGTGAGTGCACCTGAGACGATCTCATGGGTCTGGATCCGGATGCCTTTTGGGAGATGCACTCCGCCAGGTACTCTGGTCCCAAGCCATGGAGGGCTTTGAAAATCAAAACCAGGACCTTGAACCTGATCCGGAGGACAATGGAGAGCCAATGCAGGCGGGCCAGGACTGGGGTGATGTGCTCGTATCTACGGGCACCCACCACCAGCCTAGCTGCCGCATTTTGCACCCGCTGTAACCTCCGAACCAGGGTCAAGGGCAATCCCACGTAGAGGGCATTGCAATAGTCGATCCTCGAGATCACCAGGGCCTGCACAACTGTCCTCAGGGAGGACTCATCAAGGTACTGGCGGATCTGGGCGATCCTGCGGAGATGGAAAAAAGCGGCCCTGGAGACAGCCATCACCTGGGCTTCCAGGTAGAGGGCCGAGTCCAGGACCATGCCCAGATTCCTGGCCCTGTCTGTAGGCTGGAGGGAAACACCCCCCAGACTAGGGAGGGGGCCATTGTACCCAGATGAGGGTGCCCCGAAGAACAGAACCTCCGTCTTCTCCTGATTAAGCTTCAGCCGGTTATCTCTGGTCCATTCCAGAACGGCCTCCAGGCACTGATCGAGGGAGCGGATCGCCTCCACTGCAGATGATGAAAAGGAGAGATAGAGCTGCGTGTCATCAGCGTACTGATGACAGCGAACTCCAAATCTCCTGATGACCTCCCCCAGCGGCCTCATGTAAACATTGAACAGCATGGGTGAGATTGCCGACCCCTGGGGCACCCCACAAGGGAGAGTCCAAGGAGCCGACAAGACATCACCCAGCTGAACCCGCTGAGTCCGGCCGCCAAGGAAGGAATGGAGCCAGGCCAAGGCCTAACCACCAATTCCCGCCTCTGCGAGCCGGACCAGTAGGTTACCGTTGTCGACGGTATCAAAGGCCGCTAAGAGATCAAGGAGGACCAACAGGGAGCAGCTCCCCCTGTCGGCCTCCCTGAGGAGGTCATCCTGCAGAGCGACCAGGGCAGTCTCGGTCCCGCAAAGAGGTCTGAATCCAGACTGGAAGGGATCCAGGATATGATTAACCTCCAGGAATGACTGGAGTCGGACGGCAGCCACCCTCTCGACAACCTTGCCCAGGAAGGGAACAATGGCAATCGGACGATAGCTGGAAAGATCGTCTGATGCCATGCCAGGTTTTTTAAGAGTGGGTTTCACCACGGTCTCCTTTAAACGGGAAGGGAAACATCCCTCCCTAAAGGAGGCCGTGGCAATAGCTGAAACCCACTCAGGCATGTTCCCTTCGGCAGATTTAATAAGCCAAGCTGGGCAAGGGTCAAAAGGAGTGGCTGCCGGCCGGCAATGAACCATAACTCTGGAGGCCTCCGCCACAGAAACAGGCCCAAACTCATCCAGGAGGGGAGAACGGGGGAGTGAGGCACCAGAGATCTCGAAGGGTGGACTAGAGCAACTGGGGGGCAAGTCGGAATGGATGGCCTCAATTTTTGATCTAAAATGGGCTGCAAATTGCTCACTAGTGAAATCACTAGGAGGAGGCCTCAGCTGACTGGGATTGGAGAGGTCCCGAACCACCCGGAATAACTCCGCCTGGCGGTTCGCAGCCTCACCAATTCTCACTTATATCATGACAATAGCATGTGTGATTGCAGAGGGGGGGATGTGGAGGAAGAATTCCTGAAATTGTCAAGTTAATTAATTAATTAATACCCCCACCTTTCTCCCTAAAAAGGACACAAGGGAGCTTGCATCAATGGAAGCCAAAATTTAAAGTTAACACTGGTAGGAAGTGTGGAATACAGCTGTTGATGATCAAGTAGCACGCAGTATGAAAATTAAGAAGGTTTTCCTATGCGAAAATAGTTTTATTGACATAGGGGGAGACGGCTGACTTTTTGTTTTTAAAAAGGGAAGGGTGGTATAAATTCACAAGTTTTGGAAAGGGAAGGGAGTATCCATAATGAAGAATAATTGGTTATTTCTCCACATGGTCTTACTGTTGTTGTTGTTGTTGTTGTTTGGGGAGTGGTGGTTGGGTTTTTTGACGGCTGCATTTCTGTTTATGGTCAGGCCTTTGGCTGTAAAATAAAATTAAATTTAAAAAACTGATATACAGTATTGTGCTATATTTGTTGTGTCATTGAGATGTTATTTAGATTTTCTTGTGTCTTTTTAAGCTTTTAAATAAAACAATATTAAAATGGGGGGCCACGTCATTGGGCATAAAACAACCCCTGAGATGGACTCCCCTTGGCACACTGCACTCCTATTGACTTGCAGCTGCTGTTGTAACAATTGTCCATCAGGAGACAGAAGAAGGGGATGTTAGAAAACATTTGCTTCTCATTAGTGATAATGATAATGATAATGATTACTAATGATAATGGCGAGTTATCAAGCATTCTCCACTCTTTCTCCTCTCCATGGAGGGTAGGAAACCTTAACTGTGCCTTAACTGTGGTTATATCGTCATCATATCACACATTCTGAAGCCATTCAGAGTACACTAAAGGAGAAGGAGACATAGGGTGTTTGTACACGACCCCTAAACTCCGCAGCAAATGGCTGCCAGCTCCAGAGCTTACAATTGTTTCCTCACCAGCTCCAGAGTTTGCAGGAAATTAAGTGTGACCACGCCCACCTAAGCGCGTCCCAGCGCACTTTTCTTGTACCTGCTCTAGGAGGGTGAAAATCCCCAGGTCCGGATTTAATCTGGTGAGTGTGGGGCTCTCCTTGCTTCTGTTTGGTTTTTTTGCCTCCCGCCCCTTTAGGAGAAGGGGCGGGAGGCAAAAAAACAAACACAGAGAAGAGAAGGAATCAGGACGACGATGGGGCTCCGGGCGGCTTTGGAGGTGAGCCTGCATTTTTTCCTCTTTTTTTTCTCCCTCCCCTCACGCAGACAGGAGCAAGGAAGTGCGGAGGGGGGGATGCAGGAAGAGCAACGAATCCCCAAGATCTCTGGTCCAAGTATAAGTGGCCAGCGGATCTTAGGGGTCGTGTGAAAAGGCCCATAATGCCAGGAAGCTATGCCTGCCCTATGTTACATTTTGTCCATTCCAGCTCAGAGACCCACTAAGACTTCCAGTTTTGCACCATGAGATGGTGTGCTGAGATTTAAGAGGTTAATCTCAGTTCAGCTCTTACTGCGTTGTAACTTACATCACATTCATTATAGGCATAGTTCTTTAAAATAATCCCTAGGAATAAAGAATGAGCAGCCCTCTCAGATCCCCAGTAACTTAGATCAAGGAAGCTGGCCATGCCACCCCTGTGGCCTGCAGCTTAAATTTCTGCTTTATTAATCCTTGTTTCCCCTCCAGCTTCCCAAGTCAATTATGGCACACTTTCAAAAGGATCCCCATAAAGCTTTAATGGTTTTAACGATCCCTGCTTTGATGTCAGCCCTGTAAAGCAATTAAAGTCTTCATTAGCTTGCATTAGGCCCATGCAAATCAGCTGCTAATCCTGTAAATGGCACCCCATGCTACACATTCTTCTTGGGTTTTACAGCCTTTTTGCATGGCTGGGTGAACACTCTACTGTGCTATTCTGCTCCAGGGCAGCCAAGACACAACCTACTCCAGTGATGTTCAGTTGAAAAATTCCAAAGCTCCTTTTTCTCCCATTTGAAATGGGGTGGGAAGTTCCTGTTGTGGTCATTGTTCTTGAAATTTGTAAATAAAAACAGATCTAAGAAAGAATGCATGTAGCAGTTCCAAAGAGAGCTACTAAGAACAAAGTACAGTGCTTAATACAGTGGTACCTTGTATAGAGGAATTCATTCGTTCCAAATGAAATTATGTTAAGCAACTTTTCCTTTATACAAATTCCCATAGGAATGCATTGAAAATGGAGTAATCCCATTTTTATGCTGTACGGATTCTCCCCATTGGCAGTTACGTTGAACAGATTTTATGTTACACAAACCATTTGTTATATTGAGTTAGACCATTGGTCTATCACCTGTTCTTCCATTTTCCACTCTTTTGGGCCCCAAGTATCTTGGGGTTTAGTCTGAATTCTTTCTTAGCCCTCCGTGGTACCTACTGGTCTTCCCAGATGGTCTCTCATTCCAGCACAATCCAGCAGTTTAGAAGAGCTGGGAGTTTGTTCTTGGGATGTGCTATTTGTATCTATAGGCAAAGGTGCAATATAGGGCCTTTTTACACGACCCCTAAACTGCGCCGCAAATGGCTCCCAGCTCCGGAGCTTAAAAATGTTTCCCCACCAGCTCCGGAGCTTACAGGAAATTAAGTGCGACCACACCCCCATAAGCGCGTCCCAGCGCACCTTTCAGGTACCTGCTCTCAGGAAGTGAAAATTCCTTGATGCGATGTAACAATAGTGAGTGCGGGGCTCTCCTCCCTTCTGTTTGTTGTTTTTTTGGCTCCCACCCCTTTAAGAGCTACTTTAAGAGAATGAAAAAAAAAAGAGAGAGAGAGAATGGAATGTTTCCGGGAGCAGAGGCAGAACGGAGGTAAGCCGATCTTTTCTTCCTTTTTTTTCTCCCTCCCCTCACGCTGCCAGCAGCCAGGAACCAGGAGGGGGTGGGAACGCAGGAAGAGCGACAGACCCCCAAGATCTCTGGTCCAAATTTAAGGGACCAGCGGATCTTAGGGGTCGTGTAAAAAGGCCCATAGAGGATCAGGTGCCTGGAGTAGGAACTGGCAAGCCACTCCGAGTCCAGTATTCCTGCCAAGAAAACTCCACACACACACAAATATTATAGTGCAAAGAAAAGCTCTGTAGTCTGCGTATGTAATAACTGCGCAGAGTGGCTTTCTGCCAGGTGGGTGGTATATAAATTGAATGAATAAATAAATATAAATTAAGGCTATAAAAATTTAGTTTTCTTCCTAATTCTATACTATGCTAGTTTTAAATAAAGATCCAGAGGCTCACCTGTCTCATTCTCATGCAACACTGTGGCAGTGCTAATCACTTGCACATGGGGGGGGGCAGGGGCAGTGGGGGGGCTATTGTGGCTTCCTGATTCAATTAGAATGATTTTTTTCCTAGGAGCACCCTTTTTGGAGTTTAATAACTCAGCCCTCTGACCCCCAAACCTTTCCAAATTTTGGAGACTTACAGGAAAGTGCTTGAGGAAGCTCCCCTGCCATTCCACCTATGATGAATCATTTTGTTCCTAGAGGAAAATACAACACTTCATTTTGATTTGTGACAAAATGCATCCTACCGTTTCGTTACATAACGAAGTAATTTGTTACGTAAAACGAGAAAGCTGCATTTCATTTTTTTTTCTAGGCTTAGCTTTTTTTAATTGTCTCTGCTGACACTCAGCTGATCCACATCACTAAGGAGAAATGGGACTACACATGTAACCATGGCTCAGAAAAGAGAGAATTTTAAAGTAGGTGCATGAAGAACATAAATGAGAATGAAAGTTGAAAGAAGAACTCGGAAGAAGGATAAACTAATGAGACATAAAAAAATGAAAGCAAAAGCTAAAAGGGTCTTTGAAACAACTGGAAAGCAGAGCTATGGCAGGCAATGAGAGGAGATGGAAGGGCAGATCAATATTTAGGAGAGTACCAGTTGCTGAATATTTTTTTGAATTTCCCCTGAATCTCATCATCAAGGCTGAAAGAAGACTTCCTGCTGGTGATCCTCAACTGGATCTCTCAATATGTTTATCTCCCTAAAAATACCTGTTGGGAAGGTGTTTCCAGTTGTGTTCATAGCAATGGGATGGGAACAAATAATGTTCTTCTCCCTTCCACCATTTACACCAATCAGAGCTTAACACTGTGAGGTATGGGTAGCCCTTCTAGGAGCTACAAAGCAGGTACAGACAGATGCTAGTCACAGATCCCATGTGACATGGCTGTTGCAGCTTTCCACAGCAGGCCTGGGAAAATCTGTGAGATTCATTTATTACTGAATCTAGGCTTAACTCCTTAGTTCTTTATTTGCAAATTTGCCAACCAGCTCAGTTCAATAGGCTCAGAGAGGGCTAAGATGAACCTGTCTTCCATTCATCTCTATAAGATAAAAGATAGAGAGGTTTTTGGGTGGAGGAAAGGTAGTAATGTTAATAAATCACTGAAATGGTTAGACTCCAAACCAAGGACACCTGAGTCACTGTCAACGGTGGTGGGCACTTTGTGCATCTGACAGCTTCATATGAAGATGTCAGCATGGCACCACAAGTGCTGCATGGACCATCCCCAAATCTGGGCAGGCTGAAGGTGAGACAGGGATTCTCCCAATGCAGTCAATGGTGGTTGGAGGACTGGGGAGGTGGGGAAGGGTCTTCTGGCCTCTGCCCAGACTGGCATACTGCTGGAGCAGAGGGACTCCAGCGACATGCAATGAGAGGTAAGTGGCCCACCTGACCTGGGGATGGCAACAGTCCCCTCAGCATCTGTGGTGCTACGCTGACAGCATCGAAGTCTACTGTTGACACAAACCCCATGTGTTCAGTGGGTCTAATCTAGTTAGAAATGCAGTTGGATGTAGCTCCCAATAAAGGGCTCAACCATCTGCACAAGAATTCTAAGAGTCAAATACAGTAGAACCTCAGTATCCACTGATTCATTATCCACTGATTCAGTTGCCCACGGTTGGCAGAGGAAAAATAAATAAATAATTCAGCAGCCATAACACAAGCTACTGTCACAAAGAGCAGCTGTAAAGCAAGCTACTGTCATAAAACAGCAGCTGTAAACTGTACTCAAATCCCTGACCATCAGTGAACAAATCTGTCGTAATACCTCCCATAAGCATGTTTCAAATGAAGAAATAGGAAATAACTTTCAAAGTTTGGCCAGTTCTTTTGAAAATATGAATTAAGCCGATATTTTCATGTTTCCAGAGACTTGAAATTTTACTCTTTTGGACTACAGCTCCCAGAAGACACCAGGCAACTCTGCCATGAGTCATGTTGATGGGAATTTCTAATATCTGTAATGCGAAGAAGTAACTTTTCCAAGATTTGTCCTTGCCTACTCATTAAGTTCCTTAATATGGCCAATGCAATGAATGCTTGCACAGTAAGAATTCTGCACAGGTGAATGACAAGACCTGTGTAGAATTAAGGTAAAGGTTCCCCCCGCACATGTGTGCTAGTCATGTCCAACTCTAGGGGCAGTGCTCATCTCCATATTCAAGCCGAAAGAGTCAGTGCTGTGCAAGTCCATGGCCATGTGGCCGGCATGGCTGCAAGGAAACACTGTTTTACCATCCCACTTTGTACGGCAGTACCTATTTATCTACTTTCATTTACATGCTTTCAAACTGCTAGGTTGGCAGGAGCTGGGGTTATCAGCGGGAGCTTGCTCCACTGTGTGGCACCCGGGATTCGAACCGTCAAGCTGCCGACTTTGCAGTCAACAGTTTTCGGAGCCTGAGTCCACTGAGCCACCATGCCCCCTAGAATTAGTGTTCCACAAAATAAACTGTATTTACTTTATATAGTAGTATCCATTGCTTCTTAGTTTCTGTTTTAATTGTTTGTAAACTGCCCAGAATATTGCTTTGGCCACTACTGGGCAGTATGCAAATTAAATAAATATTTAACTTGAATTTTCCACCTCCTAGGAACTTGCAAGGCAGGTTTTGAAAACTTAATAACTGCTGTAAAGAATGACTCCATTTTAATTATTCCGTTGCTGTCACCAACCAAAACAATGTTCATGGAAGAATTAACAGCAAAATTGCAGCTTTGAATTTAATTTACTCTTCACAATCCATGTGCTGGAAAACCATTTTAAAAAGAGCTGTATTAAAAGTGATGCTCATTAAGAAAACAAAACAAAAACAAAACAAAACAAAACCACGGTCATATAATAATGCTAAATAAATGAACGATGAAGCTCCCTGTGTCGCATCACAATCAACCACCTAACCAGAGGATATTAAATAATGTTATAGTCTGTGGCTGTGCAATAAAATTGTTTGCCCATAGTTAAGGGACACATTGAAAGAAAGGCATCTCGTCATGACTGTAAAATTAGCAAATGCAGTTGATAAACATATGAGGTTGTGATAACTGTTGCTTCTGGAGGCTTTCAAAAAGACGGAAACAATCCTTGGAGAACATGAGTGGGTGTTAGTCATGTGAATCTCAAGTGAGGGAGGTGTGAATAAGCATAAAGTCGGCTCATTGGGGCTCTATGACTTCCTCTCCTGAGTTCTGAACTTGGCACGTAGACTGCAGTGGGTTTTTGTTGTAGTTTCCCCCCCCCCAAAAAAAAATAGAACTTCATTGTTGTTTTTCTATTGAACATCGAATGGCAAGAACTGTGCAGCGAAGCCAATACCATCAGCTCCCCACTTCAATTTAACATCCCAGTCCTACCTGGGAAGCCTGCTTTTTTTCTGACTTACCTAACATGTCCCGAAGCGCGCAGAGCCTATTCACTTGCCAGATGTAATTCCTTCCCCTCTGCACTATTGTCGGGTAGGTTCAATGGAATCCCTTACTCCCAGAGGATCTGTCCATGTCAAACTAATGCCGTTGAAATGCTTGAACACATCTTCTTTCATTGCCCAACTCACGATGCACTTCGTAAGAAATATCTATCCTCCCTCCTCGATAGAATGCAAGGGTGGGAAGACTTGGTTAAGCTTAGGTTTCTTCTCTCTACGCAAGTCACCTCTTATCTGGATGAGGTGGCCTCCTTTGCCTCTGAGATTATAGCAGCACGAGGATCTGGGCTTCCCTATTCCCCGTCTCATTGGTTTAAGTAGCTAATGCATATATTAGAATCACCGGTTCCATGTTTGATTACCCTCCTTGCTGTACCTCATTTTCTCTTGTTGTGTTGTTTTATTTTATTTTAATGTCAATAAAGGCTGATTTGATTTGAATAAATCTAGTTATTTTTGGACGTGTGCGCTGTTTGGTTACAAAAGGTAGTATTTCCATCTTTCCTAAACAATGCTTCTGTGCTTTTTTAAGGGCACGTGCTTCCTGAACTTCTTTCAAACAGATGCACATGCGAAAGTCAGAATTTTGATGCACAGATCACAGTGCGAGCTCATGCATGTTCGTCTTCCTGGACTCGGATATGCATTCAATGAGACAAACTCTGGTTGAAAAGAAACTGAAATGATTTCCCATGCATCATTCCTTACATAAGAACAGTAAAAAGGATTTTGGAGCTGTGCAACCATTAAAACAAAGAAAGTCAAAACTAGACTATGGGTGAGACCTTCATAGGTTGCTAGTAGAAAAATAAAAAAAAGTTGCTGAGCTTTCGAGAACACCAACCGACCGCGCTGCTGTGCGCCTTCCATGAAGAAAAGCTGGCACCCATCTTGCCAGATGAACGTTTAAGAACTTTCTCCTGGCAAATTACATCCCTTGCCATGTATGGACTTTTATAACCACTTTGATAAAGAGGACTTGTGTTCTCGAAAGCTCAGCAACTTTTTTTAATTTTTCGACTAGCAACCTATGAAGGTACCACCCATCGTCTAGTTTTGACTTTGTTTGTTTTAATGGTTGCACGGCTCCAAAATCCTTTTTACTGCAATGGAACATAGATACTATGATGGGAGCCGCCCCCAGCATGAAGAAGGCAAGCGGAACTTCTACAGCAACAGGACATTAAGACTAGGTACTGTGATATTATTTTCCTTCTATTCGGCCTTAATTGGATCTACCTAGTGGGACATTTTTAATTATTCCCCCCCCCCAAAAAAAAAACTTCCTCCCCCCCATCTGTATTTTGTGGTTTTCCATCAAGCTCCCACTTCTAACTCGTCTCTGGCCAACCAGGAGACTTGTGCTTTGAAGAGCCAATAGAGATGATGGTTATAGGCAGAGAGGAGGGGACTACACCATGCAGCTCTTTGTTTGAAACAGCCTGTTTAGTCCTTCACCAACAGACCGCACTGCTGTGTGCCTTCCATGAAGAAAAGCTGGCATCCATCTTGCCAGAAGAACTTTTAAGAACTTTCTCCTGGCAAGTTACATCCCTTGCCATGTATAGACTTTTATAACCACTTTGAGAAAGAGGACATGTGTTCTCGAAAGCTCAGCAACTTTTTTTTATTTTTCTACTAGCAACCTATGAAGGTATCACCTATAGTCTAGTTTTGAAATTTACATAAGAACATAAGAACATAAGAAGAGCAATGCTGGCTCAGGCCAATGGCCCATCTAGTCCAGCTTCCTGTCTCTCACAGTGGCCCCACCAGATGCGTTTGGGAGTGCATGAGACCAGATATCTGTCTCCTGATACCACTCCCCTGCATCTGGCCCTTGAAGTACCCCGGTTGTAAGCCTGGAGATTACACATCTCCATCATGGTTTGTATCCTGTGATGGAGAAGAGCTTCCTTCTATCCACTTTACTCTTGCCCTGCATTATTTTGTACGTCTCAGTCATCTTCCCCCCTCAGGTGCCTTTTTTCCAGACTAAAGAGCCCCAAATGTTTTAGCCTTTCCTCATAAGGGAAGTGCCCCAGCCCAGGAATCATTTCAGTCGCTCTCTTTTGCACCTTACTTGAAACTGAACAGTAGAGGTGGTCAAGAACTAGAAAACTGGTCCCCTTTTTGCGGGGGAGGGTTATCTGCTCCTGCCACTGCTGCCACTGCAAAAAATCCATGCACACAGACAGCAGTAGACCCCCTGGCATGGAAGCTGGGCATTGCCTCTGAGCATGTGCCCACCTATGAGCTAGGTAGTAGACACATGCTCAGAAGGAACCACCCAGCTCCCTGGAGCCACAAACTGTCTTGAGCATACACCCACCACCCACAGCTGATAGGTGCCTCCATGCTTAGAGGCAGTGCCTAGCTCCTGGCAGGGAAGACAGGTCCACTGCCTCTGAAGATGGCCCCTGCAGTGTTGGCAGGTGGAAGTAGGCAGAGGCAATGGGACGGGCAGGCATTCTCTTTCGCCAAAGATAACAAAACACCAAAGGGGGAAAAGGTATGTGCTTCATTTTGTTTTGGCAAAACAGGATCCCTGAATTGAGTCATGACACGAACCACGAACCAGCCCAGTTCGGTTTTATGTTTATGGTTCATTCCAGGCCCATCTTTATTGAATAGTCCTATTCAGAAGGAATTTTGCTTTGTGGATCACATAACAATAGCTAACAAGGAATGGAGACTGCATTCATGACATGACTCGAAGACTCCAGGAGTCCAGGTACATCGGGAGCTCTGCCATTGGAAGGAAAATCTTAGATTCTTTGGACATGGATGGGAAAGGATCGCAAACTTCTGGATATCCCAAATTCACATCATTCAACTGATTAGACGGTTGCTTTCACTACTTCTTGCACAACTGTTAGCAAATTGTAGTGTTCTAGTGCAGGTGTACTTGCTGATAGTTTCAGTCCGATAGTCATATATTAGATTTAGACCATAATTGTTATGACCATTTGTATGTCTTCTCTGGTATGGAGGATCAGAACAGCATGTTCATTCTTCACCCCCATCAAGAGGTGGGAATGTACTGTTTTAACATTTTTAGGCTCTTTTTCTATGTGATGTTTGTTTTTTCATTTCATTTCTTTTCTTTCTTTCTTTATTTATATTCCTGAAAGAGGGCCTCAATGGTAACAAAAGAGAAGGACAAAAAAAGTTGAGGCTTAATTTCACTTTTCCCTCCTTCATTCAACCTTTCTTTCTTCCTGTATCTGACAAAACTGCAGGAGAAAGTTTTCATTCATTGGTTTGGTGGGGGCTGCTGTCAGCTGCCAGTCGGAACAGGAGCCAAGTGGAGGTGAACAGAGATTTTGAATATGTAAAAGGGTCCAGATTTGTTGGAATCCAGTGGGAGTAATCCTTCTTTACTTCACTCATTCCTTGGGGAGCAGGGCGTCTTGTTACACCTGTCCGTGACTCAGTCCATCTTCAGTTCTTTCACTTCCCCCACTAGATTTTGCATAATTTGCCCTCATCTCTCTCTGTGTCCCTCCCTCCCCCCTCTCTCTTGGCTGCTATCACCAGAGAGCATGTCTGCACCAGTATAATTATTTTAAATTCTTTTTTTGGACCCTGTACCTCTGGTTTTGGAGGGGAATCCCCCCCCCCGGTTTTTTATCCTTTACTCTTTTGTATTATTTTTTTCTGCCTGCCCTGCTTGCTTCTGTTCTGGATTCTAAGAAGAGAAGAGGGGAGCCATAGATAATAGAGATGGGCACGACTCAACAAAATTTTCGTTTTCGTTTTCGTTTTTTGTTTCGTTTCGTAACAAAAACGAAAATGAAAAATTTTTCAGAAGCAAAACGACAACGGAAACGAAACGAAAAATTTTGCCGTGTTTTTCGTTTTCGTCATGGCAGACACACTGCATTGAAAAGAATGCTAATGAAATGAAAAATTTTCGTTTTTGTTTTGTGTTTTTATTTCATTTTATAATGAAAATGAAAACAAAAAATGTGCAAAAAACCCCGAAAAATGAAAATGAACCGAAACGGACTCCTAAACGACAAACAACAAATGAAAAATTATTTTTTTGAGTCGTGCCCATCTCTAATAGATAACTCTCCCTTTATCAAGTTGTTGACTGAATTTTTTGCCATCCAACACTTGCTTCCAACACAGAGGGGAACTGTTTGCATACTATATTTAGCCTTTCTCCCCCATTTAAAAAAAAAAAACATTTCTTTCTCTGTTTGATTATTTTTAAAAATATGCTATTTGGTTAATTTACAGTATTCTTTTTCTGTTAAAGATGCATATTTGGGTGGATTCTGAGGGGAATTTTTCATTTTTTTTTATTCTGTGGTGATTGTGGACTTTGATGGTGGTGGATTTCCCTTGCACAGACTTTTTGGAGTAGAAGAACTACTTTAACAGAATCTTAACAGAAAAAAACACTGCAAATAACACAAAAAAACCACTTAAAAATTCATCCAGGATTTTATCCAGTTATTCACTGATTTCAAAAATTTATCCACTGTCTTCCATGAAATTACATCCAAATTAGATTATAGTGGACCCTCGTATAGCAAACGGTTTGCATAACATAACGTCTGTACAACATAAAAAATTCTAGAGATAGGGGAAATTTGCTTAACAGAATCGTCTATGGGGCAAATCAGTACAACGTAAAAATGATCGCAATTAGGGATTACTCTGTTTTCAATGCATTCCTATGGGAAATATGTATAAAGGCAAATTTGCTTAACAGAATGTTGGCTCAGTGGACGGTTAATCCGCCTGATGGTGCCGATTTGCCCTCTCGCGAGAAGGCACGAGAGGAGCGGGACACACAGAGCATCCAGAAGGGAGGGGGAGGAGAGCCCTATAAAAGGGCAGCTCTGAACCCCTCTACCAGGTATTTCTGACTTGTGTTCCCCACCCGCCCACCGCGTTAAGGACTAGAGTGAGTGTAACTGGTCGCCTCTTTGGGGCCGGATAGGAATTGTTGACCCGCACTCTGAATTGGCGGTTGAGAGGGGGAATTTTTTGCCTATCCCACACTGGTACCTGGCCATTAGGTATGGTCACCTCAACTGGTGGTCACACTGGCGGCTGAAGAGGACGGAGGGCAGCGGTGAGTATACAACGAACATCTGTCCCCAAGTACCCTATACCCATAGCACAGCGGATCCAGAGGTCACTGTGCCTGGGTGGACACACGGGGATGCCTCCCTGCACTGGGGATTACCCAGCTTAATGCCATCTAACACAGGGAGGGGTAATGACATCAACTGGCCTGGTAGGTGCCGTCAGCTGACTGCACCACCTGGGGGTTGTGTTTCACCCTATGCTGCCCATTTGGAGGGGTCCCGGGTGACCCCGCTATTCCAACCATGTATGCTGATGCCAGGCCCCTCCTGTTGTTGTTGTTTGAGTTGAATGTTGTGCTAAGAAAGCGTGGCCCAGTTAAACCCCATTTCCTGCCTCGTCTCTTCATTTTGAGTGGGAGGGCAATTTCATTTGGAATGAATACGAGGTACCACGATATATCAAATTGACAACACATAGATAATTTGAAAAACCAAGAGATCCACAAAAAGCTGAAACCGTTTAAACATTATGACATTATTTATGCAGCTGTTCTAGCAATAAAGAGCAATACGTATTGAAAAGTATTTTGAAATCTGAGAGCATTTCGGGGACCCTTTAAAATCCAACAAATATAAGCCATGCATATTACATATGGGAGAGTCCTATAGATGAATCTACCACCAAAATGGCCCTGTTTTTTGTCTGCCAGTCCTACCGATCTGAGCATCTGGGAGCGATTTCCAGGTCCAGCCAGGTTCATATTGATATTGGGGGGATTTCAAATAACTTGATGCCAAATAATTTAGGCCTTTACTCGTACCATCTTCAAATGAAGCTATGTAGACTCCAAGCAGTCTCAGCGCTATCCTTAATATGAAGTCCAGATTTCTCTGTTGTAGCACAAATCTTTCACCTCATCCTCCTGAGACTAGGCGTCTGTTTGGCTGCTTTTATATGACGCCTAAAATCTGATGCAAATGGCTCCCAGATGTGGAGCTTAAAATTGTTTTCCCTCCAGCTGCAGACTTTTAAAAAAAATTAAATACGACCACGCCCACCTAAGCGCACCCCAGCACATTTTACAAGTACCTGGTCTCCGGAGGTAAACATTTTCCGCTGCGGATGCCAGGCTCTCCTCGACTTCTATTTGTTTTGTTGTCTCCACCGCCCCTTTAACAGACAGGAATCCCTACGGGGCTGCTCCGACAGCTGACAGAGGTGAGCCTGCATTTTTTTCTCCCTTTTTTTCTCCCTCCCCTCACCGCAGACAGGAGCAATGGAGTGCAGAAGGGTGGGAACACAGGAAGCACCATGATCTCTGGTCCAAATTTAAGTTGCCAGTGGATTTTAGAGGTCGTGTAAAAGCACCCTTTCTCAATTAGATATTAAATTTGTGTCTAATGCAGTCAATCTCTCTCTCTCTCTCTCTCTCTTTCTCACCTGTTTGTTCCACAACTGTTGCCAACAATCGATGTGGTATCCTAGGTGGGACTTTCAGGCTTGCACGCACCAGGTAGTACCTGGAGAAAGAAAGTATTGAGAAAAAGGAATACTATTATAGAAATGGCAGCTTTCCTTAGTAAGAGCAAACAAAAAGTGCAAGTATGCTAAGAAGGTATGCTACTACATTCTTAGTGCTTGAAGGCAAACTTTTGCAATTCATACTAGCCTTGGGCAAAAAGCTGTCACAGAAGAAACTAAAATCCAACAATTAAAATGATGCATTGTTCAGTATGCTGAACATGTTTCTGGGTCAAATGAGAAAATATACAGCAATCCTGCTCCTTCCAAGTTGGAAGTCCCAATATTGGTCCCCCATATTTATCTCCTTGCAATGACTAGAACAATGCTACATCTTCCACTATGATTAGGGATGGGGGGGGGAGTACAACTAAGTCTTTTGCTTTCATTCATTTAGATGATGAAATGAGTTAGCCTTAGTGAGCCATTCTTGCCCTTTGAGATTCTCCTCCAACTGAGAATGAAATATAGAGCACTATCTGTCCAAAATTAATGCAACTTGCACAAAATATTTCTTGTGATATTTCGCTTTGAAAAGTAAGGTGCATGTGTACCTGTGTACAGACAGCAAGAACAGGTGAAGCAAAGCCATCCGTTGATTCAGATTCTAAAATTGTTAGTATCTGCACGGAGATACAGAGAAGGACAATAGCAGAAACGCCTGTAGGCTTAATGTTGAGTAATTATGCTACCACCTGTGTACAGTAATATGATTGGTGGATGTGGACATATAAATCCTGTAATCTCTGTATTCTCTCTCTCAAGGTATGTTGTAACAAGGCTAGAAACAATGTTGGTTTGTATTCCTGTATATAATGTAAATAGATCTTCACAAAGACATCCAAGTCTGAGTCTGGTTCTTTGCGGTTCTGTTGCTGCTGCCTCTGGAGTGTAAATCAGTACCAGAACCTTGTCGAGAATATTGTAGCCATATTTGGGGGGGCATTCATACAATATGTGCAGTGTAAACTGGAGAATTTTGTGCAAAAGGGAGTATAATGTGCAAAAATTGCAAACTGTATCAAAACTCTAGTAAGAGCTTTACCGAGAGTGTGAAGTTTTTCAGTTCTCTTCTCTCCCCTCACATGTGAGGAGATAAATAGCTGTTCACACTGCAAATCACCACATATGTTGAGAAGTATCATAAAGAGGCAGTAGTAAGTATTATGCTTCCTCATCTTCCATCCCACCAATAGAACACACACACAAGGGGAGCAAAATCTGCAAAGCTTTTTTATGACATATTGAGAGGATGCTGAACAGATGGGCAGCTTCCTCACCACAGGTGAATCTCCTTGAATACAGATGGTTTGACATCAGGTTTTCCCCTGGATTTTACCTCTTGCTCTACGGTTAGATCCCCTTGGCAGTTTAAAGGTTAGCTGGTTCGAGTTATGGTTATTAATAAATTGTGGCCCACTTTACCCAACACACAGTTGTCTCACCTCTTTATTTCCAGGGCTTGGGGGGCAGAGGGGGCCATCCTTATTAGCACCAAGAAACTGAAGCTATAAAGCTATAAAGAATAAAAACAAAACAAAAAGACCCCACTGAGTTTGGGGATCTGCCCTTATGACTTTATCTGCCCCTCCCTCTATCAGAAGGTGACACGTATGAACTTCTCTGAAATTAAGGTTGGCCTGAAGGCTTCAATATATTCCTTTCAGTATTCTCTGCAGTGGGCACAATTAGTATGACATGTGGCTAGAGTTGCTGCCACCATTTTCATTGGCCAAGTAGAAAGCCCCTCCCCCATTTTAAAGGACCACCTAAGGAAATTCAAGGAAAAGAGGAGGAAGGGAACTGGTGAGGCTACACTATTTTTCCATACTATATAAAGCATTAAAGGTTGTTCCTGGTTTTCAAGCATGAAGGCTAAGACAGATAAAGTGTGTGATATATTTTCTTTTTTTCTTTTTGTTTTTTAAAAGAGGAACTGTTGCATTTCCACCTCACACAGTGTTTTGACAAATTTATAATCCAGAAATTTAAAGGTCAGAATAGGTGATATAAATTATCACTAGACATGGGCACAACCAGAAAAAATGACGTTTCGAGTTTTCGTTTGTCGGAACGGGTCCATTTTGGGTCATTTCCGTTTGTCGTGAAATTTTTCAAAAATTTGTCGTTTTGTTTGTTGTTTGTCGTTTGTCATTTCCAATGCGATTTGGCACAAAGAGCATAGGGGCGTCCTGCAATCAGGGCCGGCGCTAGGTGTTTTTGCACCCTGGGCAGGGTGGGGGGGTGGGCGGCAGGGGGGAGGTGCGGGCGGCGGTGGCGGGGGGCCATGGGCGGGCAGTGACAGCGGTAGGGGGAGGCGCGGGCCGCCGGCGGCTGGCGGCGCTGGAGGGCGGGTGAGTGGGCAGTTAGGATATCACTTAAGATAGAGGTTCTGTTCTTGGCTTGCACCCCAAATGTGTGTGTGTGTACAAGCAAATTGAAGTTGGGAAAATAGAAAATAAATGGTAGTATATAATATATTTTTAAAATCAATCCATACCTCCCCCTCCCAGTCGAACCTCCCCCTTTACCCAATAAGAAAAAAAATCTGTCTGCTATCTACTGCTATTCCCTGCAGCAGACAAAGCTGCAGGGAAACAAAGGAATTATTTTCTAAATTCAATTCACTCCCTGCCTGCCTAACTTAAATGTAAAGCCTCCAGCCTCCCTCCAAATTCGAATAGCAGCAGCAGCCAGCCACACAGCCCTCCTCCACCCTCAACTACATCCAAGAGCAGACTGCAGCTTCTGGAAGGTGCCTTGGCTTTTTATGCCCTCTGGCACATCCAGAAGTGTCAGTCAAAACCTGGCCATGCCATTGGTGGAATGGTTCAAAAATTTGCATGGTCCCATCCCATGCCCAGCCCACATGGGCAGGTCTAAAAAAAATAAAAAATAAAAAAATAAACATAAAATCAATGCGACCTTTTACTGCTATAAAAAAACCCACTGCTGCCACTATAAACATTCAGGCATTTAAAATACCTAATTTTCACATGTTTCTGTTGTGCTTTGGTGGGTTTTTGGACCACGATTTAAAAATAAATATTGTGGTCACCATTTTGGATCCCCCCCCTCACTGCATGGCATGGAGACAACGAGGATGACCCCCCACCAGCCTGGTGCAAGCAGCCCAGGACAGGAGAGGGGGCGAAGGCCGGGGACCCCCCAGAAACCACCCCTCAGGTAGGTGTCCTCAGGCAGGCATATTTTCGCCCGCCTTTTTGGCCGGGGGGGAGGAGTTTTTTTTTTTTTTTACTTTTTAAAACTTTTTTCTGTGCTGCTTGGCAATGGCATCGCGTGATTGCCGCGACGCCATTAACGACAACGAAAAACCCGACCCAATTTTTCTTTTTTTGGGTTGGGTTTGAGCTGGAGCGGTGTAATTATCGTTACCGTTTCTGTTACGTAACGGAAACGAAAACCGAAAACGGAAACGACAATTTCGCCGAGTTGTGCCCATGTCTAATTATCACTGCTAATGACTTCCAGGCATCCTCATTGGTCAAATAGCCCTGAATGAATTGGGAAACAACTAAAGCCAGTGCAATTAGAATATCTCAGGCTTGTGCATTGAACAATCACATGGTCCACTTTTTGTTGCATGTGTGTGTGTGTGTGTGTGTGTGTGTGTCTGTGTCTGTGTCTGTGTCTGTGTCTGTGTGTCTGTGTTGTGTTGTTATAATTGTGACCGGCTCTTCATGACCCCATGTCCATGGAGTTTTCTTGGCAGGAACACCTACAGCACCTGGTATTCCCTGGTGGCCTCCCATCCAAGTACGAACCAGTCCTGACCCTGCTTAGCTTCCGAAATCAGGCAAGATCAGATGTCCACTAAAATTCAACCTCTATTTTCTTCCTGTACTCATTTCATATCAGATTTCAAAGTGTGTTTCTAAGTCTTTCATTAAAGACTAAGAAAGATATTTTTACATATTTCTTTTGTGCTTTTGTATTGACCCAGTCTGAAGCATAGCTATTGGGTGGGGGGAGAGGGAAGTAGGCTGCCCCTGCAGTGATCTGGGGGCATCAAATTGATGTTATATGACCACAAGAACCTTACTGTGGAAAGAAACCAAGCCTTGCAGCCTTTTTTTTTTAACGAAAAAGACATCAGTTATAAGGCAAGGGAAAGAAAACAAACTGGGATTACCTTTGTGAGATTGCTAACAATGGTGGTGAAGACATAACTAGAATGTTGCGAATGGGAAATTTAAAGATCTATAGCTTCTCCTCAGGAGGGATAATTACCCAGGGAGTAATTATCAGCCAAAAGCCAAAGGTCAAGAAGTCAAGATAAAAGGGAGATAAGAGTTGTAAACATTAACCCCTTGCTTACCAAAACAAATGCAGAAGTTTGCTGACTCTTTACATAGGTTTAAAACAGCTGAACTATGCTAAATGGAAGAAAGTAAAATTTATTTATTCATTTATTTATTTTGAATGTTTTACCCCACCTTTCTCTTTGGGAAATGACTCAAGGTGGCTTACAATAATGAGAGAAGATAAACAGCCCAGAACATCAAGACATATTCAAGTTAAGAACAGGGGATGAGAAGAGGCATCTTAGAATGTTAAAAGGTAACATTACTGCCACAAAGAGCACACAAAAAGAAAAGAAAATCCATTACGAGGGGTGGAAACTAACAAGGAAAACAATGGTGTTCTTGTGAAATCAGTCAAAGTAACCATGCATGGTAATCCATATAAAAGTCACATAGTAGGTAGTCCATCTTGGAAGAAAGCAAAAGGCGGATCTTGGTGGATCCTCTTGATTTCACATGATTTTTGCATGGGATTGTTCCCAAACCACCATCAAACCACACATCTCATTCATGTCCAAATACTACACAATAATAACCATGCATCCTCCAGGGCATGGCTTTGCAGTGGCACAAAAGCACAGAGTCATTCCACGGATCCATCTGACTTCAAATGGTTTTTACATTGGATCATGATAAAACTACAACCTATCTCTGTCCAAAAATCATGGGTCCATCAGCACATGGCTTTGCAATGATGCGAAACATGGATCCAAGGAACAGATCCACACGTATCTACCAGACTTTTTTCCAGGAACATCCCCAAACCAATCTCACACCATAGAAGCCATCCTTACACACAGATTGCACACCCAAAATTAGGAGTCCATAAGTACATACCCTAAGCCAGGCATGTCCAAAGTCAGGCCCGGGGGCCACATGCGGCCGTTTTCAAATTTTGAGTGGCACGCAGCCTCTTCTCCCCACTGGCTCAGCCTGTCATGCATCCCTGCCAGCTGGCCACTCCCCATGCTGGATGGAGATGTCAGCTTGCAGTTTTATGGTTTGCCTGACCTCCCTGCCTCCACCTGTCCCCACCAGCCACTTGGCCAGCCTACACAACACCCAGCTCCGTTGCTGCAGCATCCTCCCCGCCCCATTGCATGTCCTACAGGCTTGTTCAAAGTCCGACCCAGGGGCCAAAGGTGGCTGAATGTTCGGCCCCCACAGATTTTCACCTCACCAAAACTGGCCATCTTTGAAAAAAGTTTGGACACCCCTGGCAAATCCAATCTCGTCTGATTTCAGAAGCTAAGCAGGGTTGGCCCTGGGTAGTACTTGGATGGATGACCACTAGGGCACCTGAAGCAGGAACTGGCAAGCCACTCCAATATTCCTGCCAAGAAAACTCCATGGATATGGGGTCATGAAGAGTTGGTCATGACTGTAACAACACAACACAACACACACACACACACACACACACACACACACACAAACACACAAGTACATAAGCGGGATATAAATATAATAATAAATAATAAATAAATATAAATAAATAAATGGCTCCACAGTAGTGCAAAAACATGGATCCAAGGCACAGTTTCACACAGATCTACCTGATTTTTATTCAGGATCACCCCAAAACTGCTCTCTCATCATAGGCCCCATCTCTGCATGGGTCCATCAGTACACTGCTACACAGTGGGGCAATCAGTACACTGCTACACAGCGGGGCAAAAACATGAATCCAAGACGCAGATCCACATGGATCTACCTGATTTTTATGCAGAATCACTGTGGAGCCATATCCAATCTGTGCGCAGAGATGGGGCCTATGATGAGTGGATTTAGTGTAATCCAATGTAAAAATCATACAAAATCAAGTTGATCCATACTGTAGGTCCGTGTTTTTGCACCACTGCACTCCAAGGAGAAAGGAGGAGTAAAAAGACTCTGAAATAAATAAATAAATTGTTGTATCATGCAGTTCTTTAGAAATCAGGTACCAATGCATTTTCCTGACAAATGATTTAGAAGTTCTTCTATGATGGTGACATAAAGTAATGTCATGGATCCCTAAGGAAGCATTAACTGTGGCCATGTTGTACGAGTGAGCTACCTCTTAGATGCTCTGGGATTCTTTGATGCTTGCAGAAGGGTAAAGAAGCTGGCACAAGTAGAATGTCAAAATCATGTGGGTAGTTGTTAATATAACACAGCACTTGATGATAAATATAAAGTTGGGTAGATCCATGCCTTGGATCCATATTTTTGTGTGCCACTGTGGATCCATGATGAACTCATGATTCCTGTCTTTCAGTCTGTGGGCAGAGATGGCCCCTATGATAGGAGAATGGTTTGGGAGTGATCCTGAATAAAAATCACTTATAGCCATGTGGATTTTTTTCACCTGGATCCATGTTTTTGCACTACTGTGGAGCCATGAGCCGAGAGACCTATAATTTTTGGTGTGTAATTAGTGGGCAGAGATGGAGCCTACAATAGGAGAGTGGTTTTGTGGGGGATCCTGGGTAAAATCAGGTGGATCCATGAGGATCCGTGCTGCAGATCCATGTTTTTGTGCCACTAGGGAGACATGTACTGATGGACCCATGATTTTTGGTGCAATCTCTGGGCAGAGATGGGGCCTATGATGTGACAGTGGTTTTATTATGATCCAGTGTAAATCTCAGATGAAATCTGGTGGATCTGTGTCATGGATCCATGTTTTTGTGCCACTTCATGGCCCTGTGCTGGTGGACCCATGATTATTAATGTGAAGTTTTTGCACATTAAGGAGATGTATGATTTGATGGTGATTTGGGAAGGAACTCATGCAAAAATCTCATGCAATCAAGAGGATCCAGTCTTGATGTCAATAATCAGCCTTTTACACAGGCTCTCATTTAAAATACACTGGCTCAAGCTGGCCTAGAAGGCGGCTCTTGTGAGTCTAGCTCTAGCTGAGTTTCGAGGGCTGGGTGAAATGTATTGGAGAGGAGGGGACCCCTGCCTTGGCAAAGAGGAGCTATGCCCTCTCAGGGGTTTTCCAAGGTTTGTCTTGGGGGGGAGGAAGAGGACTGTTGGGATAAGGCTTCTGGGTTGACATAAAACCATGTTGGTTTTGGTCACCTTGGAAGCAACAGCATCTGTGAGCAAAAGAGCTGCAACAGCAGGGCATTGTGTCAGCCCAATAGCCCCCACCCTCTCACCTGTCTCATGATTCCTTAGCTAAGTTAGCCAAAAGGTGATCTCATTGTCTGCTATCATTTTCTCAGCTAAGTATGCCAATTAGAGAAGCAGTTTGCCAATTAGAGCACTATCTCTTATCACAAAGCTAAGGCTTACCAATTAAAGTTCTACCTGTACACGTAGAAATGCATATTAATGTGGCCTTTTTATGCAACACCTTTTAAAACCATATTTAGTTAATTTCTTGCTGCGCCACAAAATGATGTAATGAGCTATGCTAATCAGTTACGTTAGAGTAGTTAATAAAACAGAGCCTCTTCGGATGAAGGCAAGGCTCCACTGGTCTGGATTTTGTGTCTGTGTGTCAGAGAGAGATAGAGAGAGATAGAGAGAGAGTCCTTCAAAGTGCTTTCCCATTACTCCAGTGTCAGGGCAATTCCAGTCTCCAGCTGCCCTGATTTTTTGCAGCCTTTTATTCCTGATTGCTGCTACAGAGGACCCCAACAGATATTGTGGGCTAACCGCCCAGAGTTCTGTCTGAAAGATGGGCGGTCTAGAAAAATAACAAATAAATAAATAAACAATTTCACCACTCATCAACGGCTGCCCTCCTGTTGTGGGGCTTCTCAGCTGGGGTTGCCTGACTCAATGCTGGATTGAGCTGTCACTGCATTGTTGGCACTTAACAGGAGAGGGTGCAAAAACTGACTTTGACGGTTACTTCACGTCCACTCTCGTCCCAGGAGGAAGTTCATTGCATGTTGATGTCGGTACCAGTCACATGGTCTTTTTGTGGTTCTGTCCCTGTTCCCGTGTACGCATGGGCGTGATGGATGATACCGGCATGACTGTTACCGCACGTCCTCTTTCTGTGATGAGATGTGAAATTCCATGCCTTTTTTCTCCGGGTTTTTTTCTGGCCCGACCTTCCATTTTTGGATGTTTTGATTCTCCAAAGCCTTGCCTTCAATGCATTATGGAGCTGAGTTTGAGGCATTTGTCTTTTAATCTCTCTGCACTGCGTTGCTGACTCCATAGGGAATGTACTGGCGAATGGCAGTTCGCACTCCTGCCACTAGATGGAGAATGGCACATTGCGGGAGGAGACTGACCTCACGGGCTCTCGTATCAGAACGAGAAGCGAGATGAGGAGATTCCCGAGGCCAGGGAGGGGAATCTCTCATCCCGCTTAGATCACAGGTCAGGGGGCGTGGTTGGGACGAACTCCCTTCATCCTGCAATGGACGTGCAGTTAGATTTCTTCATACCAGTCCCAAGCAGGACCGCAAACAGCGATGAGATAGACGTGAAGTATCAGCCTTTGTCTCCGGGCAATGAAAATGCTAGCTATGCCACTAGACCCAATATCTACATTTATTGATGAGTTCTACCTAATTTAGGCCATCCCTCCCATTGATTAACATGCATTTGCACATGATTCCACCAACACACACACTGTACAAATTCAGATGGGCACATTTGCTTCTCAGTTTCATTTCTCCGAAATGCTTTGTAAAGGTACTAAATGGGAGACTGTGTGGATTTTCAAAGCGATCCTGTTTGTGCGGGACATGTGACTTTGCTGCATTGTTTACAAGCTACGGGCAGCCTGACCTCACCTCTTATCACTGTAAATCTGCCTTTCATCAGCAGTGATTGGCTGCTACTGCTGACATCACCCCGTTGCCCATGCAGGAGCCATGAATTCCATTTAAAAAAGGAAGGAGACCAAAAGCCAAATATAAACTAAGCCCATGGCTCACAATGCATTTACTGTATATACTCAAATATAAGTCTAGTTTTTCAGCCCTAATTTTGGGCTGAAAAAAGGGGCCCTCGACTTATATTCAGGTCAATACTTTTAGCCACTGAGGCAAATGCTTGGGTCAGTGGCTAAAAGTCATTTTAAACATTGTGTGCCACTTCTCCTGACCCCCTCTGCATCACGGGGGAGCAGTGTGCGATGTTTAAAATGACTTTTAGCCACCGAGGCAAGCGCTTGCTTCAGTGGCTAAAAGTCATTTTAAACATCATGGCAGCTCCTCCCTTCTGAGCTGGGGCAGCGGTGTGTGATGTTTAAAATGACTTTTAGCCTCAACTTATACTCAGGTTGACTTATACTCAAATACATAAGGCACCAACTGAAAAGCGAGGGTGTTTCCTGTTTCTGTCATATCTGGAGCTCCCAGTGCTAAATAGTCTGGCATTTGAAAGAGAGGAAAACAAAGCCGTGACACAGAAGACTTTATCACCCAGCAGGATGCCATGAGGAACACAGTTGTGATCACAGCATGTCATCACCCCCGACAGATTGCGGCTCTACCATTCTGACAGCCAGTTCAGCCACTTGGCAGTAACAGATTACAGCAGTGCAGACTTTGCTCCCTCAAACATGTAGGAGAATCCAAAGGACAGACAAGAGAAGGAAAGAGACAGCACATATCTGGGGTTAGAGAGAAAAGTCTATGTGCTCCCATAATATAGCTATGTTTAAATATTTGAAAGGATGTCATATTGAAGAGGGAACAGGTTTGTTTTCCATGGCTTCAGAGACTAGGACTCGGGCAATGGTTTCAAACTACAGGGAAAGTGATCCCATTTAAACATTAGGAAGAACTTCATGGCAGTTAGAGCTGTTCAGCAGTGGAATATGTTGTCACAAAGGGTGGTGGAGTCTCCTTCTTTTAAGGTTTTTAAGCAGAGGCTGAATGGCCATCTTTTGGAAATATTGTGTTGGGGTTCCTGCGTGGCAGGGGGTTGGACTAGATGGCCTTTGAGGTCTCTTCCAACTCTATGATTCTATGATTCTAACATATTGGGACAATCTCTACTGTCATCCTCATAGGTATGTTTGTTGGCCTTGAGACAAGAGCAGCTGGGCTGGCTCTTTGTCTAATTGTTGTTGCATCAACAAAGGCCTTTTTACTGAGAAAGAATAACTAAATGGGCTTTGCATAGATTGGTGGTGTTTTTAAAACTGGAAAATATTTTGAACACATTTAGCAGAATAATTTCCTGTTCATTTTAATCTTTATCTGTTTTTTTAAATATCTGCTTTACCCATACAACAATTGTGTGGCAACGCATCAATCCTGACTCATGACAACCCATGGCAAGGTTTTCTAGGTAAAGAATATACAGAAATGATTCATTCTTTCCTTCTTCTGAGGGTGCTCTCGGACCATACAGCTTACCCCAGGCTGCACAGGCTGACTCGTCTCTCAGGACAGGAATCGAACTCCCAAATTATGGCATCCCCACCTGTTTTAATTTTGTCAGGAGAAGAACTATATTCTACCATTGGAACCATCCATTTTTGTGGGAGACTTAATGCTACATTAAGAGTGAGTGAGTGAGAGGGAGGGAATGAGAATGAGTGAGAGAGATAATATGATGCATGTGTGCAAATGAATGTCAGGAATAGTGTATGGATCTTCAGTGGTTTAATTTAGGATGCTAGAATCCAACTTCTTCAGCCATACTGGTTTCTCTGTTCTTTATTTGTGTGTCAGCATCACTGTTAAAATTCAAAAGACACAAAAACATGTGGCACCTTAAAGGCTGACTTTCATAATTTAATGTAACGTTTCGTGGACACATTCACTTCTTCAGACATATAGCAGCAGAATGAGGTGTATAATATAATATGTGATGAAATACATCTCATTCTGCTGCTATATGTCTGAAGAAGTGGACATGTCTATGAAATGTTACATTAACAAATGAAAGTTAGTCTCTAAGGTGCCACATGTTTTGTGTCTTCTATTTGTTTTGTTTTGTTTTTGATTTTTGCCTGCAATTCTTGAAAAGACTAACACGACTACCCTCTCTGAAACTGTTAAAATTCATAATAGCTACTTCCTGCTTCTGGAGCTGGAGACAAGCATGACATTTTTTCCAAGAAATAATTCCAACAACACTCATGAATCAGTCTCTTACCCCAAACAATAACCACCTGGATTTTTTTCTGTTCTTGAGAATAGATTTCTCCCCACAACCATCACCACAAGATCTAGAAACATACCACTATTGACATGAAGCTAGACAAGAAACAGGCCAGATAATCTCCGACAAGGCACAGGGTGGGCTACGGAATATTCAAAAATGTTGTGTTCTGGTTCACAAGTGAAGAAACATGCAGATAATGGAAACACTTAGGAAAACACTTAGGAAAAGTGCCGAGGTTTGGAACTTGATCCCAACGAATGAGTGCACAAATGAAAGCTTGTGACCGTCACAATTTTGCGCCAGTTCTCTGGAACCATCCCTGATCCAATCCCCCTACTGTGTCATAAGGAAGACAAGTGGTGTGTAAGTAGTGTGTGGCCCAAAAATTATTCCCTAAGCTCCTAAAAATCCATTTCACTCTGCCAGTCAGCCAGCCAGCACATTCTAGAAGCATTTCTCTCTCTCTCTCTTTTGGGGAAATTTGAAAGCAGCATCCATTGACTTCCGCTTTAAGCCCCTGTCTGAAGCCGCCAAGCTTTACAACAGGAGGCTAAGCTTAAGAAAAATCTGGATGTGGGTAAACCACAGATTGGATTGCGTCTCCTTTTTATTATTATTATTCTCCTGGCTATTTTTAGCTTTGAAATCCAATGGCAGCTTTGCCTTTTCGAGGTGGCTCTGTCAGACATCAGGAAAACAAAAAGCTCCAGCTGCTTCATCCCCCACAGTTCTCTGACAACTACCTGAGAAGGTTTTCTTGAGCACTCCTTTTATGCTCACCTTAGGAGCTCGTGGCCTTCTTGGCATGTCACAGCGGTTCGCGGCCTGCCTTTTATTTGCTCTTGAGTCGGCATCTTTACACAAACCTGGCCTTTGCTTGCCCTTCTTGATGCTTAATAAAACAGGGGACAATAAGAGAAAAGGAAGGAGTATTGCGGGGGGGGGGGGGGAGAGAGACCCAACAGAGAAGAGAAGGCTGAATAAGAACGTAATAAGAAAGCCAGTGAGGTAAAATTTCATTCTAGCCTGCCAGGGGTGCAAGATCAAGAAGAAAAGCCAGAAGCACTAGGAAATTGACTGGAATCAGACATGAATGCCATAGTCACAGAGATGGTGTGGTGTAAGAAGATGAGGTGGAATCTCTTTTATTTATTTATTTATTTATTTATTTATTTATTTATTTATTTAGTTAGTTAGTTAGTTAGTTAGTTAGTTAGTTAGTTAGTTAGTTA